>JAQJVL010000286.1:821877-901877 GCA_035578905.1 Stictocephala bisonia
ATATTATAGATAATTAAACTGAAGTGACGGTAGCTTGGAATAACTGAGATTACATATACATTATTACAACGCACCAAACTAGCCTCTGACCATCACTAGGTCACGAACCATAGTCCGTAGGCATACTATTTCCAAGAACGTAGCTATAATATTATAGATAATTAAACTGAAGTGACGGTAGCTTGGAATAACTGAGATTACATATACATTATTACAACGCACCAAACTAGCCTCTGACCATCACTAGGTTCCAAAGTATTAATATTTTATTTATTCCAAAAAACATATAGTATTTTAATGTATTCGAACAGATTTTTATAGTAACATTATAGTTAGAAAACAGGTGTAGAAACAAAAACATTGGTGAAAGGAGGGATAGTATATATATAAGGTCTATGGTTAACTGACGTAAGTTCACTGAGTGGACACAAGCAGTAGGCCGTAGAGGTTCCAGCAATGTGTCAATCAGTGCTCTCTATGGACTTTTCTAAAGTTACTATCTAAGGTTGACTGACGTAAGTTCACTGAGTGGTCACAAGCAGTAGGCCGTAGAGGTTCCAGCAATGTGTCAATCAGCGCTCTCTATGGACTTTTCTAAAGTTACTATCTAAGGTTAACTGACGTAAGTTCACTGAGTGGTCACAAGCAGTAGGCCGTAGAGGTTCCAGCAATGTGTCAATCAGCGCTCTCTATGGACTTTTCTAAAGTTACTATCTAAGGTTGACTGACGTAAGTTCACTGAGTGGACACAATCAATAGGCCGTAGAGGTTCCAGCAATGTGTCAATCAGTGCTCTCTATGGACTTTTCTAAAGTTACTATCTAAGGTTGACTGACGTAAGTTCACTGAGTGGACACAAGCAGTAGGCCGTAGAGGTTCCAGTAATGTGTCAATCAGCGCTCTCTATGGACTTTTCTAAAGTTACTATCTAAGGTTGACTGACGTAAGTTCACTGAGTGGTCACAATCAATAGGCCGTAGAGGTTCCAGTAATGTGTCAATCACTGCTCTCTAAGACCTGTTCTAAAATTAATATCTAAGGTTGATTTATACCGTTTGCACACTTAACGATGGTCTCGGGAAATCATCCACAATCCTCTTTGCGGTTTTATGTTTATATGTCTGTGACTTTGTGCATTTCGTGTTTCTTTACACCGGGATCAGCCGTTTTTCCTGACCCTGTTAGCTGGGTTTTCTGACGGCCTGTCTCTTTCCTTTTAGCCGAGCCACTTTGTTCATCACGTTAGGATAATATCTAAGAGGTTCTTTGCTCCAGGGTCCGGGAGAGGAGGTGGACCGTCACTTGCAATGCCTTGCCACCTGATGTCGTCTGTGGACGCAGGGGAGGCGGACCGTCACTTGCAATGCCTTGCCACCTTGATGTCGTCTGTGGACGCAGGGGAGGTGGACCGTCACTTGCAATGCCTTGCCACCTTGATGTCGTCTGTGGACGCAGGGGAGGCGGACCGTCACTTGCAATGCCTTGCCACCTTGATGTCGTCTGTGGACGCAGGGGAGGTGGACCGTCACTTGCAATGCCTTGCCACCTTGATGTCGTCTGTGGACGCAGGGGAGGCGGACCGTCACTTGCAATGCCTTGCCACCTTGATGTCGTCTGTGGACGCAGGGGAGGCGGACCGTCACTTGCAATGCCTTGCCACCTTGATGTCGTCTGTGGACGCAGGGGAGGCGGACCGTCACTTGCAATGCCTTGCCACCTTGATGTCGTCTGTGGACGCAGGGGAGGCGGACCGTCACTTGCAATGCCTTGCCACCTTGATGTCGTCTGTGGACGCAGGGGAGGTGGACCGTCACTTGCAATGCCTTGCCACCTTGATGTCGTCTGGGGACGCAGGGGAGACCTTCGTGCTGAACGGCCACTTGGCCTTCTATGCCACCGAGAAGGAGCAGCCACCTATAGTCGCCTTCCTCGCTGCAACTTTTACTCTGTTCTCTAGGACGAAGACTTCTGCATGCAGGTGCCTACTTCCCTTTAATTCGCCCAACCTCTCGGCCTGTGTATGTGTCCAGTGACAACGTCTTTGGTGTAGGGACTTTTGGGGAGGGTTTAACCAAGAGGAACGTATATATATATATATAGATTATATTTTTTTTCTTAAAGTTTTATAATTTTGGGTTCTCCAAGTCTTCGTAACTTTTTAATATTTTGTCGATTAGGAGTTTCACCCTGTTTCACCAGCAGGGTTCGGTGTAACATTTACCTTTTTATATTTTTTATTTTGTAATACTCTTTTTATGTTGTCTTTCCAAGTTGGCCGAACTTATATTTATATTTACATGTTAGTTTACTTGTATTTTCCATTCATCGTTATTTTGTTTCATATGTTTAATACGATGTTTTTCTTTTAGGTTGATTATTAATTGTATTTTCTGTCTTGTTTGTTGTAGTTTTTGTGTAGTATTTATTATTCTGAAGGTTTAAGCCTCAACCTGGTGGTCGTTTTTTTTTCAAATTGGCAAGTGTTTTTTGACCAATTTGCATACTTTTGTTTTAAAATCTATAAAAATTAGCAAATTATGCTGAACATGCTTATGTTTGTCTAAAGGTTCACAAAACACCAGGCTTTTTAGTTACTATCTAAGTTTGAGGATAGTATGGGACCGTAGAGGGTCCATTAATGTGTCAATCACTTCACTCTAAGGACCTTTTCTATAGTTGCTTTCTAAGTTGGCACTGCGCCACAAGTGCTGTAACCCCAGCTACCTGGGGACAAAGTGTGGTGAAGATTGTAGCCGGTAGGTTTTATACTCGGTCCCTTAAAACCGGCATAACGTCCGCTCAATAGTGCTCTTGGCATGGAGACTACCAGAGAAATTTGTGGTATCCATATTGGGTGGTAGTCAGTGTCCGGATGTTGTGTAGGGAAGAGAACTGAGTATAAGGCTTGTCAATTGGCTAAAAATCAGACCAATACTATGTGGTTCGGTTCCATGTAAAGCTGTAGGTCTCTTAGTTGCCCTGGCTATTGGACTATCAATAAAACCCAGTTAGTAATCAAACTACACAGGCCATCCAAGCTCATCTTACACTTATATAAATATTAATATTTGCCTAAAAATACTCACACCGTTGTATCAGAGTATCATATAAAAGAATAAGAACTGACTAATAAATAACTTCCCAAAGAGGTTGCAGGCAGAGGACCGTAGTGGGTCCATTAATGTGTCAAATATTGCTCTCTAAGGACCATTTCTAAAGTTACTATCTAAGGTAGAATGATACATAAGTTTACTAAGTGGTCGCAGGCAGTGAACCGTAGTGGGTCCATTAATGTGTCAAATATTGCTCTCTAAGGACCATTTCTAAAGTTACTATCTAAGGTAGAATGGTACATAAGTTTACTAAGTGGTCGCAGGCAGTGAACCGTAGTGGGTCCATTAATGTGTCAAATATGGCTCTCTAAGGACCATTTCTAAAGTTACTATCTAAGGTAGAATGATACATAAGTTTACTAAGTGGTCGCAGGCAGTGAACCGTAGTGGGTCCATTAATGTATCAAATATTGCTCTCTAAGGACCATTTCTAAAGTTACTATCTAAGGTAGAATGATACATAAGTTTACTAAATGGTCGCAGGCAGTGAACCGTAGTGGGTCCATTAATGTATCAAATATTGCTCTCTAAGGACCATTTCTAAAGTTACTATCTAAGGTAGAATGATACATAAGTTTACTAAGTGGTCGCAGGCAGTGAACCGTAGTGGATCCATTAATGTATCAAATATTGCTCTCTAAGGACCATTTCTAAAGTTACTATCTAAAGTAGACTGATACATAAGTTTACTAAGTGGCCGCAGGCAGTTAACCGTAGTGGATCCATTATTGTGTCAAATATTGCTCTCTAAGGACCATTTCTAAAGTTACTATCTAAGGTAGAATGATACATAAGTTTACTAAGTGGTCGCAGGCAGTGAACCGTAGTAGGTCCATTAATGTATCAATCATTGTACGCTAAGGACCTTTTCTTAAGTTACTATCTAAGGTAGACTGATACATAAGTTTACTAAGTGGTCGCAGGCAGTGAACCGTAGTGGGTCCATTAATGTGTCAAACATTGCACTCTAAGGACCTTTTCTTAAGTTACTATCTAATTTAGACTGATACATAAGTTTACTAAGTGGTCACAGGCAGTGAACCGTAGTGGGTCCATTAATGTGTCAAATATTGCTTTCTAAGGACCTTTTCTAAATTTACTACCTAATTTAGACTGATACATAAGTTTACTAAGTGGTCGCAGGCAGTGAACCGTAGTGGGTCCATTAACGTGTCAAATATTGCACTCTAAGGACCTTTTCTTAAGTTACTATCTAATTTAGACTGATACATAAGTTTACTAAGTGGTCGCAGGCAGTGAACCGTAGTGGGTCCATTAACGTGTCAAATATTGCACTCTAAGGACCTTTTCTTAAGTTACTATCTAATTTAGACTGATACATAAGTTTACTAAGTGGTCGCAGGCAGTGAACCGTAGTGGGTCCTTTAATGTGTCAAATATTGCACTCTAAGGACCTTTTCTAAAGTTACTATCTAATTTAGACTGATACATAAGTTTACTAAGTGGTCGCAGGCAGTGAACCGTAGTGGGTCCATTAATGTGTCAAATATTGCTCTTTTAGAACCAGTCTAACTTTACTGTTTCAGTAAAAGATGAACTCTCCTCTTAGTTTCTTTTATCAATATACATTTGGCAATTATTTATTTCAGTAGTCAATAACAGTATCATTTACTATCAGTGCTTTTTAACGCTATAATTTAAAATAATGTTAACAGACTTAGACAATGAATTATCATTATATAATTTGAGCCATCCTTAGTTTACTTACAATACAAGTAATTTCATACGGAAATAAAATAAATATCTATTGTTAAATAATGAAAAGGTACGATCAAATGCATGATATTTTAAATGTCATGTTTCAACTTCGTGATGTTCCCAACTAACAACACTTCTGTGTCATTTTAGAAATGTGAGTCATGTTTTAAAGGTAAGGCACACTACATATTTTATCAATTAAACTAATATACTATAAATCAAACTGCCTATAAGTTGTGTCATTAAAAGAATGTGCTTTTGTTTTCAGTGTGCTTTGGATAACATGGGGTAGAATATCAATTATTCTCTCGCCATTTGAAGACATAAGTAATCTATTCCACTTGCCTGGGTCCCAGGATGACTGGTTAATGATTTACAACTAGACTCCTCGACAGTCATAAGTAATGTATTCCACTTGCCTAAGTCCCAGAATGGCTGGTTAATGATATACATCTAGAGCTCCCGACAGTCATAAGTAATGTATTCCACTTGCCTGGGTCCCAGCATGACTGATTAATGATAGAGTCCCCAACAGTCATATGATGTATTTGCTGTCTTAAAATATTGATTTCCCTGATAAAGTGATATCAAACTGGAATCAAATTGAAACCATAGTCAACATTTCATTAATCGTAATATATTGTCAGTCATCCAATATCGGTTGGCAAATATTGTCAGGTATGCCAAAATCGATTGGTAACTATTGTCAGGAACGCCAATATCGGTTGACAAATATTGTCAGGTATGCCAATATCGGTTGGCAAATATTGTAAGGTATGCCAATATCGGTTGGCAAATATTGTCAGGAACGCCAATATCGGTTGACAAATATTGTCAGGTATGTCAATATCGGTTGGCAAATATTGTCAGGTATGCCAATATCGGTTGACAAATATTGTCAGGAACGCCAATATCGGTTGACAAATATTGTCAGGTATGCCAATATAGGTTGGCAAATATTGTCAGATATGCAAATATCGGTTGGCAAATATGGTAAGGTATACCAATATCGGTTGGCAAATATTGTCAAGTCGAAACCTAAATATCAAAGAGGTACTCTATCCGATTACTTATAAAAAGTGTTATAAGTGATGATTGTTTTGTGATAGTTCCAGGTAATAAAATAATGATGGACCTTATAAAATAATTTTATATTCCCAATAATAATTTACAGAAAATAAATTAAATAAAATAACAGTATATTCATTATAATTTGAGTTAATAAACAGAGATTTGTTGTAAATTCCAAACTTTCTCTTGCTATTTTGTAAGGAGAGTTGCCTCAATTGATCCATGATGTTAAAATTACTTTCCAACACATTTATAACATCTCAAGTAATATAATGATTAAAGTTTTTAACAGTTATAGTCGGATAACTATATGTAATATGTAAAGATTTTGTAATTATATAATGAACTATAATTAAATAATTCTTTGACATTTGTGTCTAGTATATCATATATTCATGTATCCATAATTGTCACAATGAGAGAATTCTTCCGATAGCTTGGTATTCTAAGGCCAATAAATCTTGAAAGAAATAGAATAGTGATTAACTACGTGAGATTTTGAAAAATCGTTAAAACTATTACCTGACTAGTACGTTTTGAATATAAATATGAGGTAAATTTGTATTAAATTTATACTCAGAAGTAAACCGGTTCATAAGTTTGGAAGAAAGATTATCACGAGCTGAAAAAGGACATTATAATCTATAGGGAAATTATTTTGTAGTTGCTCCAATTTTGTTCAACATGTATAGCCCTATAATCCCAATCACAAAGTCTAGAAAATTCATATATTCAGATAATATTGCTTAGCTTCATACCTTAAGGACCTCACAGATACTGAATAAATACTCAGAAATAACCTTGCAACCCTCGAAGAATATTTTAGAACCTGGAAGCTGAATTCTAACCCATCAAAAACCAAAGTTACCTGCTCCCACCTAAGTAGCTGACTAGCTAATCAAAAACTTACCATGTTTCGAAATGGTGTAAAACTTCACCACAATGATCATCCAAAGTACCTGGGAGTAACGTTAGATCGATCGCTGACGTTTAAAAACCATCTTCAAAGAACAGCAGCAATTAATGCCAGGGCAAATGTTCTACAACATATTGCTTGTCCTACGTACTACTGCTTTGTCACTGGTTTATTCATCTGCTGAATACAGTGCTCCCGTATGGCTAAATAGCGTACATATTCAAGCGATTGATTTCCAACTTAATAGTGACATGACAGCTATAAGTAGCACTCCCTTGGCAAATTCACTTCATTGGCTCCCAGTGCCGTGTAATAAAGCTCCTCCAGAGATAAGAAACAGGAGGCTCAACTTAATAGTGCCATGACAGCTATAAGTAGCACTCCCTATATGGGAGTGCTACTTATAGCTGGAGTTATGGACGAGACATCGTGCTGCGCAGACGCGTCGAGTGGTCGCTCTATCAGTTTCAGTAGATAAGATAACGCGGACTAAGTTGAATCCTGTGTCCATTACCTGGAAATTTCTATGTGCTTTATTATATTGTGAGCTTATTACAAGTTATACGCATACGATAATTATGGTGAAGTGTAGTGTTTGTAAGCTTAATATAGCTAACAAGCAGTTGAAGATTGAGTGTAGCGATTGTGGTGGTGTTTCTCACGCGAACTGCGTTAATTTGTCCAAGAGTGATGTTGAATATATCTTGGAGGAAAAACAAATATGGCGTTGTAGTTCATGCAGCCAGAGTAGACGAGAAAGCATGGCCCTTGAGACATCACTTGATGAAGGCAAAGCCTCAATGATAGAAGTGATTAGTATGCTTAAAGAGGCTAAAGAAGATCGAAAAAGGTTGGAGAAGGAGTTAGGAAAATCTCTTAAGGGGGGTGGTACACATATGCGCATTCGTTTTGTGGTCAAATGTTAAAAAAATTGTATCTACTTTATTTTTAATCAGATATTTTAAATTTTTTCACAGTTACTTAAGTAGACCCGCCACTACTTAAAAAAAATATATATTTGAAAAAAAATTTAAAAATGCATGTTTTATATAATTTAAAAAAAAACCCAAAAAATTAAATCTGCATATTTCGTTTACATCATAACTTATTTGTCTTTTGATATATTTTGCTAAAGTAAATTTTTTCTTGTTTAGAATGATTAAGGCAACAGTTTGAAGCAAAATTACAACCTTGGGGTGAAAAAAAGTAATATTTCAACATTTCTTAAAAGTCAAAATTTAAATCCGCACCCTTTTTTAATGAAAAAACTTAAATTATTAGCAAAGTTTGAGACTTACCATGATGATTGAGGTTCATATTGTAGCTATAGGTCTAATACACAGTCCATAAACATTTTGTGATGATATCATCAATAGTTTTTGAGATATGATTTAAATGGTAATAAAAAACACTGGTTTCGGAAAATCACAATTTAACTTTAAAATCACCAAAAAATAAACAAAAACCAGACTAAAACTCCCCTGCAGCATATAAAACTCCTTCAACTTCTTTGTCTTTCTGTTATTTCTTAAGTCTCTGCAGTCTTCTTGCTCTTCTTGCTTCCAAAGTTACAAATTCTGATTTTTTTCTCAGCCTTCGTAACCCTGGAAACGTCGAATTCGTACATAGCTTTTTGAAAGTTTTTACCGGGGATAATTTTCAAATGATCCAGAACTTTAGACCTTGCTCTGTTTCCTTCATTGTACACCAAAACAGCTTCATAAGCAGCTATTTTAATTACACTGGCTCCAGCAAACCCTCTTTTAGGACACACAGACCACAAAACATTGTTGTAACTTTCATTTGCGTTCTGGGTTTTGCCTTTCAAACATCTCCGTAAGAGCGAAGGCATAGAAAGATCAACAAAAATAGGCTTTATGAATTCCATTATGGCTTCTGGAATTGTATTTTTATGCTTTTATATGTGTTTTGTGTGTTTGATGCCTCTGCTTTTCGATAAGTGCACCATGATTCTGGGCCCTCCGGGCAAAAATCGCTCCAAAATCACCCTTGCATCGCTTGGGCTTTTCCTCCATAACTTTTTCAAAAATTGAGATATCAAAATAATTCTTTTACTAAATTGCTCATAAAACATGTGGTTGTAAGAAAAAAATTCATTTGAAAAATGTAATTTTTTGAAGTTTAATAGTGTACCACCCCCCTTAACACATGCCATGAAAAAATTGAAGACAATATGAAGTTGATTGAAAGCCAAACTAAGAGGTTAGAGGAATATTTCAGTAAAATAGAACAATTGACTGAAGAAAATAAAAGTCTTAAAGCCAGAGTGAACAGTCTTGAGGGGAAGATAGAGGATAATGAACAGTATTCGCGTTTAAATTGCGTTGAAATCCGAGGTGTTCCTATGGAAAAAAATGAAAATATAATCGAGACTGTTAAGAAGGTTGGGATGGCGCTGGATATGCCTATTAAAGAAGAGATGGTTGATGCCTGCCACCGTTTGCGTAAGAGAAATGATGTGAATCCTCCGGCAATCATAGTAAAGTTTGTGAGAAGACTGGATAAGCAAAACCTGTTACAAAAAAGAAGAGTTAAGAGAACCCTCACTACAGCTCAAATGGGATATCCAACTACTTCACCAGTGTATATAAATGAGAGTCTCACTTTTCTACGGGCGAAAATCTTTGCTGCAGCTAGAGAAATCAAAAAAGAAAAAACTACCGGTTTCTATGGGTGAGAGAAGGCAAGATACTCCTGCGAAAAGAAGAAAGCTCTCCAGTCATCGTGCTCACTAAGTTGGAGGACATTAACAAACTGTAATGTATGATAATTATAATATTGAAATAGTACACCAAAATATTCGTAGTATTAGAGCTAACTTCGATATATTCTTAGCAGAGCTATCCACGTACAGTAAATTACCTAAAATAATTATTTTAACTGAAATTTGGATCAATGATCACGAAAGTAGTTTATTTGAAATCCCCAACTATAAACTTAATATAAAAACTTGTGAAGAACACAGAGCAGGCGGCGTGGCAGTTTACGTTGATTTATCCGTAAATGTGTGTGATTGTGTAAATGTTAACTTTAAATCTGCTAATGTAATATTTCTAAATTGCATTTTTTTCAAAAATTCAATTAATTTTTTGATTATTTATAGATTTCATGCTTTTTCAATAGGGTGTTTTGTAGATGAGTTGGGAATATGGCTAAGGGAAAATTATAATTTGAAAAATATGGTCATAATTGGTGACATAAACTTAAATATATTAGATGAAAATAACCACCAAATTGACTTATATAAGTTTCTAATGGCTAGTAATGGTTTGGAATCTTTAGTAAACGAACCCACTAGAACTATTTCAAACACATGTATTGACCATGTATATGTTAGAGTAGAAAACAAAAGTGAAATTCCAATCCAGACTACAGTTAAGGATTTACACATAACTGACCATAGTATGATAGTAGTGTCTATAGCTAACGTGGATTGCAGTAATGAAATCAATTTTCAAACTCATTACAGAGTAGATTATGATAAACTCAAATCTAATCTTGATAGCTTGGATTGGTCACCAGTTTATTTACATTTAAGTGCGTCTGAAGCCTTTGATCAGTTTCTTGACATGCTCACAAGAGAAATATCAAATAGCTCCAAGGAAAGTTTCCAAAAAAAAATGTAGTCGAAAATTAAAACCATGGATGACGAGTTTGATTTGTAATAAGATTAAGTTTAGAAAAACATTGTATAAAAGAATGAAAAAAAATCCGGATGATAACAGATTTACAGTTCAATTAAAAGAATATTGTAAAAAACTAAAAAAATTAGTCAAAGAGACTAAACAAAATTTTTATATTAGTAAATTTATTGAACATAAAGGAAATAGTAAGCAGTTATGGAAAACAATGAACGAGCTAACTGGTCAAAGGAAGCAGACAAATAATATAACATCACTTGACATAGATGGTAAACTTGAAGAAAATGACTATCTTTTAATAGCTAATACATTTAATGACTATTATTTGAATGTTGTTGAGAATTTAGTTGCTTCTGAAAAGAGGCCTGTTAATATAGATGAATTTGAAGAAAGTGTTCAATTTCCTGTTGGTAGTGTAAATTTGTCAATGTTTTAATTCCTATCACGAAAGAGGACATTGAAATTGAGTTACGATCTTTAAAAGTGGGAAAATCACCAGGTGTAGATAAAATAGGTACATATTTGATTAGGCGTATTTTTAGTAGTATAAGCGATGTGGTACTGTATATTTTTAATTTAAGTTTTGAAACTGGAATCTTTCCTCAAAAAATGAAGGAAGCTATCGTAATACCGGTTTATAAAAAAGATTCAAAACTTCTTCCAAAGAACTATAGACCTGTGTCTTTAGTTATAACTTTTTCTAAATTATTAGAAAGACTTATGAAAAAAAGGTTACTGTCGTTTTTTGATAAGGTTAATTACATAAGCACAAGGCAGTTCGGGTTTCAGTTGGGAGCCAACACAGAGAAAGCGCTTTTACATTACGTATCATCTGTATACGAGGGCATAAACAAAGGAAAGTGTGTAAGTGGACTTTTTTTGGATATTTCTAAAGCCTTCGATACGGTTAACCATAAAATTTTGCTTAGTAAGCTACACGGATCAGGCATTAGGGGTATTGTTCTCGATTGGTTCCGTAGTTACCTTAATGAAAGATCACAAATTGTTAGAGTGAATGGTGTATGCAGCGATAGACTTGTTATAAAACACGGGGTGCCTCAAGGCACAGTATTAGGTCCCATACTATTTCTTGTATATATAAATGACCTATGTCAAGGTAACTTTAAAGGACGACTGACCTCGTTTGCTGATGACACTGCACTTTGCTATGTAGAGGAAAATTGGGAGGATGTCGTGGTGTCTTTGAATGTAGATCTAAGATTGTTGAAGTGGTGGTTTCTTAAAAATTATATGGTTCTAAGTGTTGAAAAAACGTCTTATCTAAATTTTTCTCTAAGAAACACTCAAAATAGTTTCGAAGGTCTTGTAAAATACAGATGTACAAAGTGTTTGTTAGAAGATTCAGAGTGTAGGTCATTGTGTGCTGTTATACATTATAATCAGAGTGTTAAATACTTAGGTGTGTTTCTTGACCAGGAATTAAGTTGGAAACAACATATATCATCTTTAAAACTTAAACTAAGTAAAACACTGCGAATTTTTTATTTTGTGCGGGGTTTATGTCCGATAGAAGTAAAGAGAACGTTGTACTTTGCTTTGGTGCAAAGTAAAATAGAGTACGGCTTACTAATTTGGGGTGGAATTTACTTGTCCAGACTAAAACCAATAATAACGTTACAAAAGCGATTCATAAGAATTGTAATGTCGAAAGGTTATTTTGAACCAACTCGTCCTCTCTTTATCGTCCTGAAAGTTTTGCCACTTAGAAATTTATTTGTCTATAAAGTATTGCGAAATTTTTTTGTTAGGAGCGGAAACATGCCAGGAAATGAAAATGAATGGATGAAAAGACTTAGAAATCCTGGACAGTTATTTGTACCGAAACCAACAACTACTTTTTTTACAAAATCAATCTCGTTCTTAGCTCCTACAATTTTGAATAAGATTCCAGAAACATTAAAGAAAATTAGATCTATACACTCATTTAATAGAAAGGCAAGAGATTGGTTGTTGTCTTTGGGAAATGGTGCTGTCGAAGATGTATTAAATATAAGAAAATAGAATAAATATCACTTTGGGTAAATTTTTGCTTAAGTATAAAATACAAAATAAATAATATAAAAATAACAACTTTAGTTGGACACGACATACTTAAATTGCATATGTTTATAGTTTTTCTTTATACATTTAGTACAATGGGTAATTACTTATTGATTGGCCACTCGACGATGTTAATATTGAACATGGCAGCCTCAAAACAGATAGTTTAGCTATCTTCGAGGTGCGTAGTCACTGCAGTACCATGTGGGACTATATTGTTATAAAGTAATAATGTATACTAAGTTACAAATCATGTCAACTTTATACTTTTTAGTTTTAAGTTATTGTTAGTATTTACTTATAAATGGTATTCAATTTTTTGTTATTGAAAGCTGTACTGTATATGAAATAAATTTCTTTCTTTCTTTCTTTCCCTTGGCAACTTCACTTCATTGGCTCTAAGTGCTGAGCAATATAGCTCCTCCAGAGATAAGAAACAGGAGGCTCTACTTAATAGTGCCATGACAGCTATAAGTAGCACTCCCTTGGCAACTTCACTTCATTGGCTCCCAGTGCTGAGTAATATAGCTCCTCCAGAGATAAGAAACAGGAGGCTCTTCTTAATAGTGCCATGACAGCTATAAGTAGCACTCCCTTGGCAACTTCACTTCATTGGCTCCAAGTGCTGAGCAATATAGCTCCTCCAGAGATAAGAAACAGGAGGCTCTACTTAATAGTGCCATGACAGCTATACGTAGCACTCCCTTGGCAACTTCACTTCATTGGCTCTAAGTGCTGAGCAATATAGCTCCTCCAGAGATAAGAAACAGGAGGCTCTACTTAATAGTGCCATGACAGCTATAAGTAGCACTCCCTTGGCAACTTCACTTCGTTGGCTCCAAGTGCTGACCAATATAGCTCCTCCAGAGATAAGAAACAGGAGGCTCTACTTAATAGTGCCATGACAGCTATAAGTAGCACTCCCTTGGCAACTTCACTTCATTGGCTCCAAGTGCTGAGCAATATAGCTCCTCCAGAGATAAGAAACAGGAGGCTCTACTTAATATTGCCATGACAGCTATAAGTAGCACTCCCTTGGCAAATTCACTTCATTGGCTCCAAGTGCTGAGCAATATAGCTCCTCCAGAGATAAGAAACAGGAAGCTCTACTTAATAGTACCATGACAGCTATAAGTAGCACTCCCTTGGCAACTTCACTTCATTGGCTCCAAGTGCTGAGCAATATAGCTCCTCCAGAGATAAGAAACAGGAGGCTCAACTTAATAGTGCCATGACAGCTATAAGTAGCACTCCCTTGGCATCTTCACTTCATTGGCTCTAAGTGCTGAGCAATATAGCTTCTCCAGAGATAAGAAACAGGAGGCTCTACTTAATAGTGCCATGACAGCTATAAGTAGCACTCCCTTGGCAACTTCACTTCATTGGCTCCAAGTGCTGAGCAATATAGCTCCTCCAGAGATAAGAAACAGGATGCTCTACTTAATAGTGCCATGACAGCTATAAGTAGCACTCCCTTGGCAACTTCACTTCATTGGCTCCAAGTGCTGAGCAATATAGCTCCTCCAGAGATAAGAAACAGGAGGCTCTACTTAATAGTGCCATGACAGCTATAAGTAGCACTCCCATGGCAACTTCACTTCATTGGCTCCAAGTGCTGAGCAATATAGCTCCTCCAGAGATAAGAAACAGGAGGCTCTACTTAATGAATTCAATAAAATTTTGAATACCTCACACATCCTATTACACAGGATATCACACGTTAGAATGGTCGCTTAAAATAACGAAACCCGCCTCTACGTACTGTTTTCCTGTTGAGCGGATCTATTTTGCTGCTTGCTTATCACGGTTGTTTTATACCTCACCTGTCTTACGGTCTTCCGATTTAGGGTTATGAAGCTCTTATATGAAGAAAATATTTGTTCTTAAAAAAAACAAAAAAACTGTGAGAATCATTCTGGCGGTGATAAATGCCATCACACACTAACCATATGCTTAAAAGCACACAATCACATTCTGTAACTATTTAGGACAGACATCTGCTCATTTTAATTTCTATTATTCATGTATTAAAAGATCTAACAAACTGCCAAAAGGATTGAAGGAAGAACATAGTTTACTTAAATTTAAAAAAAAAATACCCTGAAACTTCTCATTAATAAGGAATATTATAGTTTAGTGGAATACATTAATGACAATATATAATTTGGTTAATAGTACAATATATCACTAAATTTTAATCATTAACGACTGTACATGATCATTTTATTTGAATGTACAGTAATGTAATGACGTTTGTTATGCAACTACAGTCGGCGAAGAAAATATATGCACCCGAGTTTGAAGGTTGTTTATTAAGAAACTAAGAGGCCTATGCTATGAAAACTCCAAGCTTGGAGTTTTCCTTGTTTAACTATGGTTATGAAATAAGTAAGTTTACATTTTATTATAAGTTTTAATAATTTATATCCTAGTTGGGACAAAAAAGTACCGGAATCGTAAATAATTTTCACTGTACTTTAAATTACACTGTTATTACTCAAAATTCCGTCAATGTATCACATTTATATTTAAATAAGTTGTTGATAGGAATGTTTCCTATAAGTTTTATACATTTTAGAATTTTACCAATACTGGTAATCAATTTTACGACCTCTAGGAACTAAGAAAACAATGTTTGAGGTAATCGATAAGAATTTTTTTCTCAAAGAGACAAACTTATAAAATCTATAAAACTTATAGCAAAATTCCTATCAACAACGTATTATATTATAAATGTGATACATTTATAGGTTTTTAGTAATAACAGTGTAAATTTGATGTACAGTGAAAAATAGTCACGATTCCGATACTTTTTTGTTCCAGCTAGAATACAAATTATTAAAACTTATAATAAAATCTTAACGTGCATATGTCATAACGCCCAGTTAAACAAGAAAACATTGGTATACTTGTAGGTTTCATAGGGCTCTTAGTTTCTTAGTTAACAACCTTCAAACTCGGGTGCATATAGTTTCAACACCGACATAGACATATTGTCCATAACAATAAAGAGGTTCGATTTTATATTTTTATTAATATCCAATGTCTTTTGGGCTTTTTCTAAGTATATACATATCTACGGGTTTTATATATTTTTATATTAATAAATGTTAGCTGATAAGAAACCATATATTAACAACGAACCAAACTAGCCACAGACCATCACTAGAACACGAACCACAGTCCGTAGGCATACTATTTCCAAAAACGTAGCTGTAATATTATAGATAATTAAACTGAAGTGACGGTAGGTTGGAATAACTGAGATTACATGTACATTATTACAACGCACCAAACTAGCCTCTGACCATCACTAGGTCACGAACCATAGTCCGTAGGCATACTACTGGCAATAGCGTAGCTATAATATTATAACTTAGATTACATATATATTATTAACAACGCACCAAACTAGCCTCTGACCATCACTAGGTCACGAACCATAGTCCGTAGGCATACTATTTCCAAGAACGTAGCTATAATATTATAGGTAATTAAACTGAGGTGACGGTAGCTTGGAATAACTGAGATTACATATACATTATTACAACGCACCAAACTAGCCTCTGACCATCACTAGGTCACGAACCATAGTTCGTAGGCATACTATTTCCAAGAACGTAGCTATAATATTATAGGTAATTAAACTGAAGTGACGGTAGCTTGGAATAACTGAGATTACATATACATTATTACAACGCACCAAACTAGCCTCTGACCATCACTAGGTCACGAACCATAGTCCGTAGGCATACTATTTCCAAGAACGTAGCTATAATATTATAGATAATTAAACTGAGGTGACGGTAGCTTGGAATAACTGAGATTACATATACATTATTACAACGCACCAAACTAGCCTCTGACCATCACTAGGTCACGAACCATAGTCCGTAGGCATACTATTTCCAAGAACGTAGCTATAATATTATAGGTAATTAAACTGAGGTGACGGTAGCTTGGAATAACTGAGATTACATATACATTATTACAACGCACCAAACTAGCCTCTGACCATCACTAGGTCACGAACCATAGTCCGTAGGCATACTATTTCCAAGAACGTAGCTATAATATTATAGATAATTAAACTGAAGTGACGGTAGCTTGGAATAACTGAGATTACATATACATTATTACAACGCACCAAACTAGCCTCTGACCATCACTAGGTCACGAACCATAGTCCGTAGGCATACTATTTCCAAGAACGTAGCTATAATATTATAGATAATTAAACTGAAGTGACGGTAGCTTGGAATAACTGAGATTACATATACATTATTACAACGCACCAAACTAGCCTCTGACCATCATTAGGTCACGAACCATAGTCCGTAGGCATACTATTTCCAAGAACGTAGCTATAATATTATAGGTAATTAAACTGAGGTGACGGTAGCTTGGAATAACTGAGATTACATATACATTATTACAACGCACCAAACTAGCCTCTGACCATCACTAGGTCACGAACCATAGTCCGTAGGCATACTATTTCCAAGAACGTAGCTATAATATTATAGATAATTAAACTGAAGTGACGGTAGCTTGGAATAACTGAGATTACATATACATTATTACAACGCACCAAACTAGCCTCTGACCATCACTAGGTCACGAACCATAGTCCGTAGGCATACTATTTCCAAGAACGTAGCTATAATATTATAGATAATTAAACTGAAGTGACGGTAGCTTGGAATAACTGAGATTACATATACATTATTACAACGCACCAAACTAGCCTCTGACCATCACTAGGTCACGAACCACAGGCTGTAGGCATACCATTGGCAAGAGCGTAGCTATAATATTATAACTTAGATTACATATATATTATTAACAACGCACCAAACTAGCCAATGAACATTACTAACTCAACAAGCATAGTTTGTAGGATTAGATGATTTCTATTCCAGAAGGAGTATGATGATAGCACATTAATATATCAATCTAATAACCTCTGCTGTTTATATAAGTATGCATTAAGTAGGTTTGTGCGTGTTTTACAACATTAGTTTATCCAAAACTGTGTGCAATTATTTAATACACACTTCTACTACTTAATAATTATTTAAGCTTTATGCCTAATGTTAAATACATTTTTAAAATAGTTGATAATTTTTAAATAAATATTTTACATTCCTAAATATTTTATGGTTTTTCTGGAACTAGAATATTGTTAGGATTTATTGATATTTATTATACACATTCTCAAAATTTATAAGCTAGAATATTCCATTTAAATTTATGTATAGCACGTGATATAATTTTATCAGAGAGACAGTTATTCGATGTTAACAATAAAACTAGTTTATGTTCTCTTAAAGACCCCCACACAATCCCACAACGTTTAACGGCTTGTCATTCTATTTTAATTATGGTTAAAACTAATATTAACTAAATATTTATATGAAAAATGTGACTCATTGAAAATGATACTGCCTTCAGCTCCCCACACAATCACCCTGCAATAAAATAAAAATTATATAGGAAACAAGTCTATTATATACATCCATTAACATTACTTTTTAATAAAACTTTCAATTGTGCCGTTTAGTGTGTTTTAATGTCGGCTAAACAACATTGAATTTGTCTCAGGAGCTGTTTAACAAATACAATATACTTTTCGACAGATTTACATTTTACAAAACGCCTTTATCATAGAAGTCAAGTAACAATGACTAAAAACACATCGTGAAACCTTATAATGTGAACAATCCAGGATTTTTTAATAAATAACTTAATAAAAAAAACCTGAAATGAGCAACAAGAAACCACCAAAATATGAAAGAAAATTTGTTAAATCACTGTAACAAGTAAAATCATTGAAGGTTAAATGCAAACCAAATAGAGTAGGCATCGTCAAGCCGTAACAGGAACAGTTGAACTGCCATCTTGATTGTGGCCAGCCTTCTATAATGTTTAACCACGTGAGATACAAAAGTTAAAGTAAGCTGTTTGTTTACATCTAAAGTTGAGCATCCTACTAGTAGAGACCAAATAAAAATTTACACAAAGCTTTTGTTAAATTGAAGGGTTTATAATGCATTATCTATAAAAATTATTATGTTACAACAATTATATTACTTTCAATAATAGTTTTAATAAATAGCCAACCAATTTCAATATTCAAATGACAAAAAAAGTTAGTATTAGATATTTTTTATTTTTTGGTTAGATAACTTATGTTAGCAAAAGAGTTTGATGTTGATAATTGAGATTTCATAGTATCAAATATTTTGATTCTAGAACAATTATTTTTTTAATGTGTGTAAATTGTTTATGTAAAACCATTGCGCATGAGGTTCATATAGTCGCTTAATGATTCACTGTTTATAGTTTGACTTGTTACATCTACATAATTTTTCAACATAACACATATATTAAATATATGTAAAGCATGAATATATATCCTACACGGAGTACGCGCTTGACGCTCCGTACTGGGATGTAAAGTGGAGCTGGATGCCATTTTGGTGGTGACGGCCATATACGCTACAGGAGGGTCTATGCCCACTCTATTTATATTACTTGCTCTGTGACAGGCTCCTAGAATGGAAAGTTACTGTGGTAGTAGTCAGGCTAAGTTACCGTGGTAGTTGTCAGGCTAAGTTGCCATGGTAGTTGTCAGGCTAAGTTACCGTGGTACTGTAGTTGTCAGGCTAAGTTACCGTGGTAGTTGTCAGGCTAAGTTACTGTGGTAGTTGTCAGGCTAAGTTACCATGGTAGTAGTCAGGCTAAGTTACCGTGGTAGTTGTCAGGCTAAGTTACCGTGGTAGTTGTCAGGCTAAGTTACCGTGGTAGTTGTCAGGCTAAGTTACCGTGGTAGTAGTCAGGCTAAGTTACCGTGGTAGTAGTCAGGCTAAGTTACCACGGTAGTTGTCAGGCTAAGTTACCGTGGTAGTTGTCAGGCTAAGTTACCGTGGTAGTTGTCAGGCTAAGTTACCGTGGTAGTAGTCAGGCTAAGTTACCGTGGTAGTAGTCAGGCTAAGTTACCGTGGTAGTTGTCAGGCTAAGTTACCGAGGTAGTTGTCAGGCTAAGTTACCGTGGTAGTAGTCAGGCTAAGTTACCGTGGTAGTAGTCAGGCTAAGTTACCGTGGTAGTAGTCAGGCTAAGTTACCGTGGTAGTTGTCAGGCTAAGTTACCGTGGTAGTTGTCAGGCTAACTATACCATGGTAGTTGTCAGTGGTTTCAATTCACCACAGTTGTCGTACCTATTATTATTTAGATTTTAAAAGTGAATAAGTAACTGATTTGGTTTAGATTAGTTTTAATATTGCAATATATGTTAAGAGATTTTAATCTAGAATGGTTTAAAGGAAATTTCTCATTCAATTTCCTTTACTTCAATTACAAAAATCAGTGGGGCTGTATCAAGTACGTGTTCAAAGGCAACATTAAAACATGTAAATATTTCTGGAACCAGGCACGTCATAAAATGTAGTAGTGTCAATATTTTTCAAAGGAAATTTGCGAAAGTACACTTGGATTTGTGCATGGATAAATATATTACATTATAATGCATAGTGCACTTTTATATTTTCATTTAACTGATGAAAGTTCAAGCTAAATATTTTAGTTTTTTTTTTTAAGTATATGACAATTCAGATTGCAATAAGTTATCAATATCAATTATAGCTTTTGTAATAATTGTTATAATTCAACACGACAACATTTATTTGAGTTTGATTCCAAATCTTAGTTTTCAAAATTAGTACATTTTGTATAAATACTATCATACAGACTGAATATAATAATGCCTTACTCATGAATTATAATTTGTTTACTAATTAGCACACGTCCAACGTACGTTTACGTCACGGCCTAAATGTATTAAAATGTAAACTCAGATTGAACGAATGTTACGATGATCATTGGTCTGTGAATTCATCTGGTCTGAGGAAGGAAACCTTTTTTTTACCGAAATCAATCACCATAGGAATTCCACATTTGTTTTTTTACATTATAATAAAGTTGAGTTGTGTCATGTTCCCTTATATTTCTCTTTAATTGTATATTCTCAACATGAGACGCAACAAATGTCCTAGGTACGTTCCTACTGATAACAATAGTTTTAAAATAATATAACTTTATTAAAACGTTAAGGTGTACAATGACTTAACATATTTTGCACGTACACCGAATCACAATTCACCGTCTTTGTGAAAAAAATTAAGATTCTCTTTTTCTACACAATATTTTACAAAGCCCACAGACCTCTGCCCACCTATCTAATACTGTAGTAGATTACAAGACCTCTCATCATCATATAGAACTTGGGTTATTTCATGTAATAACACTCTCATTTACAGTACGTGTACAACATTATTGTTACAAACTAATTATTTCGAGCTACACAAATTTATATCACTGTCGTTTATAAACTTTCACTGACAACTTATAAATTAAATAAAGCCCGGAGTTATTTCGTCCCTTTCCATATCATGTCGTATTATAGTTGTTTCTAATCACTTAAAGTACTGTTGTTGAAAAAATCAAACGTTCGAGATGTTATACATCTTACCGTAAAAATTAGAAGCTTTTATATAAATATGCTATGTTATTGGGATATGGTTCAATTTCAACACAAAAACTGATGAACAGGAACGTAATTTTAAAGTGATAATATCCACAGTAATTTTGGTATTCGTTTAGTACTATGAGTGGACAGAGTAAATCGGTACTGGTGACGCAGTGCTGTAACCCAGCTATTTGGGGACAAAGTGTTGTGGATTCTGTAGGTGATAGATAGATTCAATGCTCGCCCTCTCAATGGTTACCATCGACATAGAGACTACTAGAGAAGTCTGGAGTAGGCTATGTATGTTGGGTGGTAATCAGAGTCCGGATGTTATGTAGGGGAGAGAACTGATTAGCAGGCTTGTCAATAAGCTGAAAATCAGACAAACACTTCGTGGTTCGGATTCCACGTAAAGCTGTAGGTCCCTCGATTGCCCTGGATATTGGGCTATTGATAAATGGCCCTATCTGAGGAACAGTCAAACTCAGTTAGTAACAACACTACAGGTCATACTACAATCATATTCGCCATAAAATACACACTAAGTTGCGTCGACGTCTTATGAGATGTGTCTAAGAGTCTAAGATTTTGTAAAATTGATTAGCTTTAAAAATCAATATAATTGGTTGTCAACGAAACTGTGACGTAGTATTTAAAAAATAGTGAATAGGTTTTCAAAACGATTCATTACATGATTAAATGGATGAAAGATAAATATTACCAACAAACATCAAAACATACCTCTTCCTCGAGAACAGGTTCACTAACTACCAAAGTTATACATTGCCCTAAAAGCGTGTATATGCTTATAAAACAAATGTGTCTGTCCACACCCCAAACTGGAACTAAAGAATGATATTTATCCGTTAAAATTTATAAAAACATAAATTGTTTCTATACAAATATATTGTTGATAAGCTAGGTATTTCTTAAATGTGAATTATTGTTATCAGGAAAGTTGTTTAATAACATATTAATTTTGTTGTGTTTAGATGCAGAATTTGTAAAACATTTATTCAAACTCTCCTGGGTGATCATTGCCGGTTATTTCCACGCGTTTATGAACCATTGACCTTATAAAACATGGATATACTTCATGTCTGAAGTTGTTTTGGTTTATTCATGATTGTATTCACAGCCTTAATGACGTTTTCCGCTTCAAACAGAACCCTAGACACCCTCA
This sequence comes from Stictocephala bisonia, assembly GCA_035578905.1. Lineage (NCBI taxonomy): Eukaryota > Metazoa > Arthropoda > Insecta > Hemiptera > Membracidae > Stictocephala > Stictocephala bisonia. Next base: position 844,131 of record JAQJVL010000286.1, read on the forward strand.
ACGGTAGTGCCGGTATTCATACCTAGGTTGCACTAATTGACTCTCGGCTTGCACTAATTAATTGCTCGGTTCTTCTTTAGTTATCGCCACTTATCTAACACTTAAATAAATATTAATATTATTAAAATATGTGGTAAAATATACGTAAGCACACATGTAACATTCATACTAACATCAGCATGCTATCTATCATAATAAATAATAACTACAAGCAACTAAAAATAATCCTAAACTATATTCACTCAGTAAAACTCAAATGCTTAACTGAAATACAATTTGTATTCATGTTGATAATTATGAAGATATACACAATAGTTATATAGTAAAACCAATTTTAAACGTAAATACTTAAGTGTATGAATGAAACAAATGTTTACAATGGCAATAATAAAATACTCATCTATCAGTACTTTATAAAAAATGTTACATACTTAAGAAACATATTTTTAAATAAAGTTAATTCGTGGTAAGAACTTTATAGTACATAGACATAATATATTTATATCCCATAAGCACACAATCTCAATCACAGGAATAATCAACACTTGCATAAAGGAACGTAAATGTAAGGTTGTTAAATATTTATATTATTGTTACATCTTATATTTTTTATTTACTGTCCATAAATGTTGCTTATTTTTTTATGATGGGTATATTTTCGATTTCTCTTGCTATCATATTGTTACTAAATTGTAGTTTTTTGTTATTTATTTATTAGTAATAGTCTGTTATCTTTGTTCTTTGTTGCTTTTGCCTAAGCGTTAATAGTGAGCGTTAATATGCTGCTTGAACGTGTCATTAAGTTAAATATATTTATAATATTTGTAGTTCTAAAACATACTTTACTGTGCATTAAAAGGACTGTACTGCTAGAAACTGTCACAGTAAAAATTAAATTCTGTTGAGTTAAGCCAACTTACTTCCCACGCGCATCTAAAAGGTGCATTGGGAAGGAGGCTGTTAGACTGCATTTAATTATTTGATAACATTTTCATAATACTATTTTTTGTTTCGTGTAATGAAATATTTCATGAATAAAGATATTTTTAACTTTATATTGTTTACGACAGCTACCTATATCTAAGCTAAGGATACCTGTAAAATATGTTACAGTAGCCCAATGTCATTGGTTATATATATTTCCAAATTATTGTCTATATATATTTTCCTTATAAAACTGAATGCTTAGTTTATACTTTAAGTTACGATTATAATTTTATAACTCAATTAAAAATTAAATTCAGTTATATTATTGTAAAAGAATTACTTTAGAAATGGAAAACTGGAATATCAGTAAAACTGTAAACTGAGTTCTATAATAATCATATGCTAAAATTCAAACTCACATTTCATGTAATAGTTAAATTAATTATTTAATTTATCTAGGCTTACCTGAAACGATACACAGTGATAGTTGTGAGTTTCAACTCGTCAATTAATTAGAAGTATACAAACGTGATTAAACTTAATATTCCATTTTAAAATAATCATAATGATCCTAAACTATTCCGTAACCACTAAAACAACTGAACACTTCGTCTATTAAGTTAATATGAATGTGTGGTAAAGTAATGTATTTTATTATACACCTATGCAGTCCAGTTTTACGTTATTGAATAATTTACGTATTTTTTACGGTTATTCTAGTTTCAAAAACCTCCCACTGGCTTCTCGTTAAGTGTTATTGATCCACCCACCCACACCACCAAACGTAATTAAACATAAAATATTAAATTTGACCCACAAAGTTTATTTTACTTGCAGAGCATAAAATAGTATGATATAAAATTAGCCACTACATGTTTCAAACATCAATACAACCCATTTTTCTTCATTACAATACTGTTATTAAAATATTAAATACATTTACTCACACGTAAAAGATGGTTATTTGACAGTATTAGTGGCAACTAGTTCATTAAATGTTGGATTTAGATTTTATTACCATGATGTATATGTATTTAATGACATGAATTTGCATTACAAAAATTAAATCAAAATTACTGGGGCCGACCCGTCCAGCAAACGTGAACTACTTGTATCCAATTTGATGTCGGTCAGATGGAAATAAGAGCAAATAAATAAAACCATGCTCGATATTGATTTGACCATGCTCGAAATTTGATCTTCTTTGGGTCTTGATTTGTTGAGCTGTTATTTCTTTTCTTCTTTTTGTTTCTTATTAGTTTGTCAATCATGTTTGGTTTGTATCCGTTTTTTATTGCCAAATATTTTGCTATATTTTTTCTTCATTGGCTATGTTTCTCGTTCATTGGTATGTTTATCAGACGATTTATCATAGAATGGAAAGCTGATAATTTGTATTGCCAGGAATGATTAGATGTAGATGGTATTATCAAATCCCTCCGTAAAACAGTGCAAGGGGAACTATGTGATCCATTTTTTAGATAGACTTCCCGCAATCACATGACTAAACTTTATTATTTATTACCAGACAAACCAGACAAACCAAACAAACCAGACAAACCAGACAAACCAGACATACCAGACAAACCAGTCTGCTGTCTTTCTAACTATGACTATCCCATCTACTATGACTCTACTGATAGTTACAGACTTGAATGAACTAAAATTGACCCACCCACCCACCCATACACCTACAGTGATATTGTTCCACCCACCCACCCATACACGTACAGTGATTTTGACCCACCCGCCCACCCATACACGTACAGTGATATTGACCCACCCGCCCACCCATACAACTACAGTGATATTGACCCACCCACCCACCCATACACGTACAGTGATATTACTGTAGTATGTGTATGGGTGGGCGGGTGGGTCAATACCACTGTATGTGTATGGGTGGGCGGGTGGGTGTTAATGTTGTTGGTTAATCAATGAAATAAGTCACCACTATCAACTATCAATTCTTTTATTGATATTTAAAGTTGATAGTTTTTAACTATCAATAGCACTGTACGTGTACGGGCGGGTGGGTGGGTCAATTGCACTGTACGTGTATGGGTGGGTGGGTGAGTCAATCGCACTGTACGTGCATGGGCGGGTGGGTGGATCAATAACACCGTACGTGTATGGGTGGGTGGGTGGATCAATAGCACTGTACGTGTATGGGCGGGTGGGTGGGTCAATAGCACTTTACATGTATGGGCGGGCGGGTGGGTCAATAGCACTGTACGTGTATGGGCTGTCGGGTGGGTCAATAGCACTGTACGTGTATGGGCGGGTGGGTGAGTCAATAGCACTGTACGTGTATGGGCGGGTGGATGGGTCAATCGCACTGTTTTATATCATGTCGATTTCTTGATTTTCATTAAATCATTTGTTTCTTGTTATAATGAAACGCAACGATTCATATTATCTCGTTTAAGTTAGTGTTGTTTCGTCCATGTTGATAACAGTGTAGGTACCGATTGCTTCTGGCTTCAGTATTTCTGTTATTGTTAATACCATTGAACGTGTATGGCCGGGCGGGTGGGTCAATGTCACTGTACGTATATGGGTGTGCGGGTGGGTCAATACCACTGTATGTGTATGGGTGGGCAGGTGGGTGGGTATGATAAGAAATGATGATGCCAATCAAAAATGGGTGGAGGATACGCTGAAGTAACTAGTATATCAGTTTTTAGTACTGTCAATCCCCATTTGTATTTCCAGTAGTTACATCTGTCCACTCCAGTTCGGAACCGATTCAATAATGTCCATTCCCTAAGAGGGAGGTTCATCCCACCTACAGGTATTGATGGATCATTAATAAGGAACTTATTTCGTCAATCAAAACTGTTCCACGCTATGGCCCAGCTAGTATTGCGTGAGAACTTTGATCTGCGTAACTGGAAAGCAGTACGTAAAGGTGGGTTTCGAGATTTTTAGCGACCGTTCTGACGTGGGAGATCCCGGATAATGGAGAGGTGCGGGGCATTCAAGATCTTACTGAATTCTTTACGTAGTGCCTCCTGACGTCTTATTTCTGGAGGAGCTATATTGCAAAGCACCCGGAGTCAAGGTAGTGGAGTTGCCATGAGAGTACCACTAATAGCTCTCATGGCTCTATTAAGTTGGACATCAATCGCTTTTAATGAGTTTCAATAAAGCCTGTTAAATGAGCTTTGTAATGGACAGTGAACTTATAACATGACTTAACAAAAAATGTACCTCTTGGTGTAAATTTTAGTGATATTTAATATGTATATCACTAAAGAAAGATCTACATAATAACAACGTAAAAATAGCTAACATTAGATAAATTGTAATGAATGGCTGAAGTAATCTGTTACTTTCATCTGAATATTAATTATTACGTGTTTGACTTGTTAAAAAAATGTTTTGTGTGTAGGGAGTTCACTGAGAAAGATAATGTCGATGGTTTTGACGAAGAATGTGTGTCTTTGTTAACTTAAGGAATTTTATATGTCCATTTCTATTTTGAGTTCATTATTGGAGATTATTTAAAGCATAAATAATTCTAAAATTCTCTGATACATTTTGTTGTGAGGCCACTGTAGGCGAAAGGCCTCACAAAAATAAATTATTTATTTCAGTGTCTGAGAACTTTTAAATTAATATTTAATATTCGATGGTTAGAGGATAGCAAGTAGCATTTTTGGTGTGAACATATGTTATTTAAGTATATTTAAATGATAACATATGTTTATTATTATTTATTTAAATAGTAATAAATTATAAATTTATTATTATTTATTAAATAATAACATATGTTATTATTAATATACTGATATTTGAACCTCGATTATTCGTCAAAAGTAATGGGTACATTAGCATAAAATTCAGGCCATAACAGTTACATTTATCTTAAAAAGTTACCAATCTAACAATATATAAATGGGAATAGTTAAATGAAGTTGTAACTATATTCAAAATGAAGGTTTATACTTTGTTGTGATATGGGATTTGAACGTATAAATAAATATTCTCTGAAAGAATGGTATATAATGAAATTTATAGATTGAAAAGTCCTGTAGAATATTCACCACAATTTAATAGAAAATGTTAAACTTTAATTGTTTAGTTCAACATTGAAAAATATTGTTGATAGATGTATTTTATATTTTTTAAATGCATCTATGTAAAACAAAAGAAGGAAATGAACAATGACTTTATTTTAGACACAATGTGCGATTTTAGGACTAGAAATTCCTCTCTTATACCTAACCATTATTACTAAAATACAATATGTGGGAAAAAACTAAAACATTATTTTGGTGAATAAAAGAAATTAATTACAAGACAGTAATACACAACAGAGAAATTCAAAAACTTAAAGAGTATTCCCAAGTACTGGTTTCAGAAATGTAAGAAAAACGTCCGTACAGATAAGTAGGAGAATTATTATGTAAGATTGATTGCAAAATAGTGAGAATATGAAGCATACGGAGTTGATTCAATTTAAGAAGAGAAAGGTTTTTAAAAAACAGAGCAACATGATCACGACATTTAAGGTTGAAAATAAAACTGATACAATAGTTTTGTGTACAATGCAATCTGTCCGAGAGCTCAACCGTCATGTCATTGACAACTATATTACAGTAGTTACTATAATACAACTATATTATAGTAAGGGAAAATTAGCGTCTTTACAAGCATCACTTTCATATTCAATGGGAGTAAAAGAGCAAATCTTTTCAGACTGTTAATACCAGCAAAATCCTGTTACAAGTTTCAGCAGTATATTCAAACCAACTTAAGTTTTTTGTTAAAGTAAGTCCAAGGTTTTTGACTTTATCACTGTAAAGTAGTTCAGTACAAATTGTTGGGAATTTACGAGGTCAACACTTCTCAAAAGTGTGTTGGTTCCGATCATAATTGTTTTAGTTTCGTTTTCATGAAGTTTTGGTCTGTGCTTGAAGGCCCAAGTAGCAATAACATCAGTATCAATGTTCATAGTAGCAACAGTACCATTAAAGTCAGAAGTTGGAAGGTGATTGTAAATTTGTAAGTCATCAACATACAAGTGGAAAAAAACAGTGATGACATCATCAATATATATGGAAAATAATAAGGGACCAAGGACTGAACCCTGTGGTACTCCTCGAGTCAAGAGGTATTCCTTGTATGTATTGACTCGAGGAGTACCACAGGGTTCAGTCCTTGGTCACTTATTATTTTCCATATATATTGATGATGTCATCACTGTTTTTTTCCACTTGTTTTTTTTTCACTAGTTCTAACACACTGCTGACGATCCGTCAACTAAGACCTCACCTAGTCTACGCAATCAGTAGAAAATCCCATCTTCGATAATTTTAAAAGGAGAAGATGTTGATAAACACAGTCGAATGCCTTAGAAAAATCAAAGTGTGTTAAAATTGGTGTGTCTTTTATCAATTCCAGAACGGATATCATCAGTAACTTTTAATAGGACAGTGCTGTGGTTAGACCAAAAACCAGACTGGAAAATGGACAACAATTGATTGTACTCAATAAAAGATGTTTTGCTGATGAACCACTCTTTCAAGACATTTTGTTAAAGCTAATAGAATACTAATAGGTCTCAAATCAGATGGAGTTATTAGAAACATCTTCCAAGTTATTAGAAAGTGGAAGAAGGAAACATTTGGAGAAGGAATTTAAAAAATCAGATTAGATAGAAGTAGATTGTCTCGCATTTCCAGATGACAGCGCTTATGGCCGTGGAAGAAGCAAGCAACCAAACAGATCAATGTTTTGAAAGAAACAGCAGAAAGGCTGGACTGAAAATCTCTTTTGAAAAACATAGAATACAACCTTGTTTTCTTTTTCTAGGATGTAGTTTTTTTTTTTTTTTTTTCTTTTATACAACCGATGTAAAAGTTGCACTGAAGAACATGAATACAAAGTATGGCCAGGTAATAAAGTTAGTAAGTTCAAATACCCGGGGGAAAACCATCCAACCCAATTCTTTAGACAAGAAGGAAAGAAGGAAATAAAACTACTAAGTAAAATGGAAGTGATATTCCATCTAACAAAGAACGTGTACAATAAGCCGGTATCCATCAACGCTAAAATTAGTATAACTCAGTAATTAAGTCTTACTGTCTGTATTCATCGCAAGAAGCAGCATAGTGGGAGAATGGTCATATATTGGCAGAAGTAAGAAGAGAATGAACACAATAGGAGAACTTTACATTTGTCAATAGTTGTTTAGTGCGGTCCTTGGACGGCCAAAATCGGAAAAATTACGTTTTTATTTAAGTTTTTATTAAGAGACTAAAATAAAAATGGTCCAATATTGTAAATTAAGTAATCTGTACAATAGAAACGAAATTAAAACATGAATACAAGAACTACTGCCTAGTTGGTAATTTGGGAAATGTATTAAGTTCCTGGAGAATGTTGTCTTTAGCCTTTTTTAAGCGCAACGTTACCTCAAGTGCATACATCTCACTCATCCTTTCACTCACGTCCCCACGATCTAATTATAATAATTATGCCAGTTTTTTAGTGTGTACTAATTTTATATCCTTATTTGAGATTAAATACAAGAGGTGATTAACTTAGTCCCTTGTTTCCGTTAGTTTCAATGAAGTAGGTAGTGAAATGAACGAACAAGTTTACTTTTCCGATGTAAGTGGAGCATTCTTTGCTCAGCGTCTTCATGTGTCCGGAGATTATCGTCTAAATCGTTGTGCTCTTTTTGTAAAAATATTTGCCATTTGCTAATGTGTAAAAACTGTTTATGTATGTTTGAATGTAAAACCAACCCAAATGATAAAATTTAAAATAATGTAATGCTAACAGTTTAAAATCATAAATATTATATAACTAATTTATTATGAATTATAATACCTTTATAGCATTGAACATTCTCCTTGCATTATTTATTTGTAAGTTGCTTGTGACTCCATGAATCAACCAACAGTTTATAACATTAGTATTTCATGATTTTTAAAATGTTAAACTCGTATAAACTACTCCTTGTGATAAATTGATAAGTAATGTGTTTTTTGACAGATTGAAATGTTTAGTTGATTATTTGGTAAATCTGTATATAATTCAGTGTTTTAATGTAATGTGCGAATATTTACAAAGTTTCAACCTGTATACATTAAAATCTAACTTAAAAAAATAATTTATTTTGCAAATAATACTAGTTTTGTAATGTATTCGGCTAATGCATTGTTGAAGCGATCGGTTCTTGACTTGAGTATAAGTCATTATGAATAAGAAAATATCTTAACTATACCACACAAGTACACAGGATTTATGTAAAATTTACCTGCTAGTTTAACACTAAAATTTGACAGTTCTATACGCTAGACCGAAATTACACACAACAGAAAGCCAAAATAATTCAAAACCTGAACGGTAAAAAAAGTCAGAGTAAATCGGAAGTTGAACGCTAACTTTTAAATTATATAAGTTTAAGATTGCGTTGAAGGAGAAATTTCCTTTGAATAAGTTGAGATCAAATAATTCACTGTGATAAATCCCTCGACTGGTGTGTACATTAAAGGGAGATTTCTTCAAACAGAAAAAATTTTTAATTTTGATGTTTATAAACGTTGAACATAAAGTATTAAAATATTCATATTATTATTACAGTTATGACATATAATGTATTAATATTGGTAAAACAATTAAAGTTAAATTATATATTACAGAGATTTATTATTTAAATGTATATTAGATTATTGGTAATACAATACACATTATATTAAATCAAAAACGATATACAGAATGTTCACTTACAAAACAGGAGTTAATTATTAATTATTGTTAATTAGTTATGAGACATATTGCTTTATTCCATATTAATTCGGCAATTTCAAAGTTATATTAAATTGTTTATTTTTTTAGTAATTTTAATAATATTACTTTATTTCTATGCCACATTTAGTGCAGTAATACGACTTACTACGAACCTAGTACTGTCGGAATACCTGACTAGCATTAATTAGTGTTTTATTAACAGGTCCACTCTTTCAATTGTTTAAGTATCAATTATTATATGACAAAGATATAATAATTGTAGGCTACAAGCACGCATTCATTTACTTTATAGTTGTTAATTTGTCATTGAGTCATTAATGACACATTCTAAAGAATAGTCGGCCTTAGTTTGTAACAATGACTACATTGCGCATCTACATTCATCATAATCATTCGGAATCGATGTTCACCCATATCTTGACGATCGGCATCTATAAAAGAATGCATACATATTAATATTCGCACGGTTAATTTAAATCAGTAGAACAGATCACAGGCACTAATTAATTGTTTGTTATGTATTATTGTTATACTGCCAAGATTCAACGCAACACGATAAAAATATTGTCACTTCAAATTTCCTGCTATACAGTATTTAAGAAGAAATATACTTTTTAAATAACAGTCGTGATGGGCCTTACCCACTCTAAACATGTAGAATAATTATTACAAGTGCCAGCCGAAAATATAATTAGATTAAAATGGTTAATAATGCTAGTTACGAAGAATACTTACAACCATTACTAAATGTTTTTAAATGTCACCACAATCTTCGTTAGTACTTAGCAATAATGAAAATAGTACGGTTCTAAAAATACAGCAAACCTAGCCAGTAAGAGTGTATCAGCAGATTGGCAGCTTGTAAGTACTATGTAAAACATACATTAGAACTTCAGTTCATCGTCACTTGATTACATGATATATATTTCCTCCATTCAATAAACACTGGCCAATTTCGATGTGAATATTACCGGTTAATGGTGAGAAACGACTATAAGAGTATATCCAAAATGTAAATAGCATAAATGTTTATTTGTAAACACAAAGGAGTACATGAAACATTGTTGAAACTTTTGTATGCTACCTGTTTTTATAGAATCATCCACAATTGTTATTACAAAGTTAGGGAATAGAGAAGTGGAGTAAGGTCCCCAACCTACTCATACTCATGCAAAAAGTATACTATTTTATTTTAACTCATTATTATTAAAGTTAACATAATGGATGACTTTTGTGAAAGTCTTAGCAAATTTAACATAAAGTTTTTGTGAATTTTGAACTTATATTAATTTGATTAATTGTGTGAGCTAAGTATTGGGTTATATTTTCCAAGCTCTTCCTTAGCGCTGTCTCAGCAACTCTCTGTTTACTGACAAAGATATTTTACTTACTGCCTATTAGGAATGTATATATCCTATGTGGTTGAAGTTTGGATTACACAATTGACGAAACAACACTCTTCCATTTATTAAAAATAGCTGTACAAGTAATTTTTAGAATGAAGAAAACTGATTCGTGTACACATATTTTTCAAAGGATAAATTATTGTAATATGTTTCTGTATCTATATTTTAAATACCCTAATTATATTATTTAAAAATAAAACCATATTTTAATCTATTAATAAAAGCTGTTACAATATTCGAACTGATAGAACTTTGGTTACAGCCATGAACAACATCACTGTGATAAAACTATTTATTTCAATTCACCCAAGGCTAAAGTTGTAAACTTATTTTAATTCATTCGGAAAGTAGCAAAAAGCTGTATTTTAAACAAATATTATTATATCAACATTGCTTAAATAGCAGTTTATATAAATTTTAATAAATTAAAATAACTAATTTGCATGATTTCAACATAAATTGGGAGACTACTTCAGAGATGGAGATGAGAATACTAACTATAAACTGACGTGCTCACCTGCTGCTTTAGGATCTTAATACTCGTATGATGACGGAAGTCGCAACATAGTGGGACTAATAAACGACATGAATATAATAACAATTGATGAAAATCTACTTTCTGCAGCAATCAAAATTTTAGATTGTTACTCCTCGGCTGGGCCAGATAAAATAAGGCCAAAGGACATCAAGAACATCATCTGGTACCTAAATTTAGTTCTAATTTCCTTAATTATCAGGTGTATAGAAACAGGAATGAGAAATCAGGATACTACAGGAACTATACATAAATCCCAGTTTAATTTCCCAATTTTGGAGTTTTCTTGTTGACAATATTAACTGTAAATGTCAACAGCTAAAATTGAAAATATTCTATAAAACATTTTATACTCTTTAAATTATTTCATGAAGTTCAATAAACAAATAAGTTCAATATAGAATTTAATTTGAAAAATTGCACATGAAGTGTTTGTAAAATAAGTTTCCAAACTTAATTAAAGATATGGCTTTTTGGTGAAATCAAGAAAATATTTCTATACATATAGTTTTATAATTGTACTGTCCAGCTGTCTTATGTTTCTTTTGTTTATGTATTAAAAAAAAAGAAACAAGAACCAAACTTGGGAAAGAGGCTAATAACATTACGACCTTTCACTAGGGAATAATAGTTTCAAAATATGTTCTAAATATTTCAAAATTATGATCCATTAATATATTAATTGTTAGTTACTAAAAGAAAATTTTAATCTCACACAACTATTTATTGTAAATAACTAAAATGTATATATTTTTAGATCAAACCAAGATTATTCTATGCGATTATTTATTTATGTAACTTCATGTGGTAACACATTCACACATACATAATATTATTTATGTAAACTCATGTGGTATCACATTCACACATACCTAATATTATTTATGTAAATTCATGTGGTATCCCATTCACACATACCTAATACTATTTATGTAAATTCATGTGGTATCATATTCACACATGCCTAATATTATTTATGTAAATTCATGTGGTATCACATTCACACATACCTAATATTATTTATGTAAACTCATGTGGTATCATATTCACACATACATAATGTTTTTTATGTAAACTCATGTGGTATCACATTCGCACATACCTAATATTATTTATGTAAACTCATTTGGTATCACATTCACACATACCTAATATTATTTATGTAAATTCATGTGGTATCCCATTCACACATACCTAATACTATTTATGTAAATTCATGTGGTATCATATTCACACATGCCTAATATTATTTATGTAAATTCATGTGGTATCACATTCACACATACCTAATATTATTTATGTAAACTCATGTGGTATCATATTCACACATACATAATGTTTTTTATGTAAACTCATGTGGTATCACATTCGCACATACCTAATATTATTTATGTAAACTCATGTGGTATCATATTCACACATACATAATGTTTTTTATGTAAACTCATGTGGTATCACATTCGCACATACCTAATATTATTTATGTAAACTCATTTGGTATCACATTCACACATACCTAATATTATTTATGTAAATTCATGTGGTATAACATTCACACATTCCTAATATTATTTATGTAAACTCATGTGGTATCACATTCACAAATACATAATGTTTTTTATGTAAACTCATGTGGTATCACATTCACACATACATAATATTATTTATGTAAATTCATGTGGTTTCACATTCACACATACCTAATACTATTTATGTAAATTCATGTGGTTTCACATTCACACATACCTAATATTATTTATGTAAATTCATGGTGTATCACATTCACACATACCTAATATTATTTATGTAAACTCATGTGGTATCACATTCACACACATACCTAATATTATTTATTAAATGTAGGCCTATTATTTGTTGTGTCCATTCTAATTAACCAGAAATAAAAATGACTTCTGTCACCTACTGTAGTATACTCTGATTATTGTTACATTTCAATTTGAGTCTTATGTAAACATATTTATGTTTATTAAAAATAATATTGAATATTATAGTTTCTCAAACAAGTGAAAGCCAAGCATGTTCCTTCAAAATGTTAAAGTAAACAGTTCTTTAAATGGTGTAGCAAGCGAGCCAGATGCTTCGGCCATAAACTTGATTATGAAATCCTTTAGTCTCCAGTCATTACTGTTTTATTTATAAAATCATTTGCATATAATTGATTTTAAATTTTTATCGATAAAATTAAATTTCTCCATCATCTGTAGCACTTTTAATCAATAAGTTTATTAGAGTGTAACGTTTCTTCCACTAGTGAACAACAACAACCGATAGTTTTACCACTCACGTGTAAACCAATTTACACCTTGTTTGCATTATCAATCTCCCTTATTTAGGTGGGGATCACACAATTACCCACAACACATCTGACTCTGGTTGTTGTTAATGTCACTTACTTGACCATTATATTTTTAAATAAAGAATACGAATAACATGAAAGAAATATTGAACTATATTTGTCGTGATAATTATTATATATAGTTATTTGGTTAAATATTTACATACTGTTACAATAATATATATATATATATATATATATATATATATATATATATATATATATATATATATATATATATATTGTATATATAATTATTACAATAGTTATTTGGCTAGAAATAACGAATTAACTTCGTATCTTGAGCTAGTCACTGAGTTATTTTAACCCCAAAAATATTTGTAAACCAGGGAAAGTGGAATAGTGACATAATTATTATAGTCCAAAATAGACAAAAATCGACACAATGTTTTAAATCCAATTATTTATAACATAGTATCATTGGGTAGTATGACATAGTACCCAATGGTAAAATCAAATTCCGTTACAATTAACAGCTTTTTGACATCTCTCAGAATGAAATAAAATCATTTTATAGAGTTGGGGGAAATGAATTAAATAATTGTATCGCTGAACAATGCGTTTTCATTTTAAAAAAATTGGTGCCGTACATCGGTGTAGCCAAATTTTTGTAATTTCAAAACTTATAATTTTTTGTAAATAGATTTAAATATGGTTTTACTTTCAAATAAAACAGTTAGGATGTTTAAAATATAAATACATAAAAATGCTAACAATTTATACGTTGAAAAAACGTTCCTTCTTGAATCAGTTTTCTTCGTTCCAACAATTATTTGTACAGTTATATTTAGTAAATGGAAGATTTGTAGTTTTCGGGAATTGTGTACGGCATAAAACATGCAAGGGCAAACACGTGCACAATATGCAGCAAATAGAGACTTGCTGAGGGACAGTGTTAAGGCAGTACCGAGGAACAAAAGACAAAGACCAATGTTAATTTGATTATGTGAGTTTAAAAAAATACGCAGACTATAAAAAAACTATCCGTTATGTTAATTTTAAATTAATAAGGTGAAAATAAACTAGCATAATTTAGGCCTTAGTATGAGTAGGGTAAAGCTATGGGTATTACTCGACTTCTCCATCCACTAACTATGTGTGATGGAGAAAATTATTTCTCCATTTATTTTGTATAAAAATATAAATGCTAACACTAGGTAGCATACAACAATTTCAACAAGGTTTCATATATTTATTTGTACAATTTACAAATAATCATTTTAACGTACTAATTACGTTTCCGATTTCTTGTTGTTTCTCATATTAGTGATCTGGTAATATGTCTCTTTAAAATCGGCAAGTGTTTATCGAGTAGAGGAAATATATATCATATAATCCACTGACAATTGGGTCGTCATTTAATTATATTTACCATTCGCTCGAGTTGTACGCTACTCATTTCCGAATCTTGAGTTCCCGGTTTTGATTCACAAAAAGGCGGATCGTTAAAATTGAACTTTGAGCTCATATGGTGTTGACTAGCTTCATGAGACAGTAGGAAAGCTACGACTTCAGTAGCGAATCATTTGAACGAACACTTGAACTAACGCATCCTGATTTGCTAACCACACATCCCCGTCCAGCCGTGCTGTCCTTGAGCCAGTCGTGGTTATTACTACTATTGTTGACTGTTGTATGTAAGTATACAATTTGTACACAAACACTTATTATAACCTTGTGTTTTGTACAAATCGTGTTTCTAAACCTTATCAGAATGCTTTTAGAATTATAGTTTTCATTTATCATTCACTGATCTTATTAAAAACTGTATAATCATATGTATTACTTTGTGAATGATTAATCAGCAACTTTTAAAATGGTGTATTTACCTTGAAGAATAAATGAATGGAAAATTCTTAGTTACATTAATTATTAATGTAACTAAGAATAATCATTAATTATAATAATAATAATAATAATAATAATAATAATAATAATAATAATAATATAAACTATTTCCTAACATAGAGTTAAATCACAGACCTTCTCGCTCGAATAGTTATTCTATATGACAGTTGAGCATGTCACAAACGGTATAAATATTCAGAAATAACATGATGATAGCTAATTTTAGCTGATTACTTTATCATCCAGGGTTTAATAAGACAGGTATGTATAGCAGATCTATACATTCACAGCAGTACGTTCAGTGTCATCGGACAGGTTGTATGTGATACAGATACCAGCACGTTCAGTGTCATCAGACAGGTTGTATGTGATACAGATACCAGCACGTCCAGTGTCATTAGACAGGTTGTATGTGATACAGATACCAGCACGTTCAGTGTCATCGGACAGGTTGTATGTGATACAGATACCAGCACGTTCAGTGTCATCACAGGTTGTATGTGATACAGATACCAGCACGTTCAGTGTCATCAGACAGGTTGCATGTGATACAGATACCAGCACGTTCAGTGTCATCAGACATGTTGTATGTAATACAGATACCAGCACGTTCAGTGTCATTAGACAGGTTGTATGTGATACAGATACCAGCACGTTCAGTGTCGTTAGACAGGTTGTATGTGATACAGATACCAGCACGTTCAGTGTCATCAGACAGGTTGCATGTGATACAGATACCAGCACGGTCAGTGTCATCAGACAGGTTGCATGTGACACAGATACCAGCACGTTCAGTGTCATCAGACAGATTGCATGTGATACAGATATCAGCACGGTCAGTGTCATCAGACAAGTTGCATGTGACACAGATACCAGCACGTTCAGTGACATTAGACAGGTTGCATGTGACACAGAAAACAGCACGTTCAGTGTCATTAGACAGGTTGTATGTGATACATATTCCAGCAAGGTCAGTGTCATCAGACAGGTTGCATGTGACACAGATACCAGCACGTTCAGTGTCATTAGATAGGTTGTATGTGATAAAGATACCAGCACGTTCAGTGTCATCAGACAGTTTGTATATGATACAGATACCAGTACGGTCAGTGTCATCAGACAGGTTGTATGTGATACAGATACCAGTACGGTCAGTGTCATCAGACAGGTTGCATGTGACACAGATACCAGCACGTTCAGTGTCATCAGAAAGGTTGCATGTGATACAGATACCAGCACGGTCAGTGTCATCAGACAAGTTACATGTGACACAGATACCAGCACGTTCAGTGTCATTAGACAGGTTGCATGTGACACAGATACCAGTGCGTTCAGTGTAATTAGACAGGTTGTATGTGATACATATACCAGCACGGTCAGTGTCATCAGACAGGTTGCATGTGACACAGATACCAGCATGTTCAGTGTCATTAGACAGTTTGTATATGATACAGATACCAGCACCGTCAGTGTCATCAGACAGGTTGCATGTGATACAGATACCAGCACGGTCAGTGTCATCAGACTGGTTGCATGTGACACAGATACCAGCACGTTCAGTGTCATTAGGCAGGTTGTATGTAATACAGATACCAGCACGTTCAGTGTCATTGGACAGGTTGTATGTGATACAGATACCAGCAGGGTCAGTGTCATCAGACAGGTTGCATGTGACACAGATACCAGCACGTTCAGTGTCATTAGACAGTTTTTATGTGATACAGATACCAGCACGTTCAGTGTCATTAGACAGTTTGTATGTGATACAGATACCAGCACGGTCAGTGTCATCAGACAGGTTGCATGTGACACAGATACCAGCACATTCAGTGTCATTAGACAGTTTGCATGTGACACAGATACCAGCACGTTCAGTGTCATTAGACAGTTTGTATGTGATACAGATACCAGCACGGTCAGTTTCATTAGACAGGTTGCATGTGACACAGATACCAGCACGTTCAGTGTCATCAGACAGGTTGTATGTGATACAGATACCAGCATGTTCAGTGTCATTAGACAGTTTGCATGTGACACAGATACCAGCACGTTCAGTGTCATTAGACAGTTTGTATGCGATACAGATACCAGCTCGGTCAGTGTCATCAGACAGGTTGCATGTGACACAGATACCAGCACGTTCAGTGTCATCAGACAGGTTGTATGTGATACAGATACCAGCACGGTCAGTGTCATCAGACAGGTTGCATGTGACACAGATACCAGCACGTTCAGTGTCATCAGACAGGTTGTATGTGATACAGATACCAGCACGGTCAGTGTCATCAGACAGGTTGCATGTGACACAGATACCAGCACGTTCAGTGTCATCAGACAGGTTGTATGTGATACAGATACCAGTACGGTCAGTGTCATCAGACAGGTTGCATGTGACACAGATACCAGCACGTTCAGTGTCATCAGACAGGTTGTATGTGATACAGATACCAGCACGGTCAGTGTCATCAGACAGGTTGCATGTGACACAGATACCAGCACGTTCAGTGTTATCAGACAGGTTGTATGTGATACAGATACCAGCACGGTCAGTGTCATCAGACAGGTTGCATGTGACACAGATACCAGCACGTTCAGTGTCATCAGACAGGTTGTTTGTGATACAGATACCAGCACGGTCAGTGTCATCAGACAGGTTGCATGTGACACAGATACCAGCACGTTCAGTGTCATTAGACAGTTTGTATGTGATACAGATACCAGCACGGTCAGTGTCATCAGACAGGTTGCATGTGACACAGATACCAGCACGTTCAGTGTCATCAGACAGTTTGTATGTGATACAGATACCAGCACGTTCAGTGTCATCAGACAGGTTGTATGTGATACAGATACCAGCACGTTCAGCCCAGTATTACCAATCCTATTAACTCTCAACAGCTCGGCTTAACGTTTCCATTTAATCCAGCTTTAAATTGACGTGAACATAACAACATTCCATTGCAATCTGATACTTTTTGTACTCCTCCAATTCCCAACTGTTTGTGCAAATAATTTCCGCATAGTTACACTTAAAATTCTGACTTTATTGCTTCTTATCGTAATATTGTTCAGCACTGTTGATACATTTTTTTAGGTAATGACACTTTTTGTTTTATATAATTAGTTATAAAAACGTTTGTCACGTCATTTAGAACATAAACGACTAAATATAAATCTGATCAGTAATCGTGGTTATCAAGGAAGGAAGTCTCGCCCATTATTCCCAAAATTTGAAATGTAATATTGATAACACCAATAGAGAAACACCAATATTGACCGAAATAAGATCTAAATGAGTCCAAAACAGACATAAGATCACTATAAATACACCTTACACAGCACTTAATCAGAATTAAACTGAACAGGACAAACTTATCACAAAACCGTCATATTTGCATATGCAAACACACACAGCGTATTGTTCCTGAAAACTATATTGTTATTACCTCAATAACAATTTAATTTTCAACAAAAATTTTCCTCAAAACAATTTTACGCCTAAAATGTACTATGCTGTGGTTTAAGTATGTAATATAAATTGTTAGTGATACAGCACTGTGGGGACAAAGTGTTGTAGAGATTGTAGCTGTTAGGTTTTATGCTCAATCCTCTTAAACTGACATGGGGCCGCTCAATGGTTGCCATCGACTTGAAGACTACTAGGAAGTATGGAGTGTTGTGTCCCGTGGTAGTCAGAGTCTAGGTGTTGTTTAGGCAAGAGTATCGAGCTTGTCATTAACTGAAAATCAGGCCAATACACTATGGTTCGGATTCCACGTAAAACTCTCGGTACCTTTTTTGACTGGCTATTGGGCTATTAATAAATGACTTCTTCTAGCCTTAGTAAGTAACAATGACTACTTTCACTCATCTACACTTATATAGTCATTCACATTCACCTTAAAATACGCACAGACTATGTGGGTGACTCATATATGAATAATAATTATAGTATATTTACAGTAAATTTTCCTTTTGAATACATTTCACATCCCATAAATTATACGTTGGAAAAACCTGTTTTTTCAGGTTTTTCCAACGTAAAGAGTCGATACAATATTCCAGTGCCTTTGACTCAGCTCATATGAGTTTGGATCAAACCAATATCGCACAAGCCTCTTGAGACTCAAAGGAACGCGGTAAACGTAACAGCAATGTTATATGTACGATATAAAATAGGTTAGGTATACTTATATGGTCTTTATGTCATGAAGTTTAACTCGACCTAATTTTTTTATTTCGTGTTCAATCATGACTACCAACTAAGTTAATTATCTGATAATATTATTTATATTCTTCATATACCTTTCTTCCCAAGTTATTGTAGAGTTTATTTAACTGCGTGATGACTCTATAGGTGAAACGGCGGATTTTGCCTTAATGCTGGTAATATTGAACATGGTAACCCGGTCGATACAGAAACCTCTGGAGTCTAATAATATTTACTGAACACTCGAATATGAGTCAAAACGTCATAATTGGGCCGGACAGTGAGAAAACCTGTATGTTATTCATAGTATATGTAGTGGTTTGAGCAGCAGGGAAGGCAATAGTTCCACCTATAAGCTGCCTTAATTCACGGGCATTACTAACTTCCACCTTCAAGTGTTAAACTTCCAATTTCAGTGTTTAGCTGAAAAAAAAAATAACTTTAATGAAATGTACAAGTTTGTTTAGTTGCTATTTATTGTATTTTATTATTCAATAAGTTATTGTTATTATTAACTTTTATTTGAATAGTAAGATTTAATTTAGTCGTTCTAAACCTTGATTCTTTAGTGTTAATCAAACCAACTAATGGTCACTGCGCTGATG
The DNA here is from genome assembly GCA_035578905.1 of Stictocephala bisonia. Classification (NCBI taxonomy): domain Eukaryota; kingdom Metazoa; phylum Arthropoda; class Insecta; order Hemiptera; family Membracidae; genus Stictocephala; species Stictocephala bisonia. The sequence goes on from JAQJVL010000286.1 coordinate 863,806, forward strand.
ACATAGGGGGTGGGGCTTGTTTATGTGCCACCATCACGCGACCTTCCGTCTTCCTGGTTGATGTAGAATTTTTTTTATGGACTTACACAGTGGAGGAAGATTAGTTCTCATTATCACTTACAAAACTCAGTGAATCTCACTCGTACCAGTGAATTTAGTAGACAATGTTCTAAGTGGCCTATCTGTAAAAAGAACCTTCTTTTAATTTAAAATGAGTTTTTTAGCTTTTTAACTAATGTCGGGTGTTATCCCCATGTTTTGGAATGTTTGTGTATTTCAAGATATTGTTTTTTTTTTTTACAACATTTCTTTTCTTCTATCAGCTATTTATTTAGTTTCGCAGCAACCTTGTAATGTCGTGTCTGGGTTGTAATATTCCCATTCGGGATAATACCTTTCGCAGATCCCTCACTTTATAGGTCTTACTTCAAATTGAAAATGTTTATACAATTTGTAATTAATAGCTTTACTGAATTATTTATTGGTAACAAGGTTCCTCACTCCAGTAATTGAGTTCAACAGTTTCCTATTAACTATTCAAACTACGTTTTAACCATAAAAGCCTGATATCCGTTCGTGTTTAGAAATTCAAAGGGTTTCAATTTAATAATCAATAACAAACAATTATTTATTATTTTAGCTCGAGTGGCATCTGACTGCCTTCGGCAATTTTCTATCCACATTATAAATTACTTGATCGTAATAACATGATAAGTAGTCGGAATGTATGGATATAGTGAGTAACATTATTTACCTTTGATTGCATGATTATATCAGTTTAATACAATAAAAGGTGTCAAAATTAGAAAAATAATATTCCTGTAACCTAACACGCTTACATTATTCTTATATCCTACACACCCTAGCACTCTCCCTACAATCATAGATTTTCTACAAGCCTTCTTTGTACAAGCCTTCTTTCTCTTTATACAATAATATTGGTAGAAGCATAAGAATACATCAAATTAAAATGGTCCTATTGTATCACATTAAACACATTTCAAAATCAGTAATGGCATTTTAACATCTTCATACTTGGCATGTTCAGTCTTCAAATATTAATACCGATATTGATATACATATTTATCACATAAGCAAATTCACTATTAAAATGTGGTGTTTTAATATTTCTAGCCTAAAGGCTATTTGAAAGATGAACCTTTTTTACAAGTTATTTCATACATTGTGTATTATTAATATACATTTACTAATCACAACTTGTTTTAATAAAGAGTATTATCTGTATGTTATTTAATATTTTAAACTAAATGTAAAATATTTTTATATTTTGAAGATAAAATAAATGAGTTGAACGATGGGAACTTTTTTTTTAAACGTAGAATACATATAACATTAACAATAAAATTTAAAGACATTACAATGAAGTGTATGATGCAATGTAACGGAAGAAAATTAAAATCATCATTCATATATATAAAAATAAATAACGGCTATATATACAACAGATATGAACTATACAAAAATCAACAAATGTGAAAGTAAACAAAAACAAAACAACAGATAAATACACTACAAAAATAAACAATCCATGACGGATCTAACAATAACAAAACAAACCCAACAGCAACACCAAAGAGAACAACAATTTACAAACAATTATACTCTTTAAAACAATTTTAATTCTTGGATTTTTCAATAATCCTTTTCGTAAGAATTCAGAGTCCCTTAAAGTGAAAGCTGCAGTGACCTGAAGAATAAAAACGACATTACTCGTGTAGTTGTAATTTTAATTATTTGTACTGTAACTCTCTTTGTAATGTGATAAGAAACTTTTTTATTTGATTTGCTTTAAAATACGTTTTATCGATTTTAGCGTCTATTTTTAATATAATTATCTCATGTATCAAAAAATAATTACAAGAATATAATAATTAATTTAGTCTGACTAATAATAAAATTTAATAACTTATTTGACAGATATGATAGATTTAGTTAAGCTCACTTTCTTGCTTTAGAGGTGCTTGGTACGATCCCACTAGGGTAAAAAAATGTAAGAGTTTATCAGCAATCGATCGACCTTGTAAACGTTTCACAATAATTAACGGCATTTTCCAATAAAACATTTGTCCTCAAGAGTAGCAAAGTGTTCATTCAATACACTGATAAACAGTGTAAAATCACCGTAATCTAATGATTAAAACAAAACCTTGATCAAAAATAAATTAAAAGGACTTTTGTTGTTATTAAAATCTGTAATCACACATTCTGGAGATAGAATGGTGACAAACAATACTTCAGCTGATAAAAACTATTTTTACTTAAATACCAAACAACACATTCATAAGGTCTTAACTGTTAAGCTTGCATCAACCATTTTGCCTGTTAATATCTACGAGGGCCCTATTCAGAATATCCCTGTTTTTCTACAGTTGTTGTACAGTAATACAATACTAAATAGGCCGTAGCTAAATACATCCTATTTAGCTACGGACTTTTTTATTTCAACTTAAATGTTCTATAATATTTATTTATATTTTCTCACGCATACTTCAATACGTTGAAAAAACATAAAATTAAAGTTGAAATTATATATCAGAATACGATTAGTGAAAAGTTGTCTCAAATATTTTATTTTAATATTTTAATTAAATATTCTACTCATTATTATATACTGAAAGGTTCTATAAAACATACATTATATTTACAAAACTTTATAAATAATACCTAAATACCCCAATCGATATTTAAGAACTAAATGTTTTAACCACTTAGGTGCATGTGAAAGTGGGTTAAAAACTGTTCGGCATCAATCAAGCTTGTGAGCTGACAAGCTCTTTAGATATCAGCTGATGGGTGTTTTACGATAAACACTTTGCCTCCTCTCTCTAACGCGTGGTAACATGTATACTCTACGACCAAGTAGGAGAGTAGTTGACCTATTAATTGGATACTCTTTTACTTTTCAACTGCACCAGTGACATGTTTATTTTAATTCAAACATCTGCAAATATACTTTTCAAAAACCTTCTCTTGCTGGGAATCAAAGAGGTTGTCTAATAATTCTCAAAATAATTCTTATATAATTTGTATAAATTGAGCGAACAACAAAAACCTTTGGACAGCCAGAAAAGGGTCCAGTTCTCCGCCTACCCCCTAGGGTCCTCTCTAGGGACAGAGATGCATTTATTGCTTGGGATCAGGACTTTAACTATCCAAGACATACCAAATTTTCTTTATTTTTTATAGTACATGTATGTGTATATCTTTCTTGGTGTTTAGGTTTTCTAAAATACTTCTGATTTCTGTTCCTGTTCATAAGGATGTGTAAAACTTAACAATACATTTCACCATTACTCACCTAAGTATGATCAATATTTTTAAATAATAGTTTTGTAACCATATTTTGCTATGAGCCTACGTTATAATGTGTTCTTGCCTTCTCTTCCAAGATTCAAGCGCTGTGTAAAGGATCACAAATGTTTACTGTTTGTGTGTGTGTTTGTGTTTTGTGACCATATTTTGCTATGAGCCTACGTTATATTATTGTGTCCTTGCCTTCTCTTCCAATATTCAAGCGCTGTGTAAAGGATCACAAACGTCTACTGTTTGTGTTTGTGTGTGTGTGTGTGTGTGTGTGTGCGTGTGTGTGTGTGTGTGTGTGTGTGTGTGTGTGTGTGTGTGTGTGTGTGTGTGTGTGTGTGTGTGTGTGTGTGTGTGTGTGTGTGTGTGTGTGTGTGTGTGTGTGTGTGTGTGTGTGTGTGTGTGTGTGTGTGTGTGTGTGTGTGTGTGTGTGTGTGTGTGTGTGTGTGTGTGTGTGTGTGTGTGTGTGTGTGTGTGTGTGTGTGTGTGTGTGTGTGTGTGTGTGTGTGTGTGTGTGTGTGTGTGTGTGTGTGTGTGTGTGTGTGTGTGTGTGTGTGTGTGTGTGTGTGTGTGTGTGTGTGTGTGTGTGTGTGTGTGTGTGTGTGTGTGTGTGTGTGTGTGTGTGTGTGTGTGTGTGTGTGTGTGTGTGTGTGTGTGTGTGTGTGTGTGTGTGTGTGTGTGTGTGTGTGTGTGTGTGTGTGTGTGTGTGTGTGTGTGTGTGTGTGTGTGTGTGTGTGTGTGTGTGTGTGTGTGTGTGTGTGTGTGTGTGTGTGTGTGTGTGTGTGTGATGGAATGATTGCAGTAATGTATGAGAAAATTATAACAGTCACTTTGTGGAAGACGACGCAGAAACACATGCCACACTCATGTCAACCAACACACATGCGTACGTAGCACCATTTGATTTAGCAACACATGAATGCATTTAGACACAAATAACACCTAAAGGATTACTGGTTTTGCTACTCATTCAAGTCTTTAACAATTAAAAAGCAATAGTTGAACATCAATAAAAACGTTAAAATGCAGCTTTAAAATACAGAGAAATCGACGTAAGACCTTTTGAAATGTTGCTCTACACGTATTCCGTAATAATAATAAAGAGATACGTTGTAAGCAGGTAAGCAGTGTTAGTAAAATATATTACGTTTAAAAATCGAATTTAATAATATAAAACAAAATTGAATTTATGTTGCTAACATACATGAAAATAGCCATCATTTTACGTATTCTTGAGAAAGCGGACAGAATTACCAAAACAAATTTCAGAATACATAGTAGACTTTAAAGAAACTACTCCTGGTCAAAATAATAATTTCCTTCCAAATGAATCGGCAATAATTAGATCTCTGATTCAAGAGATAATGAGCCTCATTTCACGCCATCAACAAACTAATCTGTTCTAATGATATCGAAAGCATAATTTGAGTTTATAGAAGCGTCCATTTACATGGACTAAACTTGATGCGTTATCGAAAAACGTACTGTCGATATAAATCTAACGGATAGTTTGAATGATTAGAACATTTATTTTAAGAGAGTTTCAATTTACTTTTTGAAAAGGATTTCGAGCTATTACAGGGTAGTTGTGGTACGTTTAGTCTGTGGGTAAATCCTTTGTCTCTAATTATACATGACGCAAACATAAATTAATGATTCAATGGCACAGTTTAAAATATTAAAATTAGAAAACAATTTTAATTGATATGTGTGTTATGTATATGCAAATTTAAATATATACATCATCTGTAGAAATGCCTATCTATTTTCCCAAAGACTAATAAAAAGGATGAACACATATTTATTTGTGCCTTATGATGAGATTAAAATATAATTGTTAACCTACTCAAAAAGTAAACTGAATAAATTTTTCCTGTCTAAAATATGACATTTTTCTTAATTTACTTGCTCTTATTAATATTAAGAAACATTAATAAGAGCTTTTGGCCCATCATTGGTAACGTACGACCAACTTTCTTCGTACCTATAATAATCATAGTATTAGTAAAATTATTAAAAATCAAAGCCAGATTTTTTTTATATATCAAGGCTTATACTGTGATATCTCATGATATAAAAAACAAAATGAAATACTGAACCTCTTTCACACAAAAATGGGATTTTGAAAGATACTACACGATTTCAAATTATACATGAACATTTTGTTAAGTTGAAAACAGTTTTGAAATTTAAACCTGATGATTTTTACACGAGAATAAGTAGGCATACTAGTATATTTTGAAAAGCCAAAACCACGATGGGTTCACAATGGAAAAACAAGATAAAACGATACTAAGTGATATTAAAGCGGCTAAAAAAAAACCAAACTGTTATCTATCACCTTAACCAGAGCTCTTTAAATAATTTTGACTACACCACCACGTCTATATTGCTAAAAATTGCTTTAAGTGAACAAGTATTTACTAAACAGATGTACGATGATTGTATTGATTTATTTATGTGCGTAGTATTTGACTAGAAGCCTAATTATGGCAGTAAAATCTTAACATTTGTAATTCTTAAAATGATAATTGTTACACCTGATAATTATTTCAATAAGAACAATTTTCAATTTTTTTAAAAATTACTGAGGTTTATTTTCGGTGGTTAAAATGTGTTGGTTTTCTGGCACTATAACCTACTTTACAATATGGTCTGTTTAAAAAAGGTTGTTTTAATAGAAGTAAATGCACTCTAGCTACGACAATGTTTGCACTTCCACAACTCTGAATGTAGCTGGTTGGAAACATATCCAGGCACTATAACGTGATTTGACTACTGGTCAGTATTGCAAATATTGTGTCAATGGCTGTGAAGGCACTCTACTTCGGCAATGTTAGCACCTTCACAACCCTGAATGTTGCTGGTTGGAAAAATATTAATGTAAAACAACGTGATTTACTTATAGGTCTATTTTGGATATGATATCTCCATACTGTTGTAGGTTTATAGATCAGTTACTGAGGAAACTATACTATTTGGTGTTTTGAATCATACATAACATTGTAATGTAATATTTTAATTCGCTTTTAAGTATAATTCATTCTAGAACTATATTTTACTTATGAACTGTATTAAATAATGTAATTTGAGTTCGTTTTACAATGATTGGTTAGCTGTGAGAAATAATTACTGTTTATCTAAATGATTGTTTGATAACTTCATACTCTCTATTGATAGACGCCTTAAATAATACAATTGTTCGGTATCTTCATAAACAGTATGTGATTGTTTGATAACTTCATACTCTCTACTGATAGACGCCTTAAATAATACAATTGTTCGGTATGTTCATAAACAGTAAGTGATTGTTTGATAACTTCATACTCTCTATTGATAGACGCCTTAAATAATACAATTGTTCGTTATCTTCATAAACAGTATGTGATTGTTTGATAACCTCATACTCTCTATTGATAGACGCCTTAAATAATACAATTGTTCGGTATCTTCATAAACAGTATGTGATTGTTTGATAACTTCATACTCTCTATTGATAGACGTCTTAAATAATACAATTGTTCGGTATCTTCATAAACAGTATGTGATTGTTTGATAACTTCATACTCTCTATTGATAGACGCCTTAAATAATACAATTGTTCGGTATCTTCATAAACAGTATGTGATTGTTTGATAACTTCACACTGTCTATTGATAGACGTCTTAAATAATACAATTGTTCGGTACCTTCATAAACAGTATGTGATTGTTTGACAACCTCTTAAATGTGATCTAGATGACTTCATAATGCTCTTGTTCCAAGTCACCATAAAGACTACTGTCTGACGACTCCTCGTCCGTCATGCTTTACCCATCACCATCTCACTCCGCGGTTGGGGACAAGTTGAATGGTCACTGGGTCAGCACTGGTGGCGCAGTGCTGTAACCCAGCTACATGGGGACAAAGTATTTGGGAGATTGTAGGCGATAGGTTGGATGCTCGGTACTCTTAATACCGACATGGCGTCCGCTTGATGGTTGCTATCGGCGTGGACACTACTAGAGAAGTCTAGGGTTACCAGGTTGGGTGGTGATCATTGTGCGGCTGTTGTGTGGGGGAGATAACTGAGTATCAGGCTTGTCTATTAGCTGAAAATCAGACCAGCACTACGTGGTTCGGATTCCACGTAAAGCTGTAGGTCCCTTAGTTGCCCTGGCTGTTGGGCTATTAATAAATTGCCCTTTCTGAGGAACAGTTGAACTCAGTTAGTAACCAGACTACACTCACCCACACTCATCCTACACTCATATAAACATTCATATTCGCCTTAAAATACCAACAACGTTGTGTCGGCGTCTCATATGTAAGAATGTAAGAATAAGAATGTTATCTCCATTGCAAATAACACTATCTGAATATAAAACTATACTACCTAACTGAACCAATTACGTGTAATTATGCATTAATCGGAGAAAAAGTCATTCGTTATATTAATTATCTTATTTAAATATACTCCACCATCGGTAGATTAATTATGTTCAAGGATAAGGTATACTGTAAATATAGTTAATACATGCCACAAGTATATTTAAGATCATGTATTTCAAAATTATTCTAACATAGAGTAACACTATATACAGTTTATATATTTAATACAAATATATTCTTATAGAGTTTAATCCCTATCAGACGAGTGAATATTAATGAGACCTCTTATATATTAGTATAAAACAAGATATTGATTATAGTTTTTCCTTATAAAAAGTTTTAAACATTATTGTAACAATACGTATTATGAGAACAAATAGTACATATCATTATATGCACGTTGTTCATGTTTCCTACTGGGACAGAGTGTTCTATACATATTTAATGTTATTCAACAAGTTGTGTCATTCTTGTACCAACCATTCTACCTCACTTGTTTCGATCTATGAATATTATATTTAAAATAATATATTTTACAGATTAATACTTAATATTTATTTTATTGTACGAAAGTTGGTAAGCTAATAGTATATTTACAAGTATTTATTTTTGCTAACTCAATGTGGCGAAAGAAAATTGCGTATTATAATTTTATCTTCTGCACCTTTATTACTATTATAATGATTTTGCTAAGCAAATAAATTTGTATGAATGATAATGAATAACAATTCATGAATAATTATTAAAAATAATAGTAAAGAAATATAATAAGTCATGTTGAAGATAAACGCAAATCCCAAGAAGACAACGAGGACAGTGTTCACCCACGTGTCTATCTCCTCAATTTAAGGTTCAAGCCCGTTTCCTCATATAAAGAAATATAATAAGTCATGTTGAAGATAAACCACAAACCCCAAGAAGACAACGAGGACAATGATCACCCACTTGTCTATCTCCTCAATTTAAGGTTCAAGCACGTTTCTTCATATAAAGAAATATAACAAGTCATGTTGAAGATAAACCACAAACCCCAAGAAGACAACGAGGACAGTGATCACCCACTTGTCTATCTCCTCAATTTAAGTTTCAAGTACGTTTCTTCATATAAAGAAATATAACAAGTCATGTTGAAGATAAACCACAAACCCCAAGAAGACAATGAGGACAGTGTTCACCCACGTGTCTATCTCCTCAATTTAAGGTTCAAGCACGTTTCTTCATATAAAGAAATTTAAAATGTCATGTTGAAGATAAACCGCAAACCCCAAGAAGACAACGAGGACAGTGTTCATCCACGTGTCTATCTCCTCAATTTAAGGTTCAAGCACGTTTCCTCATATAAAGAAATGTAACAGGTCATGTTAAAGATAAACCTCAACCCCAAGAAGACAATGAGGACAGTGTTCACCCACGTGTCTATCTCCTCAATTTAAGGTTCAAGCACGTTTCCTCATATAAATAAATATAATAAGTCATGTTGAAGATAAACCACAAACCCCAAGAAGACAACGAGGACAGTGATCACCCACTTGTCTATCTCCTCAATTTAAGGTTCAAGCACGTTTCTTCATATAAAGAAATATAATAAGTCATGTTGAAGATAAACCGCAAACCCCAAGAAGACAACGAGGACAATGATCACCCACTTGTCTATCTCCTCAATTTAAGTTTCAAGCACGTTTCCTCATATAAATAAATATAGTAAGTCATGTTGAAGATAAACGCAACCCCCAAGAAGACAACGAGGACAGTGATCACCCACTTGTCTATCTCCTCAATTTAAGGTTCAAGCACGTTTCTTCATATAAAGAAATATAATAAGTCATGTTGAAGATAAACCGCAAACCCCAAGAAGACAACGAGGACAATGATCACCCACGTGTCTATCTCCTCAATTTAAGTTTCAAGCACGTTTCCTCATATAAATAAATATAATAAGTCATGTTGAAGATAAACGCAAACCCCAAGAAGACAACGAGGACAGTGATCACCCACTTGTCTATCTCCTCAATTTAAGTTTCAAGTACGTTTCCTCATGTAAATAAATATATTAAGTCATGTTGAAGATAAACGCAACCCCCAAGAAGACAATGAGGACAGTGATCACCCACTTGTATATCTCCTCAATTTAAGTTTCAAGCACGTTTCCTCATATAAATAAATATAATAAGTCATGTTGAAGATAAACGCAAACCCCAAGAAGACAACGAGGACAATGATCACCCACTTGTCTATCTCCTCAATTTCAGTTTCAAGCACGTTCCCTCATATAAATAAATATAATAAGTCATGTTGAAGATAAACGCAAACCCCAAGAAGACAATGAGGACAGTGATCACCCACTTGTCTATCTCCTCAATTTAAGTTTCAAGCACGTTTCCTCATATAAATAAATATAATAAGTCATGTTGAAGATAAACGCAACCCCCAAGAAGACAACGAGGACAGTGATCACCCACTTGTCTATCTCCTCAATTTAAGGTTCAAGCACGTTTCTTCATATAAAATTGTTAAATCAGCTGTTTATGTATATTTTGAACGTTTTACTAATATACAACATCTTTCAGGGTATGGGTAGTAATTTGTTTTCCAAATTTAAGACTTTTACTTCTTGCAAATTTAGTAAGTTTAATATTAAATGTATTCTTGCGAAAGATGTACTGAATTCCACTTCGAAACTTCTTTAGTTGGTTAATCAAACAAATATTGTCTTCTGGTCCTCACAGCAATTTACAATATATACCAAATTTTCAAGTTTTTTACCCTAATTACCTAGTGGCTAAGAATGTATATACGTGTACATACTGGAAATAGTTTTGTAGTACATTATTAGTTTGTATCAAATATTTCCTGTAAGAAATCAATTAATAAAACCAAAACTATAATCGTGTAATTTAAATTTATTAAAGGACTTTATATACATTCCGGTAAATTTAATTATACATTTTGTGAAGCCTTCAAGTAACAAGGCTACCATCATCATGCACACACAACTAAATAGTTGGTTTAATTTATTTGTTATTATTTTACAAAATCATAAATGTTGTAAATAAACAGCTAAATAGGGATAAATAACATGTACTATATAATTAAAAATATAATGGGGAGTATTCAAATAGTTCTGGTTTATCTATTATTTAGTTAATATTTATTTTCAAATATTTAAATTATTATTAAAAACATCCAGTTAATCGTGTACTTTAGAAGACAAGTGATGAGTACTTACGTTCAATGTGACTATCGTGTATGTAGTCACATTTATATTTAACTATTCACATACACGTTATAAACTATTATTTTCAGGCCAACCGTAAAGTAATCCACTCACTATCCAGTTGTCCAGTTGCCATTGTCCGGTTTCCAGAATGGTTGAACAAGTTCAATGTTTTAATATACATTTCAAAGTGGCTTTCCCAATAGTCAGGAGTTATTTGTAAAGGCCTGACTTGAATTTATTTTCATATTATTGATATTTTCCTCGAATTTACCTTGCACTGTGTAATTCCATACAAAATGCATTTATATGTAGTATCAATTTAAATTAATTATATTTCGGATTCAGGTAATTAAACCATGGAAGCATACAACAAATTTTAAAGTTACTAAGACATATGTATGTCTTCATAATTTGTTTAACTGCAGAAATCAAAACTTGTTCTTCCTTCCTACGTCAAAATGTTTGAACAAAACTATCTAAACATGAGGACAGACAGTTGAAGTTAGTTTCCTTCCTAGATTGATGGACTCCTTCTGAAAGCCGTTAGATATTAGTATCATAAGACAATAATTTTCCTCAATATAACCATGGAAGTCACTTAAAGTTACCTTGTTGAAAGTTTTAAATAAATTAAAGCAATGGAGTAGGGAAAGGGTTTGATATTTATGACACGTGAGCAATTAAAAATAGTTTAACAAAATAAAATAACAAGTGTTAATATAATTCATTTTCTTAACTTTAATATAGAGGGCTAAATGTCATCTGACACGAACTGTACCATATAGACTATAAAATAGTTAATAATGGAAAATAAAAGAGGAATGATAGAACACAATTAAAATATAAGAATTGAAATAAAAAGGATTTTGTTCTTATATCCTTCTTATATACCAAGTAAAGTAGTATGATGGAGAAATGTTCTTTAATGTTGATTTCTCTGTAGGTATGTGTATTAAGAATCAAATGTGTGCATTATGTTTTCTGGCACGATGTAGATAAAAATTTAAATCTATTTTTTTAACTTATAACCTTTTTATCTTTTCGTTTTAGGGTCACACCTTTTTTATCTACGTTGAATCACTAAAGGTTTCTGGAAAACATTATTTATATTTTATTAGGGATTGAAATAGTTTTTGTTTTTGGTATAAGGGGTGTTTTATTTTGATGTGATAAAAGAATATGGTGATCTCCTCTTTGAAAAGAATAGCATTTCCTTCTTTGTAAACGAAATGTTTTAATTTATAATAATAAGTTGGCTATGTGTTCGAGTAAAATTATTTTAAAATAATGTAAATGGGCCATAGGTTGATTTAAATAATGTTAACTTATTTTTTTAAATAAATTAATGGCTTGAATATATGAAAATAGTTTGTTCATTTTTGTAAAGAACAAACCCCTTAAAGAAAATGTTGGTATCCAGTCCAGGAGGAAATTGTTAGTCATAAAAAAGCTATGCAATACTACGATATGGGATTAGTATATATTAAATTAATTTTCTGACTTGGGTACAGAATTCACGTTGCTTTCTCCATAAATCTATAACTTGATAAACAGAAGTTTTAAGAATGGGTGTGCACTAGAATGGCAGTGCCGGACAAGAACGGTTGCGCACTAGAATGGCAGCGCCGGACAAGAACGGTTGCGCACTAAAATGGCAGTGCCGGACAAGAACGGGTGTGCACTAGAATGGCAATGTCGGACAAGAATGGGTGTGCACTAGAATAGCAGTGGTGGACAAGAATGTTTGGAAAAACTGAACAGCTCATTTACGATACTTTTACAAGTCAAAAAAGGGACTGAGGGGTCTATTTTTTAGTACAATTTTTTTGTAGGTTAGTAGGTTAGTTTGAATACAATTTTTTTACGTGCCAACAAATGTCTTACCACATTTCTTTTCCTAAGATACTTTCATTGGTGTGTATTGTATCTCTCTCCCCTCTTGACCTCTTGCGGCCCATCATTGTCACGACCTCCTTAGAGTTAATACTACTCATTTTTAGATAACATTCTCTTTAGATATATTAGACTCAGTCACATAGTAAACCATGTCGGACCGTCCAACCCCAAAAAGGTTTATGTAGAGAAGAAGGTTATCTCCACAGTTTGGGCATTACGACACCTGTAGACCTCCGCTCATCAAGTGTTGGTACTCCTGCCTAATAGCCACTTGGTTACTAAGTGTCGGCGTCGTTTTGCTAGATTTAAAATGGTTTATGTGTTTTTGTTTGTCTTCAGAGTTCTTAGTTTTGTTTTTATGTGATGTTATTGATATGTGAAGTGTTAAACATGAATGGGACGTGATGTACAGTAGCAGTGAGCAACAACAGTTTCTATAAACACGTGAGTTATCGAACGATATACCTAAGATAATTATTTATCAAAAGACTCCACATGTTCATAAAGAACAAAACACTTTTATAGACGAGCAAATACATATTTTAATAACAGAGCCACTGTTGTTATTTGTTCGGAAAATTTACCAGTGAAGAACTATTAAAAGTATTTAAAAGCTGAACTAATAAAAATGACCCATGATAAAACACTCAAGCAAAATGCTGCTCCTTTAGTTTTCCCTGTGCTGAGAGTTGATTTATACATTATAGTTGCATCAGGATATATGCAACTATAACATATAAACCAAAATAAAATTTAAATATATTTTACAATTGAAGACCTAAGGGTTAACTGTGGTAGTAGTATAGTATAACTCACAGGCTAAATCAAGATTGCTTAGATAAACAATTTTCAGAAATCAGGACCCAGACTAGTAATCACCCTACCCCGCTTGAACCTATTTACCATCTTCACGTGGCAATTATCGGAAAAACTCGGAGTATTACAAAAACATAGTAACACAAACAATAAGAAATATATCTCAGAAACAGTGACTGGTAAAATATTGCCATCTGATAACCACTTTAAAACTGTTCTCCACAGGAAATGCTGATCGTGTAACTTGTCTGTTAGAAAAAGGTCCAAGACGACATTTTGGAATATCTCTCTGTATGGGTTGCGAAAATACTCAAAACTAACCGTTTTATATGTAAGGTAATTTATGAAGAAAATTAGCGACATAAACTGCACATGACATGTAGAGAGAAAGTACAAAGGATTTGGATATGAGTTATACTTTTAAAAACCTTTGATAACATTATTTAATTGCCTTAAATCACCCAAAATAACTATAGTGTTCACCGGGGGGGGGGGAGGGGGGGCTAATCGGAAAGTGGTATTGGGTATGTTAATATCCCAGCTTTATTCTACGAGTTAGGTTCTGACCGGCCGTTCAGTTGGGGATTCAAACCTTTGACTCCACAGCCCGAAAACTAAACCACCTCATCAGAAACATTGATACGTTGCCACTTTACACATATGGTAGGTAAGAGGGTTGTCACCACTGTACACGTATAGGTGGGTGAGTGGGTCAATACCATCGTACCTGTGTAATTGGGCGGGAGGGTCTAGCCACTGTACACATATGGTAGGTAGAGGGTTGTCACCACTGTACACGTATAGGTGGGTGGGTGGGTCAATACCATCGTACCTGTGTAATTGGGCGGGAGGGTCTAGCCACTGTACACATATGGTAGGTAGAGGGTTGTCACCACTGTACACGTATAGGTGGGTGGGTGGGTCAATACCATCGTACCTGTGTAATTGGGCGGGAGGGTCTAACCACTGTACACATTATGGTAGGTAAGAGGGTTGTCACCACTGTACACGTGTAGGTGGGTGAGTGGGTCAATACCATCGTACCTGTGTAATTGGGCGGGAGGGTCTAGCCACTGTACACATATGGTAGGTAAGAGGGTTGTCACCACTGTACACGTATAGGTGGGTGAGTGGGTCAATACCATCGTACCTGTGTAATTGGGCGGGAGGGTCTAGCCACTGTACACATATGGTAGGTAAGAGGGTTGTCACCACTGTACACGTATAGGTGGGTGAGTGGGTCAATACCATCGTACCTGTGTAATTGGGCGGGAGGGTCTAGCCACTGTACACATATAGTAGGTAAGAGAGTTGTCACCACTGTACACGTATAGGTGGGGGGGTGGGTCAATATCATCGTACCTGTGTAATTGGGCGGGAGGGTCTAGCCACTGTACACATATGGTAGGTAAGACGGTTGTCACCACTGTACACGTGTAGGTGGGTGAGTGGGTCAATACCATCGTACCTGTGTAAT
This sequence comes from Stictocephala bisonia, assembly GCA_035578905.1. Taxonomy (NCBI): domain Eukaryota; kingdom Metazoa; phylum Arthropoda; class Insecta; order Hemiptera; family Membracidae; genus Stictocephala; species Stictocephala bisonia. The sequence goes on from JAQJVL010000286.1 coordinate 878,904, forward strand.
TGGGCGGGAGGGTCTAGCCACTGTACACATATGGTAGGTAAGAGAGTTGTCACCACTGTACACGTATAGGTGGGTGGGTCGGTCAATATCATCGTACCTGTGTAATTGGGTGGGAGGGTCTAGCCACTGTACACATATGGTAGGTATGAGGATTGTCACCACTGTACACGTATAGGTGGGTGGGTGGGTCAATATCATCGTACCTGTGTAATTGGGCGGGAGGGTCTAGCCACTGTACACATATGGTAGGTATGAGGATTGTCACCACTGTACACGTATAGGTGGGTGGGTGGGTCAATACCATCGTACCTGTGTAATTGGGCGGGAGGATCTAACCACTGTACACATATGGTAGGTAAGAGGGTTGTCACCACTGTACACGTATAGGTGGGTGGGTGGGTCAATACCATCGTACCTATGTAATTGGGTGGGAGGGTCTAGCCATTAACTTTACAGCAGACTACCTTGCGCCCACCATGTCTGATCCGTCTTTGCAAAGGGCTTAACCATTTGGAAAATACCTGTCTATAATTCCAAATATGCAATTTTTTCAGACTGCCTACCAAAGAGAAACTGTTAACAGGTGGAGGGTACTACCCGACTGTTATATTTTACCTCACATTATCCAATTTTAAATCATCTTGATTACAAATGTTCTAACAGTTTAACATATTAACAGCTTTAATAGTTTAATCATCTTGATTAAAACAGCTCTAAAGTTGTTATCTTAGTGAGTTCAAAATTAAATATCACTCCTTCCGATCAATGGAACATCACTGGCATGGTATTTTAGAACATTTGTCATAATGCTTATTGCTATACACAAGTTTTATTAATAGTACCACCGTGACAAATTCTCTATAGATAATAAACAGCACAGTTACCTTTACTCTTTGCAACTTCAGTGATGCAGCTTCCAATCAATTTATATTTTAAAATAAGTTTTTGAAATACGAGTATTCATTCCTTGTACTGATTGCAGCTTTTTTATACTTAAAGATGCTGATATTAGTTTGTTTGTTTTTATTTTTATTTTTTATTTTAGTACGATCTACATTTATAAAATGTACTAGCCATCAACTATGTCTAAATGTTAATAATTATGTATATTAAACTAAAAGAGTCCAAAACAAATGTTATATTTATTAACAGATTAAAGTTGAGACGGTACGGAAAACTTGGCTTTCATTAATTATAGGGCAAGTTGCTGTCAGGCTGACCCTGTCTTGTAACACAATCTGAGGGAGACTTAGTCGATAACAATTACATTAATGGAAGGAACAAAGGCGCCTTAATTGGCTCGAACGTCCAAGTCGTGTTTGGACGATACGCTCGCTACCTAATGGCCTCCCAAAATAGCCCAGCACTTACCATCTATTCAATGATATACGTAAATAATTCAATATAACTCTGTATTTTTCGCCTATTAAACCTCGTATTATTATATTATTGACTATTACTTAAATCATATTTTAATTTGATAGCCCGGATATAGTTGTAACATTTTTGGTTATATTTATGTATCATCAAAAGTAACATTTACAATATATTGTATGGAAATGTATCGTTTATTTACTGTGCAATGAGAGACTATAATCCTACTGTTTGATTGTCACTTGTCTGTTTACATACTGGACAATACATTTATAAATATATATACTAATTATTAATCTGCTTAGCTCGGCTCTAGACTAAATTTATTTTCTGATGACTAAATGTCCAATAGGTCATAAATAGTTAGTTCCTAGACCATATCTTCATTTGAAACATTAATCACCTGGTTGAACCGTCTTTTGAATTACTCGCTACGGTCGAGGTAGTAATTTGGTTTGGTGGTATTTTTTCAGTCTTGCAAATTCAAGCTTTTGAGGAAATTATTTCAGGTATGTTTTTCTTTTTTTCTTTAATGCCAAATCTCTTAACACTAACTAAACAACATGAAATATTCACTGATTAAATTGCATTTTTAATATAGTGCACAGTTACATTGAAGCCGACTGTTATTTAAAATTAACGAAGAAGCCAGGAACGTTAAAGCTGATTACATATGCGTTTTCATCTCCAATGGTTTTAAAAATATTTTACAAAATCGGTCTCTTTTTCGCCGTTACTTAACACCCACCTCCTGCCTTCAAACCTTCAAAGCCTTCAAGTGTCCAAAACAGTCTTGAGGTCCGAACATGTGACAATCAAGAAAAAGAATTGTATGTGGTTTCATCATCCTTAGAAACCTCCAGTAATCATGATCAAGGCTGGAGCAGGTTGGCAATGATAGCACACAGATAACCGGATCACATAGTACAAGGTATGAACAAATAACTAGGTCTCTTCAACAGAAAGTATGTACTGAAACTTGTAGACAGATAGTCTCCTCAACACCGGCTGACCTTGAGGCTCTGTAAAATTGAAAAATCAGTCACACACAGTATTTCAATTTAAAAAAGATGATAAATTGAGTTTTATTCACACTTCCACTACACCTAGGTCCTATTTCATCTGGACGCTCGTGACTGCTTCATTTGTGTATAGTCAGTCCTTATTAAAAACAAGAGGCATGCTTAAGTTAATCCCTAGCAAATGACCTATAATAAGTAAACAATCGTCATTAAACTTGTCATTGAAATGCATTCATTAACATAGCGAGATCCAAGTTCCTCCTAGCTTTGGATACAACATAGTTTACGTGTTCAGAAAAGATCAAATCTGTGTCTATGAGGACATCAAGATCTGGAACAGCAGGCTCTTTTGATTCTAAAGCCACTGATCCCACCAGAGGAGGATAACGGATTAGTTTGAACTACCAAATAAGATGTCATAATAGCATACAATACTAACATTTTTACTATGAATTATATTTGAACCAGTTGTTCTATATAATTCATATAATAAAAATAAAAACAATACACAAATACAAACAAATAAAAAATACAAACTAAATATTTGTTATAGTATTTTTCTATAAAACTAATTAGAAGTCATAAAGCAATTCCAACGTGCAACTTCATTCTTGATCAAACGCAGTTTGTTTGTAAAAACCCCGTTTAAACATTAATATTTAGTTTGGATACGCATGATCATATATATACGGTTCGAAAATAAAAATGTTCTTATGGGATTAAAATCAGCATGGCTGACACCCACGTACAGCCTCGGCAGGCTCTCAAATAATTTATACCATAAAAGTGTTCCAGATATAAGAAACCACCTGTATTTCTTGTGAATGGATAAAGATAAAACATGTTTACTTAGAATACCTATAGAACATAGTGGTTCATTCTATTTTCATTTGCTTTAGAATGAAATAATAACTGCTATTGCAAATTTGTCTGGTAAATATTTTCATACTGTCTGCTTTTAGCAGGACAGACCGCACCCTATACGCAATACAAGTACAGTAAGTACAACATTATTGTAATGGAATCTTCCAAAACATGAATTAGGTGAAGAGGAGTTATAGAAAGGCCCTCGAGTTCACCCGATCTGTCATCCCTTGACCTTTTATTATGGGGGTATTTTAATTTTTATATAACAAAACATTTAGTTTATTAAGTGAGCTAAGACAACGTATTAATATAAGAAACGACACTAATTCCTGAATATTTATCGCACTACGCAGTGCTAGCTTTCTAAACACGGATTGCTCAGAGTCAGGCCGGAGATGGATCATATTTTGAAAATGTATTGTACCCACTTATGGTGGATTTCTAGTATCACTTATGTGGATACATAAGTTTTTTATTATTATTTTCTTTATATCAAATGTATTTTCTTGATCTATTGTTTGTACCGTTAAGTAAGTAATATCTTCCATTTCTATTATCTAATGCCTTCATATCTGGCTTTTACAATATGTCGAAATCACCCACAAATATCACTGCTTAGAAAAATTAACCAGTCGACATTTTTTATAGGGTGGATCGTTTGGCTTTAAACTTGGAGCTCTTACTGCAAAATAAGGTTTTTAATGATTAGCCATTGAACATAGCCTTTCGTTTGACCTTGTTATGATATACTCCACGGATCCTGTCCTCTAGGTTGAAAGCATGACATTCAACATCCAAAGGTAAAAACGTTCTACAGCCGTACACTAAAAATCGACGTTTTATCGGAACCTATTCAAAATAAATGTAGGTGCTGGCACACATTTTCAACCACCTATTTTGGTCCCATATGAAGAACCATTATGACACAAGAGAAATCATAAAAACTAAATTTATCAAATTTGATTTATTTCACTAAAATTTGTATTTACTCTCATAATTTATCTCATATATATATTATTTATGTTCATGAATTAAAATTAAATTACTATGTATTACAATGGAACTTCGACAATTAAAACGAAAATGGTGATTGTTTTGGATTAACGTTACCCTACGTTGCAAGTAAATGAGAAGTTTAAGACACCAGTTGGAATGTAATATCCCAACTAATCCGGTCCATGTACAACTTATAGAGGGGCAACTGAATGCACTTGTGTGAGAGATGCTCTGAGAGGTGGAAGTGAGATAGATAGGTGATTTCCTCCATTATACCATTGTATTTAAAACTGTCATAGTAACTAGAAAGACGGTTGGCCACGTGCAGGTGGCGCAGTAGCAAGCCCCGCCCACCACGTAATTAGCAGGAGTGACCATTGGTTGATTTGATTAATACTAACGAATCAAGCTCAGACCGATTAAATATTTATTTATTATTCAAATAACAATTAATAATAACAATAACACACTGAATAATAAAAAATAAATATTAGCTAAAATAACTTGTAAATTATATTACAGTTACTTATTTTCAACTAAAGACTATTGTGGAAGTTGGACGCTTGAAGATGGAAGTTAGTCACGGCCATGATGTGCGGCAGCTGAACACTTGAAGACAGAAGTTAGTCACGGCCGTGATGTGCGGCAGCTGAACACTTGAAGACAGAAGTTAGTCACGGCCATGATGTGCGGAAGTTGAACACTTGAAGACGGAAGTTAGTCACGGCTGTGATGTGCGGCAGCTGAACACTTGAAGATGGAAGTTAGTCACGGCCGTGATGTGCGGCAGCTGAACACTTGAAGATGGAAGTTAGTCACGGCCGTGATGTGTGGCAGCTGAACACTTGAAGACAGAAGTTAGTCACGGCCGTGATGTGCGGCAGCTGAACACTTGAAGATGGAAGTTAGTCACGGCCGTGATGTGTGGCAGCTGAACACTTGAAGACAGAAGTTAGTCACGGCCGTGAGGTGTGGCAGCTGAACACTTGAAGACAGAAGTTAGTCACGGCCGTGATGTGCGGAAGTTGAACACTTGAAGACGGAAGTTAGTCACGGCCGTGATGTGCGGCAGCTGAACACTTGAAGACAGAAGTTAGTCACGGCCGTGACGTGCGGCAGCTGAACACTTGAAGATGGAAGTTAGTCACGGCCGTGATGTGCGGAAGTTGAACACATGAAGACGGAAGTTAGTCACGGCCGTGATGTGCGGAAGTTGAACACTTGAAGACGGAAGTTAGTGACAGCCGTGGTGTGCGGCAGCTGAACACTTGAAGATGGAAGTTAGTTACGGCCGTGACGTACGGCAGCTGAACACTTGAAGATGGAAGTTAGTTACGGCCGTGACGTGCGGCAGCTGAACACTTGAAGATGGAAGTTAGTTACGGCCATGACGTGCGGCAGCTGAACACTTGAAGATGGAAGTTAGTCACGGCCGTGATGTGCAGAAGTTGAACACTTGAAGACGGAAGTTAGTCACGGCCGTGATGTGCCGAAGTTGAACACTTGAAGTCGGAAGTTAGTCACAGCCGTGGTGTGCGGCAGCTGAACACTTGAAGAAGGAAGTTAGTTACGGCCGTGACGTGCGGCAGCTGAACACTTGAAGACAGAAGTTAGTCACGGCCGTGATGTTCCGAAGTTGAACACTTGAAGACGGAAGTTAGTCACGGCCGTGATGTGTGGCAGCTGAGAGGTGGAAAGATTCCAGATTCCTCTCTACTACTGAAACCCCTATACCGTATAAAACACGCAGGTCATTTTATGTCTGGCCTTACTAATAATTCAAACATTTGACAATTACTTTATCTATTAAACGATGTTGTAAAATATCAAAACAAGATTACCTGATACTTAATTAATATATAATATATCATCATAACAGTTTTAAACTGGTAGATCAAATATTTCTCTTACGTACCGAGTAACAAAGGCTAGCGGTATGGAGATTCCTGTATATGTGACCAGAGTACAATTTACCATGGCTCCCCAATCCTTTTGACAATTGCATTCTGATCAACGCATGCCTTCTCTAATTAATTTTAGACTCACAGCAGTTTCATGATAGCCATAACTCTAACTAAACCAATACAGGAGTAAAGTTTAATCAACTGTTTTGTTTATTATAAGCATTTTTTTACATATGTAAGTCCATCATTTCTCTATTACAGAAGAAGTTTATAATGCGCTCTTTATTATGTATAATTACTCATCAATTTAAGTCTTCAGAGTTAATAATGTATTCTTTTTTGTACAGTCAAATAAATAAATTCTATATAATACCAAACTAAATTTTCTAAACACAATACTTGTATCATCATAAATCTTTTATTAACAAGCTTTAAAAATCTACGATTTTTCATACTATACAAAACTGATATACGGCAACCGAAAAGGAGATTTAAAAGTATTGTTGTATAAATAACGAATTTAACCTGACTAGTACATTACCTAGTATTCTTAAATCAAACTACTGGTTTATGGTAGTCCCAACCCATAAACCAGGGTGAATGGACCCTTCAAACCGTTATAAATATATGTTAGTAATGGCCCTCCCATTTACCTATATCCTTAAGGTGACATTTACCCTCCTAGCCACCTATACATTTACTATGTTATTGACCCTCCAACAACCCATTCACGTGCAGTGGTAATGACCCACCCGCCTACCCATACACGTGTAATAACATTTTGTATATGTAGTAAAAATAATCATCTATACAAAATCTTCTTGGTCTTCTTGCATATAAAATCACATGATCATCAACGTTCTCTGATGACCATTCTTACTACATGATCATCACAATTCCCTGATGACCACCATTAGTATAGATAGGTCGTGTATGAAGTGACCTAGTTAATGTGTAAGATGGGCTGAAGGGTAGAGTGAGATAGAGAACTACTCTTCCCCCACTTTATCATTCAATCTATAAATTGTAAGTGCAACCAGGATGATCCCCACCCACTAAGTTAATAGCAGCAGTGACAATTGGTTGTACTCTAGGTCAATCAACAAAGAGATACAAGAGAAAGAGATACGTAGGAATATATGATTAAAAAAGATTTAAAAAGTAGAAGTTTAATTGACTATTAACGTCTTTTTCAAATTGCTAATATGTAAAATGCTCTTTTTGGAGAGTGTGAGAATCAGCAGTCAATTAAAAACATTACTGTTTCATTAAAATTACTGATTAAAATACAATTTTCAAGAAAAAATGAACTTAGAACAAGCATGCATGTATAAGCATGCATTGTAAGTAGTGCAGGAATGTAAACCTGCGACTGAAACAAATAATAGGGAACAAAGGCCAAGTGAAGTAGCTGAGACTAATGAGGTCTAGTTAGCCCAGGACAGGAGGCAACAATACAGGCCCTGTTCTTATATCTTTAAGGATCCCACCAGCTTCGAACTGACCTTTCATTTTAGTACTAGAATTAAAAACTATAGTAGTTATGTGTGGTATAGCATAGTTAACCCAGGGCAGAAGGCAACAATACAGGCCCTGTTCTTATATTTTTAAGGATCCCACCAGCTTCAAACTGATCTTTCTTTGCGATACTGGAATTACAAACTATAGTTATGTTTAGCATTTCATACTACACCTATTGAATACTACACATATATTAGGCATGAGACAAAACACACCAAGCATTTTTGTTCGTTATGTGCACGATGTAATTGTTGTACTGCATCCTAAGCTGTTTGTACAATATACAAAATTGTATCACAACGCAACATTTGAGTAAAAATATATTTTGTAATGGAGTAAAACAAACTCCATGAAGACCTCAAAGAAGAGCCATTAAAAAAGTTAGTAATTATTAAAAAAATAAATCATACTAAAAACTAAATATAGCTTAGAAAACATTCATTACAGGAGACATTTAGCAAATGTAATACATTTCAAAATGTTATTTATATTATCTTTAAAATATTTATACTTACTCATACATTTTATTCAAATATTATTATATGATATTAATTTATAGTTTATATAAGTTTATTTGTACAATTTTAATGTATTTTGTTTGCCTATGCAATTGTAAAAACTTGTTAAAAGTAATCAATTATAATTATATGATTATTATTATATACGATTGTGGAGTTGTAGTGTAGGTCCTTAATTTAGTGTAAGATAACTTTATAGTCTTTTCCCATCCTTAAGATACGTCAAGTTTAGGTTTATTGTACACACTTGTTATCCACTGGGGTTCCGATTCTAAGGGGTTCAAGCTATCTTATACTATTCCCCCCAAATGTTCTTCCAACATCTTCTCTGTAAGTACTGTTACAAAAATGCTCTTTCTCTTGAGATCCAGGCGTTCACATTCCGTCGATAAGTGTTTGCAATTCTCTGGAGTCTTACACACAAAGCCAGTAACTGGTGTATTCTCTATAAACCCCTACTCATTCCAGATTTTTCTTGAAGTGACCATGTTTAGTTAATGGCCTGTGATATATGCAATCACCATCCTGATGTAATTCTGGTTCATGCTAATAAATGCTGGCCAGTAGAGGGTGGATGCCCTTATCAGTGTCTGTGAACGTGTTGCCATCTTTATTGGTCTCAATATATCATCAAGGTATATCGATTTTGACAGTGGCAAAACCAATGCCCCAGGCAGTTTCAGGGCACACGAATGGAGTCGTTGTTCCCTTCCTAATCATGAAATCGACCTCTTTAATGAATCTGAGGCTCACAGAGTTTTAAAGCACTCTCCATCAAGTCTCATGGTGAATGGCAGGATATAGGTATCTCAGGGCAGATTCACAATTTGATATAACACCGATCTGTTTACCCTGAGTTGTTTTGCAAGCCTTTGTTGCGCACAGTTTGATAGCTCGTACAGCACCTCCCTAGACTGTCTGGAAGGTGGTTCCAGTAGGTAGATTTGTAGTTTCATAACCTGGTACACACGATGTTTTTAACTCTAAAATGCTATATTAAATTGCATAACTGTACCTTATTTTCTTACTTTATACAAAGCGGTTGTTGTTATGCATCATCAGCTAAGTACACAAGCTAATCATAAATTATAATAGTTGAATTTCTTAGCATACACAATAATATTGTTGTCCTGTACCTTCGGGTAACAATACAATGCTACAGACATTTGTAGTTATGTTTATTTGATGTATACATTGTTACTGTTTCCCTGCACCTTCGAATAACAATAAATGATATACAGATTTGTATTCCTGTTTATTTGGTGGATAATATTACTATATATGAACTCAGATAGTAACAATGACTACACTCGTTCATGTACACTCATCACACTCATTCACTCCTCATATTCACCCATATCTCTATGGTCGGCGTCTTAGAGATGAATAATAATAATGAATTGTCCTGTTTATTATTATATTGGATAATAAATCTTACATTCAACGTTAGACAGAGTCAAAGAATAAAAGATGTCCACAATTGCCTTTAAGACCCTCTTTGGAATAATAATATTAGTTAGGTTGTGATGTCTGTTACATATTACCATCATTTGATATTTTGGGAATAATAATGCATTTTGCAAGAAAATGTAGTAAAAATATAAATAGTCCTCAATACTTCAAAGGATAATAGTGTCTTAAATCTTAAGAAAAAACATATAGAATTTATTTTTTTGTGCCACGTGGGTGAACTCTATGTGACCAAGAAAAACAAATGAACACTTTGAGAGTTGGCCGGGTTTAAATAAGAACAGGACATGATTAAACTTGTCCACGAACTGGCTGTTGGTCAGGAGTTACTCCTATTTGGGAAAGAGCTGACTGGAGAAAAACATCAGCGCATGGTATATAAGGGTGGCAGATATAAGTAGATTACATCTTTATACATCAGCAGTAATGATTACTATGTTAATCCTTGAGGATTTGGGGTTATAAAAGGAGTAACCGACAAGGTGCTAGCCCTGTAATCGTATTGCAAAGGGGAGAAAGAACAACTCAACATAACTAGACACACATTCACCGCAGTATTGGATGCGACATTGACTGTGACGATATAATCACGTCAATAACCTACACTAACATCCATGTAGAGTACAGTGGTATTGACCCACCCACCCACCCATACACGTACAGTGGTTCTGACCCACCCGCCCACCCTACACGTACCCTGTACCTTCGGGTAACAATAAAATGCTATAGATATTTGTAGACTGTTTATTTTGTGTATAGCATTGTATTTTTTCCCTACCCCCTCGGGTAACAATACAATGCTATACACATTTGTAGTTTTGTTTCTTTGGTGTGCTTTTGTTTCTTTGGCTGTCGGCGGATTTGTGGGAGTTGTAAGCCTTGGTCGTGCTGTCAATGTTGGACTGAGTGTATGTGTGATGAGTGTGTGTCGTTGTCAATTTCTGGAATAATTGTTATTAATTTTTGTTCTCGTGTAAGTAGTAGTTCTTTGTTTTCTTCTTTATTTTATGTTTTTTCATGGTTGATGCTTAATTCGTTTAGTTTAATTATTTTATAACTCCAATTATGTATTGTTGTCTGATTTGTAAATAAAGTGCTCAGCAGAAGCGAACACGTATGAACTCTTAAATATACTCATAATTATGTATTAATTTTTCTTTATGAGGTTAAGTGTAAGAGAGGACCTAATGGTCTTAACTTTGCCTCACAAAATAAAACTTTTTTTCATTTCATTTCACCCTCGGGTAAACAATACAATGCTATACACATTTGTAGTTTTATTTCTTTGGTGTATACATTTTTATTGTTTCCCTGCACCCTCAGCTAAACATACAGTGTTATACATAATAATTATGTAAAAGATATGAAAATACAATCATTGTAGTTTCATTCCTTAGTGAAGGATTTACGATGTTATTATATTTATGAATATGATTATTAGTTCTTCTTATATTTATTATCCCAATCTAACTATACAACGTACTTTAACTAATAATACAATGTTTTTTATCTTCCTTAATGTAGAGCATACAGAAACGCTTCTACTCGTATTTGTTATTTTTGTACCTAACGTCAAAATATTATTATATTATAAGAATAAGAATAAGAATGTATTTATTCCACCAATTTTAACAGAAACAAAATACATGTATTTCTCTAGGAATTACTGTCATCCGTTTCTTGATAAGTGATGACAGCTCAGATTATATCAACTTTATAATAACATTGAACAGTCAGTAAAAAAAAAAAAAAAAACAACAGATATAATAATAAGCGGCTCGGCTTGCTGCAGTGTGCTGATCGAAACATTCCTCTTTTATATTAACAATTACTGATTAGTTATCGTTATCTATCTTGAGAAAATAAAAATCCACTATATTACTAATAAAATTAAAATTATACTCTTTGAATGTTTGCAAAGTTTTTGCTCTTCTAGACTATGCTAAAATAATAATAAAAACCAAAATTTCCTTAAAACCAAAATTACAACAAAATTTATTAAGAGACAATATACATACATACATATATTTACATATACATACATACATACACACATACATACACACAAGTACTGTACAACAAAAGAATAAAACAGTGCCTTTCAAATAAAAATAATCTACATAAGAATTTACTTAAACTATCATATTTATACAGCTAAAACAATATGATATTGAAATTAAAATAACCACTATTGTAAAACGCTTAAGATTTGGTCTAGGTTATTTTGTTGTAGAAGCCAAACCTTCAGGTTACATTGAAATATGTTGAAACTTTTACTATTTTTTATTTTTACAGGTAACAAGTTAAACACTTTAGGTCCTAAAAATAAAAATGATTTCCTAAAAATAATTTTATTTACTTTTGGTCTTATAAATAGCCCTAACGAGGTGGCTCTAGTTTTATAGCTAAATGTGTTCGTATTAATGTTACCACTTCGAATGTAAAACATTTTTAAAACTTTAAAAATAAATATATACTGCAAGGGTAGTATTTTAAAACTTCGGAAAAGTGGAATAGAAGGTTCTTGTTTTGATTTAAATGCTAGAATTCTGACAAAGTGTTTTTGTGTCAATTCTAAGGGATTTAGTATGACCTTATTGGCACCACCCCACAGCTCAATGCCATAAGACAGTCTTGAATGTATCAAAGCAAAATACAAGGCTCTCAGCATATCTTCGCTTACTAAGTTTCTAATAAAATAGAATTTTCTTATGTTGTTTTTCAGTTGCCTGTGTAGTTGATCTGTGTGGTGCTTCCAAGATAAATTTTCATCCATGATTAGGCCTAAGTATTTTATGTGGTCGACTTGTTGAATAGAGGCACAATCACAATCTTTACTGTTTATGCATGCATGTGTGTGAATCTGCAATGCTTTATTAAATGAGAATCTTTTTTGGCCAAAGTTTATTGTTTTAGTTTTGTCTGCATTTATTACCATATTGTTATTGTCACACCAATTTTTCAGGGTATCAATGGTTATCAATGGTATGTTCTAAATGAAAAGTAATAAAATATAAATACCTCACCCACGTTGTGTCACCATAAATTAAATATAGTTATGATTCTTTATATGGGTAAATAATACTCACTATATATAACCTACGATGACTCATACAAAAATAATGGTCACTTAGCCACGGCGTACACTGTAAATTGTTTATATAAATCATCAAGGGATGAGATGGCTCTGCAGTATTCATCAGCCATCATTCGTAATGGACTGTTTATATTTATGAGGGTTTGACCTTCGGCCATCACTTAAAAGTATGACTTTTATAACATGCAAATGTGTATTACTGTGTACAGAGCCACACGTATCGTACACTCTGTCCTATATGAAACATATTTTTATTATATTATACAGTTTATTAGTAGTTTATATGGCAAGACATTTCGTTGATATAGTGGGTGGGCTGCATTATGTAGTGAGAATAAGTAAGGTTTATCTCAGTGTTATTAAACTGTTTTGGGGTGGAATGTTGGGACGATAAAAATACAGAAATATAGTGAAAGCAAGGATCCCTAAAATTTACTGTCAAAAATTAGGGGATAGTAATAATACATGAAAAAAATGGTAAAAGGGTTGAAGATTGGTAGATTGTCCTATAGTAGGCAGGTAGTTGGGTCATATAGTTAATCAACACACATATATGCGAGGCTAGGCTGACAATACAACAGTTTTGTAAATGAAAAGTGTGTATCACGAGGATAAAGTGAAGAGCCATCGGAGTGACATCAGTGGGTGTGGGAACGGAGAAAGAGCCATCGGAGTGACATGAGTGGGTGTGGGAACGGAGAGAGAGCCATCGGAGTGACATGAGTGGGTGTGGGAACGGAGGAAGAGACATCGGAGTGACATGAGTGGGTGTGGGAACGGAGGAAGAGCCATCGGAGTTAAGTTACATCAGTGGGAGTGGGAACGGAGGAAGAGCCATCGGAGTGACATGAGTGGGTGTGGGAACGGAGAAAGAGCCATCGGAGTGACATGAGTGGGTGTGGGAATGGAGAAAGAGCCATCGGAGTGACATGAGTGGGTGTGGGAACGGAGGAAGAGACATCGGAGTTAAGTTACATCAGTGGGAGTGGGAACGGAGGAAGAGCCATCGGAGTGACATGAGTGGGTGTGGGAACGGAGAAAGAGCCATCGGAGTGACATGAGTGGGTGTGGGAACGGAGAAAGAGCCATCGGAGTTAAGTTACATCAGTGGGAGTGGGAACGGAGGAAGAGCCATCGGAGTGACATGAGTGGGTGTGGGAACGGAGAAAGAGCCATCGGAGTGACATGAGTGGGTGTGGGAACGGAGGAAGAGACATCGGAGTTAAGTTACATCAGTGGGAGTGGGAACGGAGGAAGAGCCATCGGAGTTAAGTTACATCAGTGGGAGTGGGAACGGAGAAAGAGCCATCGGAGTGACATGAGTGGGTGTGGGAACAGAGGAAGAGCCATCGGAGTTAAGTTACATCAGTGGGAGTGGGAACGGAGGAAGAGCCATCGGAGTTACATGAGTGGGTGTGCGAATGGATGAATATTGTTAGGGATCATTTCATGATATGTAGGCCTACTACTGATATGAACAAATACATCAAAAGTTGGATGTAATTTTTTTATTTTTCCATTCATTGAATACACACTTGAAAAGTTATTTATACATATACCATGTGTTAATGGGTTTTAATTAATACTGATAATGACTGATTAACAAACCCTCAGTGTCTTTATAAATTATGGGGGTTTGTAAGCATGGAAAAATTTATAGAGGAAAGAGATCAATAATGTACTAGCAATAAGTCAATAAACATCAATTAAATGACTTAAAACAATCGGTATGATAAGTTAAGTGTGATTAGCAAAAACCTACATTGTACGGTGTGTGCGTACCACATGTGGACTGCTGACTTGTAAACGGAAACCGTCCCTTGTGTTTGGTCAGTCATCCAAATTAAAGCAATTTCACGGTTGTCTTAAAACATTTCAGTCTCTATATACCTGTTCTCTCGAACCTAAAGGTTGTTAAGCAGTGATATTTCTCTGAGTATTAGGCCACTCCTTCACTTGTTATTAGTTATGTCACAATATTAATATTAAATGTATTTAATCACAAGCATAGTTTATTGCCTCAGGTCTCAATCCTTCCTGTTGGACTACAGCCGTAGATCTCGTCTACGCAGCCAACCTAAACTGTCCTTTACTTATGTGGTTTACCACTACTTTACTATGATAATTAAAAGTATTGCTATTTGTAAAAAGCTTCATAAAGAAGGCCATGTTGAACTCTTGTTTAAATTTAGCAATAATTTATTCATTGAGTCTGTTTAATTAATCAACTTTAATAATGTAAGGAATTTCCAATGTGAAAACCATTTCAATGTAAATATGTTAACCCAGGGATCAGTTGCCTGACACAGAGGTTTAACGTTGGAATTGTCATTATTTAATACATGAAAGTTAAAGCATGTTAATCTCGTAAGAACATACGTGTAATAATTGTTACACAGAATAAAGTGAAATCTGGTTTGAGAAAAGACTCCATATTAGGCTTGACAGATGGATCAGCTGTTAGAGACGTTTATTACCTGTGTTTGTCTTAGGTTACACTGGGCGTATCACCCCTTCTACACAAACACACATATACACCTCCTGGAAAAAGTTATACGTTACTGGCAGCTGGCCTGTCTCGGTATATTTAATTTTAGCTTCTCATTGCGTTAATCTAAACAGAATTCTTCATATTGTTTGAATAATGACTCCAAAGGTTATTAAAATTGATGTCTATTATATATTTTTAGTATACATTCAGTGTTCTTTTTTATTAACAGACCTGCGCTGTAGCCTTTATGAACACTCATTTTAATTTATTTGTTCCCTTTGCGATTTCAATTGAATTATTCATGGAAATCTTGAGGAAAATTGCCAATAAATTAATTGCAGTAATACTGAAAATTCAATCTTTACTTACAACGATATGTCGCCATCAATCAAATGTATTTGCATCGAAAACCATTCCATATGATTATTGTTTCATATATTATTGATCATAGTCATTTTTAGTACAAAGTTTGTAACAATGAAGTTTGTCTGATCTGGACCAAAATATAACAAGAATAGCTCTAATGCTTATTTATATATCTAACAATGTCAATTTTTACATAAATGATATAATTTGGTACAATTTGATAGCTAGTTAACATAATATAACAATTGTTCTAGTAAGAAACTTGAGATGGATAGATACAAAAAATATTAGTTTTTATTTAAATTTTTTCTCAGTTTGATGAAATATGTAAACAACTTAGAAACATCTTCCCGCCTACTACATTAAATAGCATATAAAAATTCAATTTCCTGAAAAAATACGTATTTTTCAAAAATAAAATTTTTCGACAAAACTGTGTTTTACATTTTTTAACCCAACATCTGGCAAAGGACCATTGGTTCTGACAAGTCGTTTTAAACGCCAATGACAAACGGCTGTCACTAGTGACTTTATTGTATATAAATTTTTGATATTTAACACAAAAACCCGTAAGAATTGTAAATATCTATATCTACTTCGTCCATACTAAAGGGAGTCAACAACATTAGTTCACTGATAAATGAACAGCTGAGTTTAATCAGGCAATTCCTTTCAAAATGCACTTGATAGACATGCCATCGGCCATTTGAAAGTAATAAAGAGTTCAATAGATTCATTAGGGCAACCGTTAGGTATGAACCTAATATACTAACTGCAAATATTAATTAGTACAATTATGACTTATAAAATTTAAATTATTTTGATCTTATAATTGATTAAATGCAATATGCTTCTACGTAGCACACTAAAAACTCGAAGGGAAAGTAGTTTTGTCAAACATATACCCAAAACTCACTAAACGACAGCCCAAACTATTATTGTTAAACATTTTGATTTTGTAATTGAAATGCTATGACGTAATTTATTCTCACAGTAGTAATATATAGAAATACGGGTATAGTGCAGTTTGTATAACCGTAGACTTGGACGTGTACTACAAACCTAAACGAATACATGCTCAGATTAGTCATCCTGCATCGAGTGACCTAATTTGAGTGAACGTTTGTAAGACGCCCTTTACAATGATATTTGTTCGGAAACATGTGTTTAAATAATACTTCGGATTAATGACGAACTATGTACTGTACCTGTAATAAGTGGAGGAACGCCATATTGCCCTTGGACTACATGACGTATGAGCAGATACACCAAACCCATCTCAGATTGTTGTACATATTAATTAAACATTTATAAATATGTATTTGAAAAAATATGTCCACTGACGATTTCATGTCACTTTCAAGATGTATTTTAATTTGAAAAAAAAAATAGTTACTAGGTAAACTAAAATTTAGTTTATTTTACTTTTATTTAATTAGAGAGATGTATTTAACATTTCAGTTGCAAGAAATTCCACTGGAAACTGTTATATTTAGTCGTATTTAGCCTAACAATTTTACTCCCTAAGTACCCGTTATGCACTGTTGTTTAGTACTGTACTTGTCTCTTGAGTGTAGGAACGTCAGCATATTTTTGACATACATGTCCTTCAATATTCACATTAGGCTTTGCTGACATCCTCGATGTAATTTTCTAAATTGAACCTTCTAAAATAACATTTTGCTGAGACAGCAGCTCCTGGTAAGAATATATGTTGCCAGCTTAAGTAGCTCGGAGATCACGTGAGGGCTGTTTAGCTACCAAAGTGACTCGAAAGGCACGTACAGCTTGGGGACTGCCAGCGTGAACATCATCCCCTCTTAGTAGGATAATTAGCTCTACATTTATAGCGTGGTTTAAATTTATATGTGAACTGTGCATTAAATGATGGATAATTGTATGATATTAAAAATTATAAATTTGATACAGAAAATGCAAACCTATTGGACTACTATACAAGCATAAACTTGAATATGTTTTGAATAATTAATTATCTATTTGTATATTTTTTAGCATTTCTTTGTTTCTTTTTTTATTTATTTATTTTATTTTTTTTATTTATTTTATTAGGTTACCACAGTCATAAAGTAATATTTTGTGTGATAATGATCAGTTTAAAATATCATATATTTGATCGTATATTTAATATACCTGTCACCCCGAATCTGAACAGTGGCCGACACTTTTACTCACTTCATGGAGTGTTCAGTGTGAAATACTTACGTTGGGTAGTGAGCATTGACCGAAGCAAAGTCTCCGCGTTGACAATAAACATATGTGACCATGTCCTTTGGAAATTCAGCAAACCCACACTACCCATAATCCGACGTAGATTTCTCATGTTGTTTTCTGGGTATTCCTAGTTTGTGCAAACGCCGAAATGTCTTACGTGCCTGGCTAAATGTGTAATAAAAGGTGTATCTGATAAACAACTCAACGTCCGTAAAGAAGGACTTATGTCATCTGGGTCCAAACTGTTCAGGAAGAGCTTGCAAATGCGTAGAGTCAAACATAAAGTGCAATTCTAAATGACATGGTAACGCTTTTTGTGACAAGTAAAATTAATAAAAAGAACTGTGTAAAAAACATTAAACGTAAAAAATATATAAGAAAAACTCATTTATAAAATGTCTGTACATATATGAAAAGTGCAAATGTATGACACATTTTCATAAATGTTATTGGCAATTTAACTTTGAATTGCTGTATTTTATTTAAAAGTTTTGATTTTATTTTACTTAGTCATTACGAAATTATAGTGGAATATTGTATTTGGGCTATTCGACATTTGCGCAAAATAAGAATAATCGTAATGTGTCGTGGGAAAAACGATTGGCCACGTCACGTTGTGAGTGTTAACAACTTGTACAATGATCGAAGAACGATTGGCCACGTCACGTTGTGAGTGTTAACAACTTGTACAATGATTGAAGAACGATTGGCCACGTCACGTTGTGAGTGATAACAACTTGCACAATGATCGGAGAACGATTGGCCACGTCACGTTGTGAGTGTTAACAACTTGCACAATGATCGGAGAACGATTGGCCACGTCACGTTGTGAGTGTTAACAACTTGTACAATGATCGGAGAACGATTGGCCACGTCACGTTGTGAGTGATAACAACTTGTACAATGATCGAAGAACGATTGGCCACGTCACGTTGTGAGTGTTAACAACTTGTACAATGATCGAAGAACGATTGGCCACGTCACGTTGTGAGTGTTAACAACTTGTACAATGATCGAAGAACGATTAGCCACGTCACGTTGTGAGTGTTAACAACTTGCACAATGATCGGAGAACGATTGGCCACGTCACATTGTGAGTGTTAACAACTTGGACAATGATCGAAGAACGATTGGCCACGTCACGTTGTGAGTGTTAACAACTTGTACAATGATCGAAGAACGATTGGCCACGTCACGTTGTGAGTGATAACAACTTGTACAATGATCGAAGAACGATTGGCCACGTCACGTTGTGAGTGATAACAACTTGCACAATGATCGGAGAACGATTGGCCACGTCACGTTGTGAGTGATAACAACTTGTACAATGATCGAAGAACGATTGCCCACGTCACGTTGTGAGTGTTAACAACTTGTACAATGATCGAAGAACGATTGGCCACGTCACGTTGTGAGTGTTAACAACTTGTACAATGATCGAAGAACGATTAGCCACGTCACGTTGTGAGTGTTAACAACTTGCACAATGATCGGAGAACGATTGGCCACGTCACATTGTGAGTGTTAACAACTTGGACAATGATCGAAGAACGATTGGCCACGTCACGTTGTGAGTGTTAACAACTTGTACAATGATCGAAGAACGATTGGCCACGTCACGTTGTGAGTGTTAACAACTTGCACAATGATCGGAGAACGATTGGCCACGTCGTTGTGAGTGTTAACAACTTGTACAATGATCGAAGAACGATTGGCTACGTCACGTTGTGAGTGTTAACAACTTGCACAATGATCGGAGAACGATTGGCCACGTCACGTTGTGAGTGTTAACAACTTGCACAATGATTGGAGAACGATTGGCCACGTCACGTTGTGAGTGTTAACAACTTGCACAATGATCGAAGAACGATTGGCCACGTCACGTTGTGAGTGTTAACAACTTGTACAATGATCGAAGAACGCGTCATGTCCAGTATCGCGTTCTGGGTATTTCACTTCGGCTAATGTCCAAATATAATGCTCACTCCACTACTGTCCACTCCACGAAGTGAGAGTGCAGGTAAATGTATCTGAACAGCGTCCATTAATTGTAATTTTACACCTGCATTAACCATTTATAAAATTGTATTTACAATAAACACATTAGTAAGTTTAAAGTAGTAGAAATATATTGTTAAGAAAATTTTAAAATACTTCTTTAACGTTATTATATTTTAAAACATAAATGATGTAATGATCAATTTTGATTCTTTAAAGGTCATACCAACATAAAATTATAAAATGGACACTCAGACAAAAATAAATTTCTTATATAAAAAAAACTACTGCTTGAAAAAATCCATAGCAAAATAAGTTTTGAATTATTAAATAATGGTTTGAAATTTTGTTTGTATTAAAATGTATTTTTAAATCAAAATCATTTATTTATTTTGTAGTTTGACAATTTAAAAATTGTATTACAAAAGTCATATAATTATAATAATTATGTAATCATCATATATACGAGGTGCGGCCGGAAAAAACCGATTATTAATGAAATCTAATAAAACTTGGCACACATTTCAATTAAAGACAATATAGCAGTTGTGTGATGACTGTTAGGTACTACAGACGAGAGGCGTGGCATCACCGGTAATGAAATACGACAGCACATTAAACAGCTGACAGGGATGGATAACCTCACCCCGCACCTCAGGGTAACTTACCACTCCACCAACATGCGTTTAATGTACCATCGTGTAAATGTTTCAGCAATCCTGAGCTGGTAATGAATGAACCACGAAGGTAAATATTTCAGCAATGCTGAGTTGGCAATGAATGAACCAACGAAGGTAAATGTTTCAGCAATGCTGAGCTGGCAATGAATGAACCAATGGAGGTAAATGTTTCAGCAATGCTGAGCTGGCAATGAATGAACCAATGAAGGTTAATGTTTCAGCAATGCTGAGTTGGTAATGAATGAATCATGGAGGTAAATGTTTCAGCAATGCTGAGTTGGCAATGAATGAACCAACGAAGGTAAATGTTTCAGCAATGCTGAGCTGGCAATGAATGAATCAACGAAGGTAAATGTGTCAGCAATGCTGGGCTGGCAATGAATGAACCATCGAAGGTAAATTTTTCAGCAATGCTGATCTGGTAATGAATGAACCAACGAAGGTAAATTTTAAATTATTCTAATTTTTAAAAATGGTTGTATGTGTTCTAATACATCCGGTTCGCTGGTTAATGTTGGTGCCAAGGTAACATCAGTAATGTCACTAGCTGTGTAAGATATGTTGTTTAGAAGTAAGTAGCTCGACAGCTCTTAAAATCGGTAAATTGAATATAATTAATTGAAATATTATAGTTCAAACATGTACGACCTGATTGTCCAGTATACAGATATCGATAATCACCGCACTTTAATTTTTATGCACCATCGCTTAATTATCAGAAGATCGGTTTTTAATATAAAGAAAATTGTTTTTTTAAGACTGTTGTACTTTATGATTATTAAATATAAAAATATTATTTGGTAAACTAAGAGTTTTAGACCTTACAATAGAAAAATTAAACTATAAAAGTAACCCACAACCTGTAAATTATACAAAAGAATTTAAAATGTTCATATAAGTCACCATGGCTAATAGTAACAATACTAACATTGTTGTCCAGTTAACTAAAAATGTTTACATGTATCACCGTGGCTAATGGTAACAATACTAACATTGTTGTCTAGTTAACTAAAAATGTTTACATGTATCACCGTGACTAATGGTAACAATACTAACATTGTTGTCCAGTTAACTAAAAATGTTTACATGTGTCACCGTGGCCAATGGTAACAATACTAACATTGTTGTCCAGTTAACTAAAAATGTTTACATGTGTCACCGTGGCCAATGGTAACAATACTAACATTGTTGTCCAGTTAACTAAAAATGTTTACATGTATCACCGTGACTAATGGTAACAATACTAACATTGTTGTCCAGTTAACTAAAAATGTTTACATGTGTCACCGTGGCCAATGGTAACAATACTAACATTGTTGTCCATTTAACTAAAAATGTTTACATGTGTCACCGTGGCCAATGGTAACAATACTAATATTGTTGTCCAGTTAACTAAAAATATTTACATGTGTCACCGTGGCCAATGGTAACAATACTAACATTGTTGTCCAGTTAACTAAAAATGTTTACATGTGTAACCATGGCCAATGGTAACAATACTAACATTGTTGTCCAGTTAACTAAAAATGTTTACATGTGTCACCGTGGCCAATGGTAACAATACTAACATTGTTGTCCAGTTAACTAAAAATGTTTACATGTGTCACCGTGGCCAATGGTAACAATACTAACATTGTTGTTCAGTTAACTAAAAATGTTTACATGTGTCACCGTGGCCAATGGTAACAATACTAACATTGTTGTCCAGTTAACTAAAAATGTTTACATGTGTCACCGTGGCCAATGGTAACAATACTAACTTTGTTGTCCAGTTAACTAAAAATGTTTACATGTGTCACCGAGGCCAATGGTAACAATACTAACATTGTTGTCCAGTTAACTAAAAATGTTTACATGTGTCACCGTGGCCAATGGTAACAATACTAACATTGTTGTCCAGTTAATAAAAAATATTCAAAAAATATAAATTGAGCCAAATTATGTTACACTCGTTTTGCGTCGAATTTGACAAAACAAAACTACCTGAAGAAAATATTAAACATTAAATTACTCTAACTTTCAAAACAAACGATATGATAAACAATATTCCCAATTATAAATACGAAGGATGTGATAAAAACAAAAGAAATATGTGTATAAAATTAATTTTAAAATGTGGGGATTTGTATTTGTATTGGTCAACCGGGATGTGATTTCAATATTATATATAAGAAACGCTGTCCTAACCCAAAAAACTTATCAAATGAACATGTACTTTGCCAAAAGCATCATATGAGTGAGATAAAGGATTATCTTGATAAAAAAGGTGTTTGATAGATTTTAAAATTTAGCTATTATTGTATTTTTAATCGATACATTGATGATTGCAGAAGACCAACTTATAACATTTCAAGTGGAGTGGCGTAATTTACCTTCCCTCCGCCCTTCAGTCCGTTCGTTACCATGGCCATATACTGGGTTAGGCATAACAGAACTAC
>JAQJVL010000286.1:906877-1175710 GCA_035578905.1 Stictocephala bisonia
AGTTAAGATAAAATTACAATTCACGCACCAACATCGGCATATGATCTATTTGTTACTCGGTGGGACAGTCTTAGTATTGCAACATGGTTATTACCACACACATAGAAAAGAATTCAGTAGATATCAAGGCTAGGACAGGAGGTTGGCCTAGCACACACACACACACACACACACACACACACACACACACACACACACACACACACACACACACACACACACACACACACACACACACACACACACACACACACACACACACAACACACACACACACACACACACACACACACACACACACACACACACACACACACACACACACACACACACACACACACACACACACACACACACACACACACACACACACACACACACACACACACACACACACACACACACACACACACACACACACACACACACACACACACACACACACACACACACACACACACACACACACACACACACAATATTTGTGACGTCAACGCAATACCCTCGGGTTGTTGCTCAAAGTGTGTTGATATCTAAATCCATATCAGTCGCTCCATTGGCTATACGGAAACGTATCACTTTTGTTTTACCATCATTTTAACTGTCATAAACAATTGATTCTGGCAATAACAATTATGCATAATAAATAATCTATAAAACTGTTTTAAGTAGCAAGCTGTGCGGAATATTTCCAGTCAAAATACTTAAAAGTCAGTAAGAGAGAAACTTTTTTATTTAATGGTCAGAAATATTTCACCTGCGTAAAAGTATTAGAAATAATTCATTAGCATTTTACCTTGTTATTTCTATGGAGTCATATTTATTTAAGTTATTATTTTTAACAAACAAGTTATAGCCTATAAATTGTGTTTGTCGTTCTAAAATAGTATTGGCCGAAGTTTTGTTATAGAACCCAATTTCCAAACTTGTACGCTACCAAAATGTATATTACTTAACTATTACGACATTAATATAATTTTTAATTTAAAACATGCTATTGTACTTCAAACATATTGCTAATTATGTATTGTTGGACGGTTATGTTTTAAGGGGGACATTACTCGTATTTTTAGAGTCTGCAAACTATAAATATTTTTTAATTTGTATGTTATTGTGTATAATAGATTTAGTATATGGTATTATAGTATGTAGCCAGTCTAATGGTTGAATAGCAAAAGTCTGCAAACAAAATAGATTTTTTTTCATGTTACTGCCATTCTACTAAAAATAGAATTACTACCAAATACAAGTACTTTTCACTAAATGTACACTTATTTTCTTAATTATCCTATTAAAATGTCCGCTTAAATTTAATACAAAAACAAACAAACATTAACACTTGATTTAAATTTCTAGGATTGTTAAACTATTTAGTTAGTGACTTAATGAGTTTACAATCGATGTCCATAGAACAAATGTAGACCAAAAATAAAAGTTGTCTAGTTCAATTTCGAAATGAACAAAATATGTAAAATGTGTTTAAACGAAATATAAAATAATATTGTTATATAATTGGTAATGAGTATTCTTTATAGTAGTAAGTATTTCAAAGTTATATGTTTAAAACAAATTGTACGCTTAAAAATTTGTGTTTTATTAAAAACCAATTAAGTTACTTTCTTTTACTCTCGTATAGAAATGGTTCACTCGTAAACAATTTTTAATTAATTTGCATTTATATATAATCAAGTGAACATTCGTTTCCCCGTAAGCGCTATCGTTACGAAGCAGCCGTCAGGTCTTGCTGTGACGTCACAGAACCCTCTAACCGTAGGCACCATTGCAGTATAGAAAGTGGAACAACCTCCTAGGTACATATCATACACATCTCCCATGACGTCACATGTACGAAAAACAGTAAATAAACACAAAAATACTATTCTAATTCACATTATTACAATGTCAGCTGGTTAGTAGTTAGTAGCTTGCTTACTATTTAGGTGAAAGCTTCCACGAGAGGTAAATTTAGTTACAAGTCTATAAAAGAACTAGGGAACACCCCTGCACACTTCGCGTACCAACCCCGTCTCACTCTGTGCTCGTTACACTTCTATCTGTAACTTTTTATTCCAAATTGGGTCAAATTGTAGGTTAATTGTACAATCTAAAATCAAAATATTAAATTTATTTAGAGTATCCCACTCAAATTAATTGCGCTATTACATATTTATTAGTATAAAAACCCAATAATATTATTTAGCCTATTTCAAACGTGTTTATTTCATTTGTTCTCATTTAACAGCTGTAGATTAATAAAATAATTGCATTAGATTACCATTGAATCCTTCAAGTCCAGTAGGGCGGAACCCTACAATCGAAGATGAATTTAACCATGCTTACAACCTTTCCTGGTTTACATTATGACAGGTATATCCTCCTCAATATTAGAGTCACCATTGTTTACGTTTTTAACAGCTGTTAACGGTTTTTGGATAATTCAAGTTTGAACAGCTGTTCATTTTACTCTAGTTAAAATTCCCTCCATGTTATTATTATTGTAGAAAAACGTATTTTGAGGGCTTCACATACCCTTCATTTATTTATCTATTCTTAAGATGCCGATCGTTAAGATATGGGTGGTTATGGATTTCATGGTGAAAATATTGACAAATTAAGACCATAGTGCAAATGTCCGTAGTCATATTGCAGATATGTTTAATACTTCAACCGTTTAAACTGGTCCAAAAATGAGGGGGAGGAATTGCATTGACAAAAAACTGTTTCATGTATTATATATAAGGATAATTAAACCAACTGATCTCGCCGATGTCACGTTACAGTAGGGGACTGGTGACATCGGCGCAACCTCGTCGTGATAAATCTATCGTCTTTTATAGTTACCATGGTTATTACAACTATAAGCAAACAAAAGTCACGCGCACAGTTATATCCATATACATACTATTTTGTTATATTTGTGACGTCTTTGCACAGCTGGTAACTTCATGTTACAGAAACTAGCAGCTGCAAGTTGTAAAGAAAATCCAGATGCTAGAGTTGATCAGTTGCCAAGTCAACAAAATGTCAGTAAATCTCCCTGCCAAACATTATTATTGTTGCCGGACTAGAGGTTATGTGGTATTGTAAAGACAAGTAACTGTGGATTGGCTTGTTTCTATAACAAACTTTAAACAAGCACGCTTGTTCATAGTTTAAAATTTTGTAAACTATTGTTTTATAGATGTGCTTTGACATTAGTATTTTATTTAAATTACTTTAAAAATTTAAACAAGTAGTATTTTTACGTGTTATTATCGTAGGTGCTAGCTAACAAATTTACATGATGAATAATTTAAAAATTTGCAACTCTTAGCCGAACTTATATTCCAAACAAATTACCGAAATTCCAATCATTTTTCGTCATAATAGTTCAATCACTATTTTATAAGACTGAAATCCAAACAAAGCGTGGCCAGATAGTGTATAAGAATGCATGTAGCAAATATGTAGCCCTTCTAAAATATACGAATTTTTTTAATGTAAGTGCTATCGATGTAATTAGAAACCATACCATCAGATGGATTTTGTAAACTATTTTATTTTCTATTCCAATCACGATATGGCTTGCAGAATTCATACAAGTGTAAATACATAAATTCAATAGGCTATGTACTTCATTCTAATTACAAAGAGTGGATCTGAAAAAAGTGTTATTTCGTTTTCATCGATGAACATTTCAATTATCTGTTTTCTTTTTCTATCAAATTCAAATGAATAATAGTCCACTTTAAGCTAAACCTTCTTTGGCTCAATTGGATTTGAGCTCATGACTCCCGGTTGCTACGTAATGGGCATATACCTATCAAATATCATATGTAATTTAAATATTTAGTGAATTGATGCCTTTTTTTGAATTATATTTCTTTGTAAGGCATAATAAGTAACCTAGTAATTATCACTTTACCGTATAGGCCTTTTATGATATTACGTAAGAAGTATGTAGTTATTTTTTACTACCATAGTGAATTAGCAAAAAATGTTAGACGGGTACATAAATATTTGCTATACCAAGAGTTTAAAACCATGAGATAAAAAATAATAATTGTAATAAAATCAACTATAGTACTGTTCTTAATCGATCTTTAAAGCCTTGGAAGTAAGTCTACTCGTTATATAAGTACAATATTTATACAAAACCCCAACGATAGTCTTTAGAGCATCCTACCATTCATACTTTTCACTACGTTGGATAAAGGTTTCAAGTTTATTAGCAAACAAACGTTTGGTTTATTTTGATTTCAAAAGGGGTGAAAAGGTTCTACTATACATATAAAGGTCTGCAATCTTAATTTTCACTTACAAGGTCATGTTTACGTTCTGGACGTGTCTCTGCGACGTTAAAGCAACTACAAATAAATAAGGTAGAAACTATTTTCACTTACAAGGTCATGTTTACATTCTGGACGTGTCTCTGCGACGTTAAAACAACTACAAATAAATAAGGTAGAAACTATTTTCACTTACAAGGTCATGTTTACATTCTGGACGTGTCTCTGCGACGTTAAAACACAACTACAAATAAATAAGGTAGAAACTATTTTCACTGACAAGGTCATGTTTACGTTCTGGACGTGTCTCTGCGACGTTAAAACAACTACAAATAAATAAGGTAGAAACTATTTTCACTGACAAGGTCATGTTTACGTTCTGGACGTGTCTCTGCGACGTTAAAACACAACTACAAATAAATAAGGTAGAAACTATTTTCACTTACAAGGTCATGTTTACGTTCTGGACGTGTCTCTGCGACGTTAAAACAACTACAAATAAATAAGGTAGAAACTATTTTCACTTACAAGGTCATGTTTACATTCTGGACGTGTCTCTGCGACGTTAAAACAACTACAAATAAATAAGGTAGAAACTATTTTCACTTACAAGGTCATGTTTACATTCTGGACGTGTCTCTGCGACGTTAAAACACAACTACAAATAAATAAGGTAGAAACTATTTTCACTGACAAGGTCATGTTTACGTTCTGGACGTGTCTCTGCGACGTTAAAACAACTACAAATAAATAAGGTAGAAACTATTTTCACTGACAAGGTCATGTTTACGTTCTGGACGTGTCTCTGCGACGTTAAAACACAACTACAAATAAATAAGGTAGAAACTATTTTCACTGACAAGGTCATGTTTACGTTCTGGACGTGTCTCTGCGACGTTAAAACACAACTACAAATAAATAAGGTAGAAACTATTTTCACTTACAAGGTCATGTTTACGTTCTGGACGTGTCTCTGCGACGTTAAAACACAACTACAAATAAATAAGGTAGAAACTATTTTCACTTACAAGGTCATGTTTACGTTCTGGACGTTTCTCTGCGACGTTAAAACACAACTACAAATAAATAAGGTAGAAACTATTTTCATACATTTTAGCTTATTTACATTTTAGACTCTTTGGGGCCTCAATAACTTTCGACCCATTGTTGTATTGATTTCAGCCATAAATAAAAACTATTATACTTTATAGAAATCATGGAAGTATTTTTAATCGTTCGTCATATTGACATCGTAGTCTAGG
Organism: Stictocephala bisonia; assembly: GCA_035578905.1. NCBI lineage: Eukaryota > Metazoa > Arthropoda > Insecta > Hemiptera > Membracidae > Stictocephala > Stictocephala bisonia. The sequence continues at coordinate 912,408 of JAQJVL010000286.1, forward strand.
AAGGAAGAAGGATAGTTTTATACAAAGTGTCTAGAAGTATAAACTTGCCATGCCATCTTCCCAGTAGATACTCCGAGTGCTACGACGTTATGTTGTGCTGACAAATGAAAAAGTTGTTGTTATTATTATTCATTATTAAGACGCTGATCGTCAAAATATAGGCAAATATGAGGGGCGAATGAATGTGATGAGTGTAGATGAACGAGAGTAGTCATTGTTACTAACTAAGGTCGACTGTTCCTCAGAAATAGCTATTTATTAATAGCGCAAGCTAGGGAAACCTATAACTTTACGTGGAAGCCGAACCACGTAGTATTGGTCTGATTTTCAGGAAACTCACAAGCCTAACACTCAGTTATCTTCCCTACACAACACTCGGACCTTGACAACCACCTAACAGAGCCATTCCAAACTTATCTAGCAGAGTCAATACCACTGTACGTTTATGGGAGGGCGGGTCAATATGTGGTTAGAAGGTTATTACAAAAATTAGATGACTGCCCATACCCAAATTGATGGCAGCTACTGAGCGGACGTCGGGTCGGTGTTAAGAGGCCCGAGCATGAAACCTTTCGCTTACAATCTCCACATCACTTTGTACCCAAGTAGCTGGGTAATCTTAACGTTAATTGTTTCAAGGGATCAATAATGTGGCTTCTAACACCCAACTACTGGATACGTTGAACGATGTGTGGCCATAAAGATGATTGCTGGTAATAAATGTAATAACAAGTCCAGGCCTGGCTCATCTTGAACATTCTCTGTTATTTTGATTTTATATTTTGCCTATTTTGGAATTGAAACTATCTGACTATTATCGCCTATATTATTTCCAACTGTTGTTTGCTACGAACATAACATGGTATTAAATTCTGGAAAATGTTTGTAGAGTGTAGTAAAGTGTTTTTTAAATATGTATTTTAAGACTGAACATGTTGTAATAAGTAATATTACCAGCTGATTAACTTAGCTGGTAGTTATGATTGAAAAAAAATTAGGTCGAGTTAAACTTCATGACATAAAGACCATATAATTATACCTAACCTATTTTATATCGTACATATAACATTGCAGTTACGTTTACCGCGTTCCTTTGAGTCTCAAGAGGCTTGTGCGATATTGGTTTGATCCCAACTCATATGAGCTGAGTCAAAAGCACTGAAATATTGTGTTTAAAATACGGTTTGATCTTAAAACCAATGAGTCCACATTGGTTTTAACACAATTGGTTGAAAGTTTGGTGGTATTGACTCATCCACTCGCCATACAATTACGATGGAATTGCCCCACATACGCTCATACACGTTCAGTTGTATTGATATACGAGCACGCACGCACGCACATACACAACTATGTTTGGGTCGAAAAACCTTATCTTATTGTGTTAGAAAATGATTATGAAGAGTAGTGTTTTTTCTTTATAATTTATGAGATGTGAATTGTATTCAAAATAAATATATATAGCATAATTGTTATTCAGAAGTGCGACACCAAAACAGCCTTGTGCGTATTTTAAGGCGAATATTAATTATTATATGAGTGTAGATGAACGAATGTAGTCATTGTTACTAACTAAGATTCACTTATAAACTACATTATAAAAAGCCATGTATTAATAGTTTATTAAAACCAGTCAAATAAGGTACCAAGAGCTTTACGTGGAATCTGAACCACATATTATATTGGTATAATTTTCAGCTAAAGACAAGCTAGATACTCAGTTATCTTCCCTACACAACAAATGAACCTTGACTACCATCCAATATGGACACCCCAGACTTCTCTAGTAGTGTCAATGGCAGCCATTGAGTGGATGACGTGTCGGTATTACTGTATTTTTTGTATTCTGTTACCATACATAATACAAATAATATAGAGAATACACAGTAAAGCCAAAGTAATCCTGAATACATGAAGACATAGCTTGCTTCCCCCAGATCGATGACTTTGCTGGGTCCCACATCAAATGAGTTTTTGTAGAGATTATATTGGTTTAAATCAAATGGTTTTATGATCAATAAAAACAAAACACAGCAGATTATTTTTAGCCTTAGGTCTACAATAAACAATTTGGTTTCAGAGTTTGATAGTACAGTAAAACAGTTATGTGTTCACTTAGACAGTAATGTTAATTGGAGCTCACATATGGACTGTATTTCTGCTAAGCTTCCGTGTGTTGTTTCTACTGATTGTGTGCAGCCTAAATATATTAGGTTTGCTTATTTTTCTTTTTTCCAGTCGGTGTTCTGGTATGGTTTAGTCTTATGGTGTAATTGCAGCAGCATCCAGCAAATTCTTATCATGCAAAAGAAGGCCATTATAATAATAGTGATATTTCAGCTCATTGTAAACCACTTTTCGTCAGTCATAATGAAAACCATTATTGATCTTTATCTATTTGACATTGTTATCTATGTTCTTAACCTACCTCATTTATGAAAGTTTAAGAACTGCAGTCATGGATATAACACAAGCGGTAAACATGATGCTTCAATAGATCTTTATAGTCTCAGCAAAACACAAAATAGTCATATTGTTATTTCTTTTACGCGTTTTAATTTCTTAAGACCTGTTATCAACAAATATCCATTTAAATAGTTTAAGAAAATAGTTTACACATGGCTTTTAGAAAACCCATTCGCTCTCTTGAAGAATTGTTTAATTGTAGAAATAATATTATGATCTAACTACAATACATCTGTCCCAACTTACCTCTGCTGTGTGGCCTAGTTACCTAATTCAGCTCCAGTTTTCCATGTTAAATTCTTTGCATTTAACATTATTATTTATTTATGATTTTTTTCAATGTGTGACCTATTTATTTATTAGTGTTATTTATTGTAAATAGTATTTAATGAGTATTAAGAATTCCATTGTTAATATCTTTTTATAGTATATTTGTTATTTTTTAGTTTTATATTATTTATTTAACTAAGTCCACTTTCAGAGCCATAACTGTTTACTAGTATTTTAATAAAAGTGCTAAACATTATCTCAAACATGACAGAGTGAGCCAACCAAGTCTACCATACTTATTAGTTTTATTTTAGTTTAGGAATTAGTTATAAGGCTTGACTTAGCAAATGTGTTGCTATAATTGTGACTTTGTCGATGCCATTGGCGATTATGACAATAAATGATTCTTGATAGGAGAGAGTCTTTCTATTTCTCAAGAATATTGTTATATTGAGTGTCAGAGCAAATAATCCGGGGAAATATTAACGGAAGTAAAAAATAACAACTATAAAACCTACACCAAAGTAAATTGTTTGATTAAATCGTTTTCGGAAGCTCTTCTTATTAGAAATAGTATACTGTACAAATATAAACTTCACAATTTGAATAATTTAATTGTTTTATAAAATTATGTCTGTCGTTGTCAAAGGTAACATTGTCACACTTTGGCAGTATTGTCAGACTCATTTATTTTAGTAGAAAATTTAATTATTGGAATTGGGAAGTTTATTTTTCAATTATTTAATTACATTATTGTAATATTTTAATCTATACTGCATTAGTGTACCATACTTACCCCTTGTGAACTGCGGTTTAACCAAAAACACTCACCGGCTAATTAAATAGTCCCCAGAGCTGAGTCGTGTACATCCTGCAAAACATTTTAAATACAACTGAAATTGTTTGTTTTCCAGATCAAAAATGCTGCACAGTATATATAAATAAATATTCCCAAATCACTAAATAGAATTGCTATCCTTTGTAACCTTTCACTGTCATAATTAGATCTATTTAAAATATACATTAGTCACTAATTAGAAAAATCTATCAATTTTATACTATCCATTAAAACATTTTCAAAACGTGTACGTGCTTGCATGTCCGCGTGGCTGTGTATATGTAACACAGTATGAGTGAACGAAACCAGTTACAAACTTAGTCACTTGATTTTACCTATTTAGAAGACATATGTGCTGTAAATTTAAAAATATTAGGTTTAATGATGCAGAATAGAATTCCGCATTGTAACGTGATCACTTTTAAATATTAACTCATATAACTAAATTTTAGAGAGTTAATATTATTAACACTACTTTTCCTCTGATTAATATATCAAGGTTATAGTAAATAGTTACAATCACGTATGGTGTCCTAAATGGATAACGGGAGAACGATGTGAGCTATAATGAAACTGACAATATTAAACTACACTGTAATGGTGTAGGGAATCCAATGAAAATAATGTCATTTCATTCTTTTCACAGAATATGCCAAAAACTAGTGGTTCGGATACCAAATCTCAAAGTTTTCAGATACACATATACGTCACATTGTACATCATTTTAAATTTTCTTGTATTAAGAAATATTTTGGTAAAAATTTTTGTAAAAATATTTTACCATTCCAAAATGGCGGACCAAAACATAAAAAATCGGCCATTTGCAAAAATCACTCTAGTTATTCTTTTTTTTCAATAAAATGTTTAAGATAAACAATTCCAATTATTTAGTAAATCTCCTACAAAATGAAATGCCGCATGATCATATTTGAACAATCTTTCTTACCCCCAAAAATATAAATATTTTTAGTAACTAAAAAAGCTGCTAACTCAAAATACTTAAATGAAAAGGCATGTCATGTCGTACCTCATTTTGAAAGGCTTTTAAAAATAAAACTTTTTTACATTTGAACGATTTCAAATTTCAATGTCTAACCATTTTGAAATTAGAGCTCAAAAACTGTTATTTTAACAACTGTACATTGTTGAAATTGTATACTTTTTGCTCTACGATAATAACAACCTTTTTATGTATTGACTTAATTTAGGTATCAACAGAGATAATAGAGCATCATAAAAAAACCTCAGATTTTTTATATAAATAAATATCAACGATAAAATAGTATAAATATAAAACATTATTTTTACAACAGATGCTGCCCATATTGCCTTACCCCTACTAGTAAACAATTTTCAACATTATTGTAAATAATGTTTTGATGTTTATGTTATTTAATTTTTGAAATGTATTTTTAACAAAAGTAATCTGAGACTTTTTATGCTGCTTATGATACCTCAATTAAGTCAATACAAACACACAGTGTTATTATAGTTTCTAATAATGTAGTTCAAAAAGTACACAATTTCAGCATTAAACATTTGTTAAAATAACAGTTTTTGAGCTGTAATTCCAAAACGGTTAGAAACGGACTAATGGTTTGTATTTAAAAAGTTTTATTTTTAAAATGCTTTTACAATGACATCACTTTTCTTTTAAGAATTTTTGAGTTACCATCTTTTTAACGTTTTCAAAATATTTATATTTTTGGGTTAAGAAAGATTGTTCGAATGTGATCATGTAGTATATCATTTTGTAGGAAATGTATTAAATAATTATAATGTTTTAGCTTAAATATTGCATTGAAAAAAACAGAAAAAATAGAGCAATTAGAATAATAATTCATATATTTACAAATGAGGAAAAAAGTTTATGTCAGCTAGTTTACCCAAGCTCTTGCAAATGGTCAAATGTTGTTTGCTTTTGTCCGCCATTTTGGTATGGTTAAATAGTTTTACAAAATATTTACACCAAAACTTTTCTTTTTAAAAGAGATTTAAATTATGTACAATGTGACACAAGTTTGCATTTGAAAACTTTGTGATTTGGAATCCGAACCACTAGTTTTGGCACATTCTGTAAACAGAATGAAAATGAAAATATTTTCATTGGATTCCCTACACATGACTTAGTGGAGTTTGGTGTTGTCAGTTTTATTATAGCTCTCACCGTTCTCCCGTTATCCATTTAGGACACCTTACGTCCTCACCCTTTATATTTAATTCTTGTTTTATTTTAACTTCACTCGCCAGTTCACACTGTCCTACAGGCCTGTGAGAGAAGTACCGACCGTTGGCTCAGACCTTGCCCTCCACTGTCCGAAACCTTAGGCCACTGAGCCACCACACCGGTAAACTACGTAAGTGAATCGGTTCCAACGAAATTTCTAGGAAAAAGATAAGAGAGCCGAATAAATTAATTTTAAAGCTTAACGATCGAGGATGTGAAAAGTATCAGAAATGTAGAAAATTAGCCTTTACTAGACTCTACCTCTTTGCCCTAACAAATTCTATGAATCTCTCACTGTACCTAGAATAGAAGTCGATAAGTATCACGCGCATCTCCCATGACATGTCATGGCCGAAATGACAGCTGGGTTCAGAAACAAACTACAAGTAACCTAAATATTTCGAATATATTGTTGCTTTAAACAGTATGATAGTACAATTGACCCACGGTAACAATAACAGACGGTAGGTATCATGGTGATGCCACATGCATTACAGTCACGACACTCCCATTGCTCCGCTGTCACATACGGGGCTATGCTTTACTTCAAATACGAGTACGTCTGCGTGCAATCAACTACCTCTCATGACATAGAAGTGAGCACAACCCACTAGAGTACTGTCACTTCACAGTGCAGTCACTGCCCTTTTATCGTCAGTTGAACTAATGCCAAACAGACATCAGCACATTGGGGTCAAAGTGTGGCAACTGACATCACGGGGCTTTGCTTTCCTTAAAGTACGTCTGAGTTGTGAAGTAGCTCTCTTTACCTAGTGTGAGAACAACCCACTAGAGTACTGTAACTTCATAATGCAGTCAACTACCTCTCATGACATAGGGGGTGAGCACAACCCACTAGAGTACTGTCACTTCACAGTGCAGTCACTGCCCTTTTATCGTCAGTTGAACTAATGCCAAACAGACATCAGCACATTGGGGTCAAAGTGTGGCAACTGACATCACGGGGCTTTGCTTTCCTTAAAGTACGTCTGAGTTGTGAAGTACCTCTCTTTACCTAGTGTGAGCACAACTAACTATAGTAATGTCACTTCAAAGTGCAGTCACTGCCCTTATATCGTCAGTTGAACTAATGCCGAACAGACATCAGCACAACACAGATAGTGCGACAACTGATAACGCGGGGCTTTGCTTTCCTTAAAGTACGTCTGAGTTGTGAAGTACCTCTCTTTACCTAGTGTGAGCATAACCCACCAGAGTACTGTCACTTCACAGTGCAGTCACTGCCCTTATATCGTCAGTTGAACTAATGACAGACATCAGCACAACAAAGATAGTGCGACAACTGACATCACGGGGCTTTGCTTCCCTTAAAGTACATCTGAGTTGTGAAGTACCTCTCTTTACATAGTGTGAGCACAACCCACCAGAGTACTGTCACTTCACAGTGCAGTCACTGCCCTTATATCGTCAGTTGAACTAATGCCAAACAGACATCAGCACATTGTGGTCATAGTACGGCAACTGACATCGCGGGGCTTTGCTTTCCTTAAAGTACGTCTGAGTTGTGAAGTACCTCTCTTTACCTAGTGTGAGCACAACCCACCAGAGTACTGTCACTTCACAGTGCAGTCACTGCTCTTATATCGTCAGTTCATCTAATGCCACAAAGACATCAGCACATTTTGTTCATAGTGCGGCAACTGACATCACGAGGCTTTTCTTCACGTCAATACTTCTGAGTTGTCAAGTACCTCTCTCTTGTCCAAGTGTGAGCAGTATCCATCATCTCACTGGAATTACAATTTAATTTTTAATTAGTTTTAATGTGATAAAGTTACGGTACTGTACATTTTCTTTCCAATAACTGTAAAAGATATTATTGAATTGTTGTTTGTTGTTATTAAGTTTATTTTTTAGAGGCAATCGCATTTTTCTCAGATATATATCACTTGAAAAAGCTTGTTTCAAGGTGTTTTAACATATGTTTTGAAATAAATAATTTATTTATAATGAATTTATTGCTATTAATAATTTAAATCCATTTTAGTTACAGAATCATTAAATAGAAAAGGCCAGTTTAAAAAATCTTTATTAAACTTATTATACATATCAATTAAACTTTAAAATGTACAGTTTATTGTAAAATAGAATAGAATAGAATAAACTTTATTTCTCAATAACAATAACAATATTAACACGTATAATACAAATGTAGAGCAATCTATAAAATGTAGTAATACAGCACATATATAACAGAATATTATATACTTATACAATATATCAGTACTGGCTGACCTTGGCAAATTAACATTCATACTACACATACAAACCAACATATCCGAGAAAATAAAGTATTGGCCTCCAAGGCAAAGCCTGTTTGGAGGCATTTACATACTGCATTGAATAAAAGAAATAACAGTGTTAGAACAAAATTATAAATTCAAAAAAATATTTGCAACTTGACCCTAGTACCCTTTTTTCCAAAATATTCATTCACAATACAGCTAAACCACACACACTCTAAATATATTAATTATACTATAAACCATATTTATGCCTACATCTATTTTAAATAAAACTATTTTAGACAAAACTATCGAAACTACACTTTCCTACTCTAAACACATTTACCTATAAATATACAAAGTATACAAAAAAAAAAAAAACAAACAAACAAACAGCAATTCATACACAAAATAGCTATTAACAATGCACACTCCTCCAGCTACACACATATATACATACAAAATACATACCTATACATATATACATTTAGACACATTCAATTTACATTTAATAAACATTCTATATTTTGCAATGAGAACAACCACTCTTTAATACATTTCAAGAATGATGCAAGTGACCTTTGGTTACTAATTTGGCAAGGTAATGCATTAAATAATTTTGGAGCTAAAAATGAATAGTTTTTTAAAAAGAAGGTGTTTGTTGGCAGTGGAGTAATATAATTGTTAGCATTTCTCAATCTCAACTTATATTCATTAAGTACTTTACTGTTTTTGCTTCTTATATAAAATATTTTAAGTACCTTGTACACATACATGTATCTAAGAGGCAGAATTTTCAATTTCAGGAACAAAGGAAAGGATGACTCAGTTACTTTCTTCTTCAACATTATTCTTATGAAATATTTTTGCATCGTAATTATAGGTTTAAGATTTGATATGTACGTCCCTCCCCAACAGGAAAGCGCATAATCTATCCTACCGTGTACTATGGAAAAGTATAACATTCTCAACAGCCTTTCATTACAAATATTTCTCAAAAAATAAAAAATTCTAATGACACTATTCAGTTTATTCTTTAAATGTGTTATATGAATCTTCCAGTTCAGTTGGTTATCCAGCCAAATTCCTAAATATTTCAGAGATGTCTCACTCTTTACCAGTCCACACTCTGTATCGCATGCAACACTATTATTAGTTATACAATCCAAACATTTGTAAATAAAGCTATTTTCAAAATTGAAATTTCCCCTGAGATTAAAATTAATAAATTTGGTCTTTTCTGGACTTAAAACCATATTGTTTTTAGAAAACCACCATCTAAGTGCCTGCAAATCAAAATTAATTTTGACACTAATATCTTCCCATGCATCTTCAACATAACAAAGTGCTGTGTCATCAGCAAAAGAAGTTACATTTCCATGAAAGCACCCATCACATAGATCATTTATATAAATTAAAAATAGCGTAGTTCCCAAAACCGACCCTTGGGGCACTCCAAATTTTATATCCCCAAATTTACTTCTCAAATCTTTAACTTTAACACACTGTTTCCGGCCTGACAGATAACTTTTAAACCAGTTATAGACAATTCCTCTGATTCCAGCATTATATAATTTATCTAGAAGTATATCATGGTGAACCGTGTCAAACGCTTTAGTAATATCCAAAAAAAGGCCAGTAATTTTCTTCTTGTTGTTAAGTCCCCTTGTTATTGTGTCCATAAAATCATGCAACGCTGTCTCTGTACTCATGCCTTGCCGAAAACCGAATTGGTTTTGACTAAAAAATTTGGATTCTTCCAAAAAATGCAATAATTTATTTTTAACTATTATTTCAAACACCTTAGAAAATGTAGACAGCAATGATATTGGTCGATAATTACAACAACATGCCCTTGAACCCTTTTTATATACAGGAATAATAACAGCTTCCTTCAGTTTTCCAGGGAATTCTCCTTTTTCTAAACTTAAATTAATAATATACAACAAAGCCTTTGATATCTTACTATATATCTGCTTAACAAAATAGAAGTAATACCATCAAGTCCCGGTGAGGTACCGGTCTTTAGAGAATAAACAGCTGTTCTTAGTTCAATTTCCGTGACAGGTCTAAAAAACATTGAACGGGCAATGCTTTTTTGCTTAAAAACATTTTTCAAATTAACATGCAATAAAGGATCAGGTTCTTTTATTTTTTCACTTAAATCTCCTGCTATGGATAAAAAATACCTATTATATTCATTTGCTACGATTTCAGGATTATTTACAATTCGTCCTTGAATTTCCAGTACCAGTGTGGAATCTTTACACCTTTCTTGCCCTGTAATTTCTTTAATAGTTCTCCACGTTTTTTTGTGATCACCACAACAATTGTTGAACTTCTCAGCATAATAGTTGTTTTTTATAACGCGAATATCAGTTTGCAGTTTATTTCTGTACTCTCTAAAATACTTGATTTTATCAATATTGTTTGGATTTGCTCTTACCGCCTTTAGTAGATTGTTTTTTACTTTGATACGCTTGCATAGATTTGTATTTATCCACGGTTTTAATTTTACAATTCGAGGATTTTTACGATTAATAATTTCCTTAGATTGTGCTATTATAGAATTTAGTATGTCATAAAATATATCGTAAGCGAGAGATGCATTTGCTTGATTGTAAACACTACTCCAGTCTTGACAGTTCAGTTTACTCATTAGCTGTTCATTGTTGATACGATATGCCGACGGCTCAACTGTGACCTTGAACTCATCAGCTGGCCTGACATCTGTTGTTGGTTTTATCATTACAGCTGTCATAAAGTGATCCGTCACATAACTCTCTATAACCTCTGATTTAATGACTAGTTTATTTTTATTGCAACTCCTTACTAAGATATGATCTATACAAGACTCAGAATTTCCACACACTCTAGTTGGTATGTTTATTAATGATTCTAATCCATTAGAAGATAAGATTATATTATATTCATCTATAACACTATTATCCTCCAAAATATTCAAATTCATATCCCCAACAATCACAACATTTTTGTATGATTTAAAGCTTGGTTTACTTAAATATTCCCTTAGCTCAGCAATAAACATAGTACTTGGATACTGATGCCTTCGGTAAATAGCCATTAAACTTATTTCACAGCCCAATTCATTAAAAGTAAGCATTATTACATCGGATGTTTTGAAATTTGTTACTATTTGTTCGACTGAATTGATACTACAATGCATAAAAACAGCAACACCCCCAGCTTTATAATTTTCATTTGTTTTAGCGTACAGATTATAGTTTGGAATTTTATATAAATTTACTTCGTCATTTTTTATCCAAATTTCAGAAAGAACAATTATTTTGGGGAAATATGTCAAAACAGAAAGTTCCGAAATTAATAAATCAAAATTGGCTCTCATGCTTCTAATATTTTGATGCACAACTGCTACAGCATTGTTTTGACTTATAAAGTCAATATTTTTATAACAACTCATGCGAAAAAAATATATATATATGAACCTATTTCATATTTTAAGTCAACATAATCTGAGATAATAAATTATAAGATATAGAACTGAGAACATAGACATACCTGCAAATTTATGGAAAATACACTAATCATCCTAAACTTTACCAAGGTCAGCCAGGCATTTTATTACTACTACAGGTCCATTATCAACTTTTCTCAGAAAAATGTTTCCTCTCCGCACCCACAACCACTTGTAGCCTTGCTTTCTCTTCTCATCCCTTGCCATAGCTAGCAGCTTCCTTCTCATTGGGGTTAAGGACTCATTCAGATAAACAGGAATGTCAGTTGGCAAGTTCAAATGTCTTGTAGACAAGTCCTTCTTAGCTCTTCTTTTTGCCAAAAGGGTATCCGCATCCACTCTTCTAACAAATTTAACTATAATTCCAGGAGGATCCTTGGAATCAGTTTTCCTTCCCAGAGTGTGGCATGCATCAACCATGGTATCCTGGATATCAAATCCCAAGGCATTACCCACATCCTTCACTGCTTGCATCACATCATTATCCTTAACTGGCACACCCCGAATTTCAACACAATTCCTTCTAGAATATTGATCTGTCTCATCCAGCTTATCCTCTAACACTTGAATTTTATCTTTCAACATTTTATTTTCAGCTGAGAGTTGATCAATTTTTTCCATATATTCTGAAATTTTTGTAGTCTGGTCTTTTAGTAACAACGTATTTTCATTTAGCTTGTCATTTAACACTTCATATGAACTGTTGAAATCTCTAATTGACGCTTTATGTTCCCTTGCAAGTTCTTGTATAGCTTTCAAGATATCATTAAGCGTCAACTTACCTTCACTGGCCTCATCCTCAAATGACATACTGCTCCGTCGTGCCTCATTACAAGGATCACACCTCCACACAATTCCAGCACTAGTTTGATACTCAATATCAGCTTTACTTATCTTAACACATAATCCATGAAAGTCTTTCTCACAATCACAGCACTTTATCTTGTTCTGCTTAGCCGTTATCGATTTGTTGCAAACTGAACACATCGCCATTTTGAGGTTATGATGACGCAAGCACACGTATATTCACCTCTCTCAAATTTAAAAGAAATCGCCACTAAATCCACTTGATGTAGACACAGAAAATTACTTATGTTGTAATGTAATATCAAAATTAAAACATTATTTTAGCTTTCTACTATTTTTAAAGGGTTTAATAGGGAGCTCCAAACAGACACGTACGTACTGTTCAGCCACTGCCATCTGAAATCTAATCAGATTGAACATATTTATTATTAGTATTATTTAAACAATCAACTGTCACCAACGTGGTGAATAATGCCGGACAAGCCTGGCTCAGATGTATCAACAAACATTCATAGCAGGGTGGGTTTCTTTAAAAAAGTTCAATAATTTTGATACAGAATTTGTGAATTCGATACATATTTATTTGTTCTATTAGTTGGATTAAAATGGGTCAAGGGCTTTCCTACGAAAAATAGTGTTACACATTATAGGTCTTTGATATATAAATCGTATCTATAATTAAATATTCAAACTCTTATATATGAAACTTATATTCCAAAGCTAAGAACTTATGCTCAAAGGGTTTTCTGTTGATTTAATTAATTTAACTTTTGTTGTAAAATGTATGAAATCAGTAAAACATAAAGAAAAATAGAAGAGCAATATTCTTTCATTATTACTGTTAGCTATATTTTTGTACACTGTTCAAGTTGATAATTTTAATAAGTTAACTTCATATGTATTAATTAAGTATAGTTTTCCATCTAAAGATACACACATTATTCCACACCTGCGTAAGATTATATATCTTAAAGACTGGGTCCAAATAAAAGACAAATTGCTAATTAGTGCCATATTTACTGAACCACTAAAACTGATATGTAATGACACAAATCTCCAATACTTCTCACACATTTGTTGTGATAGATAATAATTAATATCAATGTTATTTATTTAAAATAAAAGAGTTTGCTGTATAATATTTTAAAAGTTATAAAATCACATTTTATGTTTAATGTTTGATTAATAAATTGTTTAATGTATGACATAAAACGTGGTTTTTGATAGTTGAGAGCAAGTTAGATGTCTTACTGTTGCACTGACTATCGGTAGTGGAGTTAGAGTTAGTTTGCCACTTGAGTGTTTGCCGTAGCCATTGAGTGTTTGCCGTAGCCGTACTTCTGGACAAGTAATGCACTTAAACGACACTTTAAAAGACCCTCTAGAAACTTACTGCTTGCATTTGAGGTAATTGTTCATTGTTAATTAATTTAGCTAGTCGGTACTTAAGGGAATGAATTGTTTTGTTGTTTTGTAGAAGCATACTAAAATTACAAAATATTAACCCATAGTAAAGTTGGTTTGTTATTTCCATCTTATGAACTCTTATGGTTAAATTTTGCACAAAAATTACTTACAGCCTCATATAATTGAAACAAAGAAAAATAAAATTATTTTTAATCTTCAAAAATTACGTTTCATCTAAATGTGACAAATTTATATCTATTGCAAGGAAAAACATTACCTCTTGTATTTACCAAAACACCTATTATTCGCTCTGAGAATTAATTTTTTTTGTTTAGTTATTAAATTAAACTTAACTTGCCGGTTCACATGGACCTGCAAACCTGTGCGTGAACTTTATTGAACTAGTGAAGTGCCGACCGTTGGCTAAGTGAGGATTCGAACCTTAGTTAGACCTCACCCTCCACAGTCCGAAGCCTTAGCCACTGAATCACCACGCCGGCAAATGATTTTAACACGAAAACACAAAGACTAATTTTACAGTTCATTGCTAACATGACAAAAGATGGAGTCGTAACTTTACCTTGAAGTATACGCTGACCTGAAGAAATTACCAGTTCCCCTTGTAAAGAGGACATTACTCTAAAACGTCAGCTGAAAGGGGTCTCTGCAAAACACCAATTCACCAGTGCCGAAACATGTTTACCATAAGTAACTAATGGTTCAACATTTATTGCGGGCTGCAATTCACAATATTGTTTTTTATTAACTTGTTCATTAACATTTTAAACAAAATACTATTTAAAAACAAATAAATAGTTTTGTTTGAATAAAAATTTGTTTCAAGCACAAATTTCTAATTGTGAGTCATAAAAAGAGAAGACGGTCGGTGTTGGAAAGATAGAGGGAGAGACATAATAAACCCCCAACACTCTACTTAAAATTATTAACTCTATTTAAGATTGTTAACTTTCCGGAAATCTTTCCACCACTTACTTTAGGCTGTTTCGACCCTTTTTACATGAAAAATATTATTTTATTTATGGAAAAAATATTAATTACTGTTGTAATCGCTTTCCTAAATATTATGGCTGTAAAAAACAACAATTTTAGATAAATATTCAATATAAAATCTACAAGTCATTTCAATGTTGTAAGTTATCATTTAATATTAGAAATATATATTTTATTGAATGTATTACATTTCCAGGTATGTATAAGTAGAGCTGAGGAAGAAGGGGCGGTTATCCATCATCGCTGTCAACGTTGTCAGTCATTGGAACACACCTGACACTTAACACTGTAATAGAGTCTAACTGGGAGCAGAATACTTGTAGTCTGCATTTTATAAAGACATTATAATACAAACGTTTTACAAATATAACTGAACAGTTTTAATTTAATTAATAATATTATTTAATTCAAATTTTAATTTAATTTACATTAATCTTATTTTAAATTACATTAGTCTTAAATTTAAACCAGTTAAAGAAATTTTTTGTATATGATGTCCTGCGTACTTGTGTTGTCATGTAATTTGGGGGTCTTAATTTGTTCCAAATCTCTATGATCACATAATACTTAAATGTATGTTTTTTACTTGTAATCGTAAAATTTCATATTATTTGCGTTTATACTCATCCGTGTTGAACATTGAAAACTTGGCAAAGTTCAAGATGTTACCCATACCTCTCCAAGAGCAGAAAGGCGGGAATATTCAAATTCAAGCCAAGATTTTGAGCAATACATGGACACCATCCCTACACACGTAGAAATGTTCAATTTCATATATTCTTATCGTAAGTATTGCTACGAGTATGTCTATACTCAATACACTACTGGGCATCTCACGATACTTGAATTGGCAGAGTAAAGAGGATGCTAAGGTACTAAAGGTCGACCGCAAAGTTTCCGCAGGTGGCATGAGGTATATGCGTGAGTCAGTCATTCCGGAAAACATGGTTCTGCGCATGGTTTTTAGTGGGCAGTTGGTCTACAATATGCATTTATAGCAAATTAAAATCGTCTCAATAATAATAATTAAATAACAAATCAAATTCATGCTGAGCAATGTTATTTTTCGCAGCATTTAAAATAGCATGTAATGTAATTAAACAATAATTAACTTCCCGAAAATATATATTGTACAAACAGCTTGACTCCAGCTTCTGAAATACGTACACAGATTTCCTACTGAAATACCTGATTTCCATGTTTCCATCACTTGTTTATTTTGAATTATCGTTTTTAACAAATAATCATCAGTGTCTAAAAAGTGCAGTGCGACTTCAATCTAGAAAACCATCTCTTCCATCAGCTTCCATGTTATTTTTAAACAACTTTTCACAAAACATCATCTAGGCGTTAACTTGGGTCATGTTTAGAGGTCGAACATGTTCCTGGAACCAGACTCTATGACCGTCATCAGTGGAATTACCTTCCTTGCGTTAGTAGAGGGGAAACAGCGACTTACCAACGGGCCGATGATGAGTTTTCGTCCAAACGATGAGTCGGGGGTGGGGGAAAGTCACGTGACCACCCCGGATCCAAGATGGCGGCCGGACACAGTTCTACCACCCTCCCCTCCCAAATTTCCCTCCAAATTCCCAAACTTCCCTCAAAATCCCGCGTTATACTATGTAAAATACACTCTGTTATACTATATAAAATACACTTCTTTCAAGATGGTGACCGGATCCAAGATGGCGTCTTTTCCCTCCCGCGTCAACTCACACCCGGTACCCCGTGGGAAAATTCCCTCCCCAAAATTCCCTCACCGAAAAGATGGCGGCTTTTACCATGTTATACTATATAAAATAGACTCTGTTATACTATATAAAATGCAAAAATATGGCTGTCTTTACACTATAATAAATGACTACCGTCGGCTACCTTCGTACGCGTCGTCTGCTGGTCTGGCGCGCATGCGCGGGGACTTGCTACTCCGTGGCAATATACACCATAACAAATGTAATACGTCACATACTCTATGTGGCTGACGCGAACGCAGCGCATCTGGTGGCAATGTCGATCGATCGCAGCGCACCTAGCGACCACACTGGTGCAAGGGTGACGCATGCGCAGGGTCCAGATGTGTCGACAGGTGCGTTGACAGCACTCCTAGCAGCAATTTCCTAAAACATAAATATATATTAAACAAATTAGACAAAAAGCTATCAACCCCCCCCCCCCGTGGTCCAGTGGTTAGCGTACCCGACTCAACAAATAGGTGCTGGTCAGAGTCGTCGGGTACGTTTGTAATATTCAATTTATCGATTTCTTCTCGTTGTAACCACTTAAAGTCAGACTCTGAGAGTCAAATGGTATATTACGGAAGAGGTTGTTACAATCAAGATTAAGGAGGTAGTTGGGGGTTTTGAGTTGTCAAAGTCGGGTTAGGAGTCGGATGCGGAACCACTCGGACACAAGGTTGTTTTTTAACTCATGCAACTAATTGACTCATGATTAAACACACTACATACACAATAACGACATTATAACAAATGTCACAGCGCACCTGGCTGCAGCCTTATCGAGGCACGTATAGTGTCGACAACCTACAGGCGTACCTACTACAGCATGCACAAACATATTACGTAGATACTCACTCTGTATGGTCGGTAGAATGTTAGTACAAAAGCCTCTGAAGGAACTTCAACCTCCTCTACCAGCTCAGAGGTCACTCTTTGATTTTTAAGGGTAAACAAAGAGGCTCCCACAGGTCTAGACCATATACCCCTGTGGTACGGAGAAACAAACCCATGTAATAAGCCCTATTCATCGCTCATTACGTTGGTAGCCACTCTGCTACCTTCCATAGAGATTTACTCTAAGTGTTTATAGTAAATCTCGTAGGCCATGTAACTTGCGAACAAGATACACGGTATCAAAATCAATGGGATGCAGCGTCTTTTCCTGTTTTCTTCAAATGCTTTGCAGCACCCGCGGCCATGTACTTGATTTTCTGGTGTTTTTAAACATTTACACCTCTTGCAGCAATGCTCCATCTTTCTGAAACAATAACAGCACACATAACAAAAACATATAACAAAAGAACTCCTACAAGTACTTTTCCCTAGAGTAACATACATACCTGAAAAATGTGTACAGCAGACGTTGACCCAACTTCTTTAATCAGTACCAAGTCGCCCGGTATTGATTCCCCCTCATGCAAAGTGTCGACGTATCTTCTAGGTAGAAACACCTTGATGTCCTCCTCCAAATGTGGATCAAACAGTATCGCAACGAGAGTATCACCGTATTTCGTACTTATGCGTGTAATACTTTTGACTGGATACTGAACGTTGGATGACAAATCTCCAACCTTGACAGTAATATAATTAATCGGAGTAGCAGCGTTGAAACGTTCAACAAAAGATGCCATGATAGACTGAGAAGAAAAGTCGAAAGATGAGTCCTTTTATACTCTCTGTTGACCTTGAGAGCCACGGGGGTGTATTGTGCCTCCTTCCTCGTGTCGTAACGCTTGTCCTTGCATTCCCAGACAGGGCGTTGCCCGTCTAGACAGGGCGTGGTCTCAGCATACAACTGCACGCAGGTGATCTCGCATTCCCAGACAGGACGTTGCCTGTCCAGACAAGTCTTGACTTGACAGCCATAACCTTGATCTGACCCAAGTTTCTACACCACCCCAGGGGTAGGGTCTCGGCGCGCTTTTTATTATAGTGGGTGTCCCCAGTAGGCATAATCCCACTTACCTTATTGTAACTTGCCCCAACCATCGCAAGCTACGGTGGTAGCCACTCCATAACAAACTTGCTACCTCCCAGTATACTTTTTTTTTAGGTCCCTTGTAAGCCAGCTTTATTACTTTACTCGATAAAGTCATACAAGGGATTTTACTTTATGTATTTTTTTCTTGTTACTAGAATATCCCTTACTCACACCCTGGACTTACAGAGTTTAAGCCAGCCATAGAGTGTTACACACATCCAAATACACGTACCAAATGAGGGCCCGGACTGCGACTCAAGATCTTACGGAGTTTAGCCCAGCCCCAAGTTGCAGGACCACCTCAGGACTTATGCGTTTTACGGCTGCCTTAGAGAACAGTCGGGTGATTTTTTATTGAATTTGGGCCGCCCTCACCTCGACGTTACGGTTATTGCACTCTGTGCAAATACGCACACATTCACACAGAGCTAGGGATACGATAGTAAGAATTATTATCCAACTTTTTATAGTAAAACTGAGCACTTACTAAGGCGCACTTGCCCTCACTAGCATGTTGCGGTAAACAACAAGGTAAAAACGTATACATGTCGGGAACTGTCCTAGACTCGTCGAGTTCCTGAACATTTCCATGAAATTTGGAAAGAAATGACTTTTTCTCCAACCCTTTGGTATAGACTATATCAAAAGGTTTTAGTAAGCTACGAACTAGTTTGAAGTTAAAAGGTACACATCCTTCCTCCCAAAGTATTTTGTGAAACTTACGCTCACACCAATTTTTAGCTTTCCGAGCAGCACTATTCAACTTACTTTCAGGATAAGGAGACTTGAAATCTATATTTACATTTACAAAAGGACCCACAACGACAAGTTCTTTAACGGTAAATCTATTGCGATTGTCTTTGAACCCATGAAACTCCACCACAGCCGGTGTCGACATGTTTATGATCACCCTACTGTGGGCTTTGTCTTCTTATACCAAACAATCTCGTCATGCAAACGGTCAGCATCCCAACCGTTTACTTGCTGTGGTGGGGGAACATAGACCGAATCACTACGCATATCCCGATCAATGTGGTCAATTAGGTAAGGCTCGACACAGGTCAACTGTTCAATGTACCGTCAAATGCAAGGCAATAAGCTAACAAAATTCAACCATTCCTCTTTAGTGAAAAGTATAGCGGTTTCATTATCTCTGTCGAAAAGCTCTACATGATGTTTGTAGTAAATGTTACGGATAGTGTATTTAACGTCCACTTCAGTGAATCTCTTTTGATGATCACCACTACCATTGTGACACAGAGCATAAGTAATTGAAGGTTCCATTTCCTTCAACTTTGAGAACTGTGCGCTGTGTAGTAAAACGTATTTACGCATACCTTGCTTGTGAAACAAAATGCCCACTTGAAAGAGAAATTCATTAAAGAGACCGACAGTGACAAATTTGGTAAAACCCGAGTTGATATTGTACATTACCTTAAGAAAAGCTGTCAGATCCTGCCTCACCATGTCCGGTTTCAGAGTAGGTACACCAACCTTGTCTACCAGCGAAAACTCTACCAGAAAGACTTCAGTGTCTGGAACAGCGGATGATGATTCCATGGTGGTGGTGGAGCAGCGATCTAGACCGAGTGGGTGCTGAGCTTCTATTTATAGGGCATGCGACACTAGAGAACTCTATTGACGGTTCCAGTAAGTGGACTGTACTCGACTAGGACGTCGTGAATAATCAGACAGTAGGCTGTTGTATCTTTTGGAAAAGCGGTGGAAGATTCAAAAATTCAAGGCGGACGTCTACAGGTCCTGATTTGAGGTTCTCAGACTGTTTGGAACAGTCGATTACAAAAATTGGACAAGAATCAAAAGCTGTACGATTCATAATGGGACTGGGTGAACTCGACCCGTAGTATGAATATTGAAACCTTGCGTACATTTCATACAACAGAGTGTCATCACCACGTATGTTATCATACGGGTAGTACTGAGTTTAGAAAGAGCTTTACATCCGACAGTGAAAACTTGTCAAAGATACTAGCGTCCTTGGTTATATCATTTTTCCTACTAGTTTGAAAGGCTAATATTACGTAACGTGGCTTTTCCAGTTGTGAAGAAATCTTAATGGTCCAAGATTGTCTCGTACTTGTGGGAAGTTCAGGAAACTCGTGCAGCTCCCAAGACCTGAAAGGCATTTCCAATACACGATCCTGTTTCAGCACCCGTAGTAATGACAACTTCATATCATCAGACACTTTTACGTAGGGAACCCGCCAGTAAATCTTATCAATCGTCAACTTAAAATCAGTGGCCGCAACCTCCTTGTACAAGGCGTTCTTAACATTCATAGACAAGAGCAAAATCAATTCCTGTCTTTGGTTGACAATGATTCTTTTGTAGTCCTCAAAGAACCCCATTAACAATTTCAAAGGAATACAAAAAGAAAACTCCTTCACCGTATTCAATGATCCTTTTCCAAACCAACTAGCGTTCATCAATCGCTTCTCATCGTCTGGAGTTAGGGTTACTAAATTCTTAATAGTGGATGTTATACCGACATTTTTAGATCAATCGACAATTACACCGCCAATTTTATATCTAATCTCGTTTATCAGAAACGCCATGGCATTGTTGACTAGATGTAAAGAATCATACTGTGTCTGACCATCAGAATTTGTCACTTTACCAGTCACATGTAAGTAACTCTGACAAGGGTATGTAAACCCATCCTGCTGTTGAATAGAAATACGCACCTCATCGTCCGGATTAAAATTTGTCGATGTAAAAGGTGCATGAGTACGGTACTCGTACTCTGTCACACTTTCATCAAATTGCGCTTTACTACTTACGGACAACATATTGAAGTCCGAGAGACTGTAAAAACTCCTTGTTCTTTGATGTTAACCGTTTCAAACGTAACAGGCGACTGATTGATTTCGTCCTGTGTCCATCTAATTTATTGAAAATCAGACCCATCTTTGCGTTTCAAGTGAAGTCTAATATTGACCACTTCGTCTCTCAGGTTTATCAAACGATTGTCTTGATTGGAGAGTCTAACTGTTATGTTTTCCAACCTCTTGACACTTACTGGCAAGTAAATAACGTTACGG
Organism: Stictocephala bisonia; assembly: GCA_035578905.1. Classification (NCBI taxonomy): domain Eukaryota; kingdom Metazoa; phylum Arthropoda; class Insecta; order Hemiptera; family Membracidae; genus Stictocephala; species Stictocephala bisonia. Next base: position 933,958 of record JAQJVL010000286.1, read on the forward strand.
GGCGTTTCAACAATTTTAAACCCAGGAGGTACGGCAGGGTAAAACTCGTGAATAACGTGTCCTTCTGTACCATTTAGATAAGAACCTCTAACCACGTTACATTCGATCCGTATGACATTCACTTTAATAATAGCAACTGGTCTGTCTGACACGTGCCATTTATTTGGTTCAAGACTCGATTTGGAATAGCCTAACAGTGAACCTATGCTGTCTTCCTGAGAGAAATCAATTACCTCTTCACCGTAAATTTCCACTTTAAATGTATTGTTGTTGCCTCTAATCTTTAAATTCGGATCGTTGATTTTGTGTTCGATAAATTGTGTAATGTCGTCAATTTCATAATAACCAGTCAGTACGTCGACAATTTTATCACCGTAATGGAACAAATTATTTACACCCTTCTCAACGTTTGGTATAGAGTTCTATGTTGTAAAGTCTACCAATCCAATTTCCCAATCGCCGTCAGACAGGTCTATTGCGGGGAAAACACTGCAGCCAAACACTGAACTATTTCCACTCACACAAAACATAATGCTCACTCTTTAAAAGTCGGACACATACTAAAGTAGATTCATCAATAACTCTAAACATAAATAACCGCAAATGTTGGAGCCAAAAGTCTGACGTGAAGTGTAATTGTACAACACTTTACATCATTGAAAATATTCTAGCAGGTCAGGTGGTGGTTGTAGGTTTCCAAAACTATCAAAGTATTTCACTACGTTGTCAACTTTTTTGTAACACACCCAGTGAGTACCCCTTCCACTGTTTGAATCTAAATTAACAGTGGCATTTTCCTTCTTCCAAACATTCCGTGGCAAGGCGTCTCTCATAAAAACACCTCGAAAATAAGGTTTTCCAAATTTACGTGCATATCTGTCCAGGTCAAAGTTTGTAAGAGACCGATCCGGTAGATGTTTTAACGTAAACTTTTTTTTTCTTGTGTACGACTTTAGGTGATCCGTTTCCCTGCTTGTACGGCTTTAAATAGTATCCCTCTCCCTTCTTGTACGGCGATTGCACTCTGTAACCTTTACCTCGCCGCTTTGCGATCTTTTTCTTTTTGCATACACGTCGTCTCTTCATTGTACCTCCCAGCGTTTTCTTGGCATTCATAGCCATTGTGACAGTCCAAGCTGTGGCTCGTTCTGCTAACGAAGCGTCTGATCATGTAACCCTGTTCCAAGCCTTATCAGCCAGCTGCTGATCCGCCTGTCTACGGTGTTGATTGTCACTATATTTGGAATATGCAATGTCGTGCTCCTTACAGGCCTCGTCCAACCTGTTAATTCCCTGATCACCACGAACTAAACGCTCCTTTAATTTGGTACCTGGACCACAGTACCTGTAACCCTTGATTATATAAACCTACAATAAATAAACCATCTAATAGGAATATTTGTGGCAGTAATTTTGTTAGTTAGTGTGGCCCACAACCACAGCTGGTTTTAACTGCATTACATTTATATGGAACTACACTAGCTCTCCACAATGGACCACAAAAACAGCTGATATTTTGAGACTCAAATTTAACATTGGATGGGCAATCTATTTGTGTATAAAATCAATGCTGTAACCGCCTGGCAGATAGGATAAGTTCCACTGGTAGTAGATCGATCCTTTTGTTAAGAGCTGAACTAGCAAAACTACTGACCGTATCTAGTAGTCCACACCCTTTGACTGTTGAATGACAACTGACTTTTTTCTTGTTGACTCTCGGCATTATAAAGATCAAATGACTGTCTCTATTCAAATTCAAGGGTTTTTATTCGTGTGATCTAACTCTAGTAGCTTCGTTTAAGAAATACGGTCTTACAATATGTTTATCGATCCACTCCTCTTTAGGTATATTGTGGATCTGATCTTGAGGTGGTAATATGCAATAGTATATATCGTAAAGTAATGCGCTCATTGCTCGCACAAGATAATTCATCGTTACAGCTTCTTGCATCGTGACTGGATCACCTACAGAGGAAAGCTTTTTTATCTCCGAAATCCCACTCATTAGCTGTCTGTTTAGGAATCCATTTTTCACGCACCACGTTAAGAGATCCTGAAAGGTAGTTTTGAGTCACTGCATCTTGAGGCTCAACAGGATCTTTGATTGACGTTAATCGCATATTGTTAAACGCCCACCCGCTTTTAAACTTTTTTGGGCTATTAGCCATCAGGTATTTCTTTGTAACTACGTCTGCATCATCTATTGGGTCGGCCACCTCAACCAACCGTTTTTCCCAAAGTGCCAAAAGGTGCCGTATCTAGGTGGAACAAGAGAGTCTACGTACAATTTAGTTGCAGCATCTTTTGTTTCAATAGGATTCTGAACATTTGCTATATACCTATTTTTAGTATTAATGTATATATCGTCAAGTAAAACACTATACTCACCTATAATCTTTAGACTGACTGCATCATTTTCACTTATTGCATCGCCTATATTTGATAAAACTTTATTTTGCATATCATAGTTTCCTTCTGGCGTCAATTTAAATCCTTCACCTCGTGCTCCCTTGGGTGCAGCAGCACCTTTTTGAACAAACTTACGTCCGAACTTGTCGATAGACATTACGATAATGGTTACAAAATAGGGTTATCAAAGTCTTTTATAATATCTGCCTCCTTGAGCTCCTCCAGAATGGCGATAATCTCATTATTGTGACCACTGTTACCTGCTTCTTTAGATGCTAACCACAGACGCAAATGATCAACCAATTCATTAGGGTCATCCCAATCCGGTAGTCGATTTTAGATTTCTCAACTTCCATTAGCAAACCCTCTCCCAACTTTTTTCTCTTTTCACCGATAAATGGTGATAGAGGTTGACTTGATCTTTTTCTAGATATAAGGGTCTGTTTCTTTTTTGGGGGAAACATATTTGATATAATATTCGTGTACTTGTAGCCTCTGTTGGCTTTTATTCCTCTTCCATCTTCACGCTTGTGAACACCAGTTGCCTCCAACATTTGCTTGTACACTTTTAAATCATTGTCGTTTAACGATCCACTCTGCGGATGTTTCTTGAAAATCAACTCAAACAGTGCAGGTGTTCCCTTGTATCCAACTCCATTTATAATTATGTCGTTATCGGAAAAGCTAACCAGATACGATCCCATTTTCCACTCGTTGCCATCATAGTGAATGCCATACGTGAAATCGGCTTCTTCCCTATCGTCTGTCTGAATAAACTGAAGGTAGGTGCCTAACAAGTCTCCAATGTTGTTTGCACGAATTAATGCGTCAAACTCTGACGCTAAAGACGGTCTTCCAAATGACTGCTCAGGCTCAAAAACCTCCTCCTCCTCCACTTCCTCTTCATCCTCCTCTTTGGGCTCTTGCTTGATCTCTTCGGCAGAAACAACAGTCTCCGTCAACTGTTTTAGTGGATCAATCAACTGTTTGTACTGTACCTCCAACGAACTTTTTGTTTGAATTGATATGCTTTTAATATCGCGCAACTTTTGCCTTATACTATCCTGCAGCAACTTTATTTCTCGTATAAGATGTTCATCCTTGAACGTCATCTTGTTGAATAACTAATTTCAGATATCACACCCATATTTATTGAGTTTCCACAGCCCCTCCCCACTGCGGAAAGTTTATGCGTCAAACTCTAACGCTAAAGCCGGCCTTCACCTCCTGCACATCTGTTGTTACCGTTGAAAACCGCCTCCCAGGTTGTTTTCAGTTTTCCAAGTTTTTCAGTTTTCAAGTTTTAACCTAAGGACCGCAGTGAGTCCTTACCAATGAGTCAATACCACTGTACTTGTATGGGTGGTTGGGTGGGTAAATACCACTATACACATATGTGTGGGCGGGTAAGTCAATACCACTGTACGTGTATGTGTGGGTGGGTAGGCCAATACCACTGTACGTGTATGTGTGGGCGGGTGGGTTAATACCACCATAGTGTATTGGTGGGTGGTTACCTATCCTGTGGTGGGATTGCCATCACTTGAATTAAATTATAAAATGATTGTGCATTGGCACGCACACACGTGAGCGCGCGCGCACACACACACACACATACAAATTCCCCCCCACCCGCCCACCCATACACGAACTTTGGTATTGACCCAACCGCCCACCCATACACAAACTTTGGTATTGATTCGAGCATGGGAGCAGAGGGCAGCCACACTGGCCAGCCCTTGTTCACTGCCAGCCACACTGGCCAAATCAACGTCGGGGGGGGGGACATGTCTCTCTCCGATTCTGAATCCAACTTGGCTGAGGACCGCTCAGAGCCCTCAGACAAGGACCTTGGCACGGGGAACGAAGGCAGCCAAGTAGGCCAGCCTGAAGTCCCCGCTTCTCGGGTCAGGGGTTCGGTGGAGGGGGCATGTCGCTCTCTGACCCCGAAAACATCCTTCCTCAGAGCCCAGCCTCTGATCAGCTTGAATAGGATAGGATGAAGATAGCCAGGAAAAACATTCCTGGCAATCAGAGGAAAAAACTTCTGAAGGAGAGACTTGCCCGGCAGGGTGTACAGTGGGACACTGCGAAGTATCGTCCCTTGAAGAAAACCTCTTCGGCGACTCCTAAGGCGGAGGGTGAAAGCTCCAAAGGTGGCGCCAAAAGCGCACGCCCGCAGAGCTCGACCTCTTCACCCGCGGAGGCCCAGAGGGGAGCGACTCCTAAGGCGAGGGGTGACGGCCCAAAAGGTGGCGCTAAACGCGCACGCTCGCAGGGCTCGACCCCCTCACCCTCGGAGGCTCAGAGGGATTTGAAGAGACAAAGGAAGGCCGAGGAAGGTTCCCATGGAACCTCTTCTCAGACCTTTCTGGAAGCTCTCAAGTCTATTAAGGTGGCGGTTGTGCCACCTAACTATCCGGGGAGCAAGCTCACTGAAGAGCAAGGCAACCTCATCCAGACAGCTCTGGTTGAGTCAATATGCCCGCTGGACAGTGGTGAGCTCCCTTTTTTGACCAATTCCTACATGGAGAGGGGTGCTCTTATTGTCTCCGCCGAAAACGAGGAGACAAAAACATGGATCGCTACAACTGTCCCCCCTATCAAATTGTGGGAGGGGGCCCAGTTCAGGATCGGTGACCAAAAGGACATCCTACGGGCTACCACGGTGCTGTTCAAGACGCCTAAGCAGCTCGGAAAGATGGACGAGTCCAGAATCCAGAAGCTTGTAGAAGAACAAAACAAGGAACTGAATGTGAGAGAATGGACCATCATCAGTCGAAAGGCCGATCCGGAAGGAGCAAATACCTTCGTCTGCCTGGTGGATGATCATGTTCTCTCAGCCATTAAGGCCAAGAGCAATAAGTTGAGGTTGGGGCTCTGGCAGGTCTCGGTGGTCGTACTGGCTAGGGACAATGCCAAGGGTGATCCAAGCCAACCTGCACCACAGTAGGGCTGCCTCGGCAGCCCTCTGTCAGTCTATGACTGCACACAACATCGACCTGGCCCTGATTTAAGAACCTTGGTTACACAAGGGCAGAATCGCAGGACTGGCCGATGCAAAAGGTAAGATAATTTCCTCTTGTTCCACCAATAATGCTAGGACCTGTATCTTGGTACGCAATGGTATGGAAGTATTTCCCCTGTTTGATTTCTGTTCCAGGGACATCACGACAGTGAGAACTACACTGAGCACTGAGGAAGGGCATGGGGAGTTCACCGTCAGCTCTGTGTACCTTCCCTATGATGCTCAGGATCCACCTCCTTCCAGGGAACTAGAAGCCCAGGTAGAGAAACAATCCATTGGGGGGGCGGCACCTTCTGGTCAGCTGTGATGCCAATGCCCATCATGAAGCATGGGGATCAACCGACTCCAACAGGAGGGGTGAGTACCTATTAAACTTCAATGTTGCTAACGATCTATTCATTCTAAATCGGGGCAATGAACCCACGTTTAGGAATAGAGTTAGAGCCGAGGTCCTAGACCTGACCCTTTGCAATGCGTTCACTCTAGGCCTTATTGACAACTGGCGGGTCTCTGACGAACCTTCTCTTTCTGATCATCTGCACATTCGTTTTGATACCAAAGCTAAAATGTCAGCCTTTTCCTCTCCTCACCGAAATCCTAGGCGGACGGACTGGGAGTCCTATGCTGCGGAACTTACGGCCATTGCGGGCTTGGGTCCCGGGGGGGGGGTAGAGTACGAATAAGGTCTGTCGTGGAACTGGAGCAGTTGGCATCCTGTTTACAGGATGCGATCCTTGAAAGTTTCCACGACAACTGTCCAATTTCAAACACACCGCCTAGATCAAAAATCGGGTGGTGGTCAAAATCCCTGGAAGCTAAGAAAAGGCGCGTTAGAATGCTTTTTAATCGCTCTAAGGTGGCCAATTGTCGCGAAGAGTATCGTTTAGCTCTTAACGACTACAATTCATCCATTCATGATGGACAGTCCTCACCTCTGGGACAGTTGGAAATTACTAATCTAGTGAAGAAGCTCCTTGACCTGGTCAAGGATTGCCAGCTTTACGACGATTAGGCACCGGGATTGGCACAAAAAGCCTTAGGCTTTGTTGCAAGGGTTGGCTGGACCAACTATATATCCCCATATCAACTAACTAACTAACTTTCAAGTTTTTCAGTTTTTCAGTTTCAAAGTTTTTCAGTTTCGCAATATGTAGTAAAAGAAGTGGACCCAAGTGGTTTCTTCTAACGTATCTATTCACCTTTTAAAACGTAGCCTGTCTAGCATCATTTTGCTATGCGCTTCGCGCAATCGATGATTTGCGATCCTCATTCATAGGTAGATAGTACTCTCTTGTCACAAGAGGCTGACTAAAACTAACCTTCAGCATCATGTTGTAAAACTTTGACAAACTCGTCGAGTCCGACGCGGTATCTACCATCGCCGATGTTACGTTCTTTGTCTACTACAACGAATTTGTTCTTACCACTGTTCCATGCGGTGGCACACAACTCTTTGAATCTCCCATAAGACATGTCCGTATTTATATGATCTTCGTAGACGTGTCTTAAATTTCTGTCGTCCTGCTTGAACACAATAATAAAGTTTGCATTGTCCCTTATTAGCTGTTTAAGTATCCTACTGTATGTTTGGCACAAGTAAAAAGTATCAACATTCTGGTGTTGTCCATTGTATAGTAGTTTCTGATGTTGTCTTTCTTTTCACATGCGTCATCATCAAACACCATCACAGAGTGTTCTTTCACCTCATTTGGATGAATCACCTCACCGTTTTCTGTGAAAGGGAAATATCCAATACCGGGTATAGTCAGTAGTACCTTCTCTAGCAACTTATACTTTGGCTGATGGAGTGATTTTGAAAACACGTAGACATTTTCAAACTTTAGTCCATTTGGATTAAACAACAAGTTTAACATTACATTAGTCTTGCCGGAATTTGAAGGTCCACACATGATACATCGAACATGGTTTGGCAGCAGATCACTGTGTTTGCTCCTTTCCTTCATATCTCCTCCACAGTATACGTTAAAGTTTACGATAGGCAATTTGGGTGTTTTCATCTTAACGTCTAAGCTCAAACTGAGTAATTCACACAAGTTCACTTTTATTTATCCACGAATTGTGAGTACCATCAAAGCCGAGCCACTTAACCAGCACTTTGTTACCCTTTCTCCTCAACACCTTTTCCACCAGGTAACGTCTCCGTGTCTGGTCTTGAGTAGTTCTTTTCCGTAAAAGCTTCCTTGAAGAATGTTGTTGCGGTAATCCTTTAGGTGATACGTAGTCGGTACAGTTGGACGCACCGCTTCCACAGTAAAAATCTCGTTTGTCCAGTTGGGTAGGTATCCCTTATCGAAAACCTTTTTATACTTGCTTATCCTTACTTTGTCACCCACTTTGAACTCGATCTTTTCCTTCTTATATTTTTCGTTTCGTCTGACCAAATCTTCTTTCTTTTTGTTCACCTCAAAAGGTGCCATGCCAATTGTTCTATGCTTTCTCATAGAAAGCACTCTTGTACTCTTCCAACAGGTCGGGTAGGATTTTAATCCATTGGTAGTTGCCCAGTTCTGTGAATTTTCTCCACATTAGAGACTTGAGGCTACGATTGAATCTCTCCACTATGGCTCCCTTCTTCTCGCTGTACACAGAGTAATGATTAATGTTGTGTTTCTTCATTAGCCTGGTGAATCCAGCGTTGTAAAACTCTTTTCCCATGTCGGTTTGCAGATGCGTCATCCGATTCTCCTCCAAAATGGGTTGTATGGCCTTGATGATTTCCTGTCCAGACTTGTCCTTGACTGGTATTGCGTAAGCGTATTTGGTAAAGCAGTTGATTACTGTGAGAATATACTTGTAGCCCTTGTTAAATTTCGAGTATGGTATCATCTCTACCAAATCAGCCTGATACAGATCGTCCATTCCTTTGACTTCCACAGGTCTGGTGGGAAATGTTCTTCTAGCTGGAGCGTGTAGCTCTTTGGCGATGATTTCTCTCACATTCATAATTGGATTGAATTGTGTCCAATTCATAACTAATTGAAATTGTTGTAAACCAAACTATTTATTGGTTTTTAAGGGATTCCACAGCCCCTCCCCGCTGCGGAAAGTGGTAGCCGACCTTCTTCCTATTGCTACCTCCTGCACTCTTGTTGTTTTTATTTTTCATAAAAGGTGAAGGAGACTAGAGAATGAAATTTTTCCCGTAGTCTCTTTTCTTGCGCTATGTGCTTTTCCATTTCTACATCTCTAAGTTTTCTCTTACGACATTCCCTGTTGTAATGGATTCCACGTACAAAATTCTTTAGTTCCATCCAATCCACAGTGTCAAGGTATGCCTGAAGATAATCCTGTTCAGAACTTATCGACTTCCAATGCTGCCTAATTAACGGGATTTCTTCACGCATAAACTTCATGTCCTCTTCGTACCATTGACATTCAAATTCGTTACGTGGTTGAGCATGCCATCTTTTACTAATATCATGTTCTAGCCACATAAAGTCCTTGTAGAGTTCCTACGGATCCCGCTTGACGACTGGGTTGCAGTCACCGTCCAGGATGGGTGCTTGTTCCCTATGGTAGCGTCCGGTAATAGCGTAAGATTCTCCGTACATGTTGATAGAGTATCCAAGTACACACTGACGAGCGTTGTTAGTGAGGGGTATTTATACCTGGGCTGGGCGTTGCCGGCTTTTGAAGGTTGATTGGGCGTTGCCGGTTCTTGAAGGTCTATTGGGCGTTGCAAGTTATTGCTTTTACGGATTCCACAGCCCCTCCCCGCTGCGGAAAGTGGTAGCCGACCTTCTTCTTATTGCTACCTCCTGCACTCTTGTGCTCCTACCCATCTCCTTACTCCACCATCAGCGCGTCTAAGACGGCTCGGTCTAGCATCGCTTCTTCATCGATGGAATAATGTCCCCATGGCAGGGTCTTTATGCCTCCTTCCAAAATGAAACGCTTATCATCGTAGGCTGAAAGCGCTATTTTATTTTGCTCTATGCTGTACAGTTCATTGCGGTGACTCCTAATTAGATTCATTGTTCTATTCACTTGGCAGGATTTATACTTTTTATTTCTCTCTAAAGCGTCATCCAACGTAACATCCACAGTACTGCAGAGGAGGGAGAATTTATCGAGGCACTCCTTATAGTCAGAAAACTCTGGTTCATTCTTTACTACAGATTTTTTTACTCCTTTCGCCTTCTTAGCTTCTCCTTTTTCAGACCAGCTAGCGTACATTTTAGAGCGTAGCCCCACGTGCTCAAACATTATACGTCCCCTAAGCTCATCCTTCATCACTCCCAACACTTTTTTATTAACTCTTTGGATGTCAAAACGGTTGGGGTCAGAGTAATCGCTGGTGTCGAATGGATTAATCATCTCCTTCATGTCTTTATATCAGTCAACTGTTTCAATCATATATGTAAGGGAGTCTGTGTCCGTATACTGGAGTTGCGCTTTTTCTCCATATTTCTTCTTGATCACATCGTAGTGAAACTCATACATCAACAACTTAGAAACGTCCAGGATGCTCATGCCTACGTATATAGCCTTATTGAACAACAGACGTGTCTTACTCATATGGACTGCAGCTAGGTGCTCTGTGAATATGGTACGGCTCTTGAAATTAGGCTGCGCCATCCACTTATCGGCTTGTGTTTCCTTGGTGGCGAGGCGGACATCTACTCTGTTTAATATGTTTTCCATAGTTTTACCAAAGACTGAGTTGTTCATCAGCTTATAGAAGTCTTTCTCAACTTGGTTTGTTGCTCTGATCCTCATGTCGGTGTTTAAATCGATGTAAGCCTTTAGCCAAGTACTTTGCATAAAGCTGACAGCTCTATGGATTTTCTTCACCCGCATGCCAAGGGAGATGTACTTTTTTAGGTTTCGATAGTGAATAACATATTTCTCCTTGTTGAAGAGAGTGAGTAGGAGTTTCATGTTCTTGGAGCCTGGAGGAATGCGCTGCTCTGGTGCCAATGGATAGTCCGAATGGGTGTCGTGGAGCTCTCGAGGGTACTCTAGATCCACTTCGAAGATGTAGCCTCTAGGAGCGTTATCCTGTATGCTCATGATGTCGATGTTTTCAGGATCGTGCGCCTATAGAAAGTCTGCACGAGGCATAGGCTGGCTCATAGCCCATCCATATAAGTTATTGGCGTCGAAATATGTGAGGTAAGTAGTAGGCCTGTCCAGGTCAGGTGAGGTGAATTACTTACATTTATATGCACAACAACATTTCAGTTTTAATTAAATAAATAACTAAATTTCATTCAGCCTGCCGACTTGATGGAATACAATTATTTACCAATTGTTATGGTTATCGGCCATGTCTTCATGGAATGTTAGGAGGTCTAAGTTACATGACAGGTATTGTTCTTCACGGGTAAGTGTTTTTGGAAAAGGAATCACTATTGCAAATCTTTTGGCAAGTTCTGTAAATACCCACCCGCCCACCCACACACGTACAGTGGCATTGACCCACCCGCCCACCCACACACGTACAGTGGCATTGACCCACCCGCCCACCCACACACGTACGTAGCATTGACCCACCCGCCCACCCATACACGCACAGTGGTACCCTGATATCCTCCATATAGGGGTTGTTTGCCTTTGCATAACGGTTGGAACACTGGGATATTCCACCTCGAATACCTCGGGCGATCATCAGCCGCATTTCATTGTCGGTCAAGAGATCCAGTTCAACTCTCGTAGTTTTAAGCATTGCACTCCATGCCAGTCCGGGAGCGGTGAAATACCATGCCGGGTCGAGCTTGTAGGTGTTCATGCAAACGTCTCTAAAGTTCTCCATAATGTCCACCAAAAGCAGAACGTTCGTCTGGTTGTACAGGAGAGTGTATTCTTCGATGTTGGAGATTTTGAATGTGTTCCATACTGTCTGAGCGTGTTCATGTTCTGCATCTGTGATATCCGTCTTGTTTAGCCTGTTGTAAAAGTCCTTCTTTTCTGGTAGGTTGGTGAGCTGATATTTTTCCAAGGAGTCTATATAGTCGTAGGGGTAGATACCCTTCTTGATGAGTAGTTGTAGTTTCTCTCCAGAGTAGAATTTTGATGTTTCGCGGAATTGTGGTGTCGTTAAGTTCTTCGCCAGTGAGTCGAGGCTGGACATTATAAATCGGCAAGAATCAAGGAACCGTAGTTTTACTCCTCCCTCCATCTCTACAGTGTAGGAGATGTATCGCTCCTCGTTATTGGGGATGACGCTAATAGTTTCGTCATTGAGTCCGAACATTTTATGAAAAGATGTGTGTCATAGCTGCTTAGATTGTGGATAAAGATTGGAATGAAATTAGGTTTGCGGAACTTGAGATTGCAGTTGTTGTGAGCGATGCCTCTGAATTTTCCAGTAAGATGGTCGTGGTCTCTGACTTTGTAGTCTTCCGGGTCAGTAAAGGGCTTCTCGCAAATATGGCAAATTGTATAGTTGGCGATGGTAGTAAGATCTTCTGGAGTTAGGTCCATCGGCTTGGCTGCTGCAGAAGAGTATAGGTGAGCAATTTTCTTCGACTCTCTGAACAGACTCTCGACAAAAACTTGTGCTGCATCGGATCCAAAGTATTTCACAGGTTCTCCGTAGTGATCATCAGCGTAGACAATATAGTAGCAGAAACTTACAGCCTCATGCTTCTGATACTGCTTGGTATATGATTTTGCTGCTCCATCCTCGTCCATCCTTTCATCCTCCTCCTCCTCAATGGTGGTCAGCATGCATTCGAAGTCGGCGTATCCAGCGAAGGGTACTCTCATCGTTCTATTCCCTTCCTCGAACTTGATTTTGCTGCCCTGTTTAGGCATTTCAATCCTAACAGCTTCTTGATCGTTGCAGTATCCCATGTGTGAGGCTAGCATATCTTCTCTTCCATAGTGCTGTAGACACCTACGGCATATCCATGTTTTGTGTTGGTATTTTGTAATTTACCGGCGAGCTAATCTGGCGAGATCTCGAATTAGGCAGTAGTGGGCGTTGTTCTTGTCCTTTATATACAGCAGGTCGATGTGTTTCTGCTGCTCCCTATCCGTGACCAGCAGTGGGTACACTACGAACTTTTCATCGTAGGCGTAGACATTGATGGAGATCCCAGACCTTTTCTCAAATAACTTGACGTGGTCGAGGCTGATGGGGAATGTGATGCCTTGAAGGAATTGGTCAAAGTCGTGATCATAGGGTAGATAGTGTTGAACGCGATGAGGTTGATCTTTCCAGTGAATAGGGTGAAGAGCGGCCAGCACAGACCACAGGAAACACTTGTTGTCGTTGTTATTGATATTGAGCACGGCGTGTTTAGCTGCAATTTTGTTTGGTAGTTCACTGTATGTAGATCCACGAAGAGGCTTGTAGTTGTTGATTCTCAGTTCCAGGGAGATGATCTTGCTGAGGGTCCAGCCAGAACCTTTTGCGTAGAACTCGTCCATTTCTTTAAGAAGCTTCTCCTCGACGTCTTCTAGATAGTCCACAATGTTGGTGGTGGGAAGGATGATGGCGTTTTTTGTTTTGAAATTTATCTCCTTCCTCTCATCATTATCACCAACTGGCTTTTTATACTCGGCGATGAAAACTTATTGCGTCTTTATGTTCTCTGCATTCAAGTTTTCTGCAATCTTTGCCGTGATTATCTCTCTGGCTTGTCGGAGGAATCCAGCTGGATCCTTAATGCCGGGCCGATTGACGATGGAGTAGGTCTTCATCCTCCCCCGGAACGCCTTCTCGATCTCTTCGATACGGAGCTGCTTTCCTCCGATCAGATAATCTACTGCTACCTTAGCCGTATTGTATGCCGATACGATGGTTGAGTGGACGGTATCGATGATGGAAGCGCTGGTCGACGGTTAGGGGTCGTTATCCGGGCGGACAATCTTCGAAATGGAGGGGGCTGGCTCGTCTGCTTTCCTCTTGAGGTGAGCGGGGCTACACTTCTTGAGGTGGTGGCTGCGGTTGGAGAGAGTTATCATGACTCCACAAGCCGGACAGGGACGTTGAGGCTCCCGGGTTGTTGTAGGCCTGGTGCAGCTTTTGAGGTGGCGGGCTATGTTTGCCTTGGACTTGCTCTTAGCACATCTGTGACAAGTTGTCTGGTTGGGCTTCATGCTGAAACAGATGGACAATTTGTATTAGTAACATGATCATTAGGGTAATCTATGCAAATACCGTAAGGAGAACGGTGATCTAAGTTTAAAGTTTGCTTAGGGGTACTAATACGTTAACTAGGGTTACGGAATTGCTACAGTAATGGTGTATAAGGGCTTACATGTATTAGATGGGTGTGGTTGCCGTAGGAAGACAAAGTCAAGTGATGGAGTGGTAGCAGGCTTCTGTGAGGATTGTTGATCTGCAACAAATGATGAAATGTTTTAGAATTCATATACTCTAGAAGATGGTGTTTGTTAAAAAGTGAGGTTATGTTTGGTATTTATGAAGACTTACTTGTAATAATAGTAGGTAGTAGCTGGAGAGAGCAGAGATGTTGTCAATTTGAATCTCGTAGGCTGACTGAGGTTTGGTCTGAAATCATCGAAACATATGGGCTAAGATACTACTACGTGAATAAATGTAGTATTTTAATTGATACTACGTAAATCAACAAAGTAACAGAGTTCCAATTATATTTTATGTTATGTTTGAAAGATGTGTCCTAGTTGGATTGTAAACTAAATTTATGGTAAAACAGGGTTTATATAGTGTTCCTTGAACACATTCCAGTACACCTTGAAAGTGAAGTAATGTTGGGGGTCTTGACTAATACAAATGTATCATATTGAGCTAAGCTTGTGAGCGAGTGGTAAGAGTTTTTAATATTCTACATCTGACGTGACTATGTTAAGGACTAATACTGTATACTATTAAATGTTGTAGTAACTAACTGTGGTTATAAGGTAGTTGTTTTATGTACGTTGGGTACTTACTCAAATTGAAGGTTCAAAGTTGCGCAGCAGAAGAGTGGTTGTACAGGTAGGTATATACTTGATGGTCCGCTGTTGGAAGGCACAGTGACAACCGTTGTGAGTGAGGGGTATTTATACCAGGATCAGACGACCACGCCTGAGGTTAGGGTGATTGCACTCTGTACAAATACGCACTTGGCACACCAGACAAGGTCTGGGAAAGGTTGCCGCGTCCGGCACACCAAGGTTGTTGTAATTATACTGTCTGGAGGTCGGCGCGGTAATAACTTGTCTCGAGGTTATGGCTGTCGAGTCAGGACCTGTCTGGAGGTTGACGCGGTAATAACTTGTCTCGAGGCCGGACTGTCCCCAGGTGCGCTGCGTTCACGTCAGCCACATAGAGTATGTGACGTATTACATTTGTTATAGTGTATATATGAAATAATGCGTTTGTTATAGTGTATATACGGAATATTGCATTTGTTATGGTGTATATTGCCACGGAGTAGCAAGTCCCCGCGCATGCGCGCCAGACCAGCAGACGACGCGTACGAAGGTAGCCGACGGTAGTCATTTATTATAGTGTAAAGACAGCCATATTTTTGCATTTTATATAGTATAACAGAGTGTATTTTATATAGTATAACATGGTAAAAGCCACCATCTTTTCGGTGAGGGAATTTGGAGGGAATTTTGGGGAGGGAATTTTCCCACGGGGTACCGGGTGTGAGTTGGCGCGGGAGGGAAAAGACGCCATCTTGGATCCGGTCGCCATCTTGAAAGAAGTGTATTTTATATAGTATAACAGAGTGTATTTTATATAGTATAACGCGGGATTTTGAGGGAAGTTTGGGAATTTGGAGGGAAATTTGGGAGGGAAGAGTGGTAGAACTGTGTCTGGCCGCCATCTTGGATCCGGGGTGGTCACGTGACTTTCCCCCACCTCCGACTCATCGTTTGGACGAAAACTCATCATCGGACGTTGGTAAGTCGCTGTTTCCCCTCTACTTGCGTTTTTTTTAGGAAGGATTAGCTGGTCTTCATTCAATCGGAGAAGCAGATGCTGAATGGTTAAGAAACCTGGACTTAGCTCTGTTACGGGAGATCAATATTTGAACACATAACAGAATTACTATCTGCTGTATATTTTATTTTACTTTAATATCTGTGTAATTTTTTTAAATCTTTTACAAGTTTGGTGGCTGGCCTATGAAACCCATACTGGTAATATTTCTACAGTATATCCTCAAAATCATTGAGTTTCATATTGTTTAAATATTTTTTTATGTTACTCATATGTACATAAACATGCATATAGGGTTAATTTCTTTCTGAAAATGGTTAATTTGATTTTTATAACAATGCAAATATCATTTACTACTTCTAAAAGTAATAAATATTTACTATAAAATTAATTCGCGTTTAAATTCAGTTATTTGGTCACAGTTTATTTATAAATGACCGACTTCACAAATGAGGTGGTGGTGTAGCCATTTTACGTCAAGTCTCAACTCCCTTGTAAAATTATATTTTCTTCAAACACTTCAACTCCAGGAAGACCTGAGTTTATTTTTATTGACATTAATCTAAATGGAATACACGTTTTAGTTGGTGTTTCATACCGAGCAACAAATCTAGGACACTTAGCTGATTTTGAACATATTCTTCTTGACATTATGGCTCGGTACAGGCATGTAATTGTCATATCATGGGAGACTTCAATATCGATTTGGTGGGTCAAATTACTTACAACAAAACCTTTTTGGCAACTATGTTTGAGTCCTGTGACATGAAAATACTACCACTTCATCCCACCCACCACACTGTGACTGGTGATACCTGGTTGGATATTATCGCCGTTACCGACCTCACCCATGTCGCACACCATGGACAACTCCCTGCTCCTGGCCTATCTAAGCATGATCTCATCTTCTGTGCCTACAAACTTCAGCCTCCTAAATCACAACCTAAATGTATTCAACATAGAAATTATAAAGCCATGGATTTTGAAGAATTTTTTTTTCGATTTGCATGTAACTCAGTGGGACGATGTACTTTTTCCCCTGACGTTAATAATATGGTACAGGCATTCAATAAAATCTTAATTACCTTGTATGACAAGCATGATCCTTTGATTACGAAAAGAGTTAAAAAGAATCCTGCTCCTTGGCTTACTGATGATGTTGTTTGAAAGTTATTTATTAGCATAGGATTGTTCATGAAATGTAGATAATATTCGACACCTTTATATCTCTTGCTTTTTTAAGGCAAAACGCGAAACGTCATCATAGTTTACAAGAGCGAAACGCTCAAAGTTACCTGGCTATCCTATAAACGTCTTTGCTGGTCATCTAGAAAATTATGGTCCAAAGTCAAAGAAATGGGACTTGGTAAACACATGGTTGAAAAACCTATCAACATCGATCTCAATACCATCAATGATTATTTCGTAAATATACCAGTGGATCAGTCAGGAGTTCCTGCTTATATCGATCAACTCCATAGATTGCCCTTACCTCATTCTGAGGAGCAGTTTTCCCTTTCATCTGTAACGGAAGCTGACGTGTGTAGAGTAGTCATGAGAACTACCAGTAATGCAGTCGGGGCCGATAATATTCCCATTAAGTTTATCAAAGATACTTTGCCTGGCACACTCCCCATAATTACATTGATTTTTAATAGGTCTCTAATGTCTTCCACTTTTCTAAACATATGGAAAAGTGCAATTGTACGCCCACTTCTTAAGTGCTCCTCTTCCCTGTCACCTTCTGATTTAAGATCTATTAATATCCTTCCACTATTATCCAAGTGCCTTGAAACAGTGGTACATGAGCAACTATCATTATTTATAGATCGTAACAATATTCTGTTCAATTTTCAACCTGGATTCAGACCACAACACAGTACCATGGACAACTGACGATATTCGTCGTGCCATGGAAAGTAGGCAATTGACACTCTTAACTTTATTTTATTTTTCTTAGGCCTTCGACTGCGTTGTTCTCCTCTTCTCTTACTTAAGTTGAAGAGGAGTGGATTTTATGATGGTTGTGTTGACTGGGTGAGGTCATTCTATCTGACCGTAGACAGTGTGTGAAAGCTGGTAATGGTGAATCGCACTGGAAATCTGTTATTATAGGTGTACATCAGGGTACAATGCTAGGGCCACTTTCTTCTGTGTTTATATCAATGACATAATTAATGTAATTTTAAACTCTAAATTTCACTTGTACGCAGATGACTTGCAGATTTATCACCACTTTTCAGTTACTGACTTGGTCAGATGTGTATTTCTTATGAACTCCGACATACAAGCTATTAGCTCTTGGGCCCTCTGCCATAGATTGAAACAGAATGAGAATAAAATCCACGTCATAATAATTGGTTACAGCAAACTTCTTAACAAACTTGAATTCAATAACATCCCGAAACTTACTCTCAACGAGCAGTCACTTGAATACAGAGACAAGGTATGTAAGCTTGGACCTACCATTTCTAAGACCTTGGGATGGGTCTGAAATTTGTAACAGAGTGTTCGCTGGCATACACAGTTTGAAACGGTTTGCACTTTACCTACCACGGAATGTCAAAGTGTTGCTAGTAAAGGCTCTAGTTCTCACTCTCTTTAATTATTGTGGTGTCGTGATAAATGACATGTCTGCCGAGCTCTTTGAGAGACTTCAACGTGCACAAAATGACTGCATCAGGTTTATATTTAATCTTTCAAGAAGAGATCACATAACCCAATTCTATGATTAACTATCTTTACTAAAAAATTAAGGGCTCTATGAATTTCACACCATTTCTTTCTTACATAAGGTATTGCACACGAAGTCTCCTAAATATCTGTATAATAACTTCAAGTTTTTGTCTCATGTTAGAGCCCGGGAAACACGCAGGGGTGCTTCGCTTCTTTGTATTCCTACTCATAGAACTTCAATATTCAGTCAATCATTTACAGTAAATTCTTGCCGTCTGTGGAATTCCCTTCCAGATGGTATGAGGAACATGGATAATTATCATCCCTTCAGGGCGGAGGTAAAAGCCTTTCTCTTGGGGGTCCGATGATGGCCGGTGGTGTTTGGTGCACATCTGGATGATACGTATGAATGTGGTTTGTGAGGTTTTTTTTAGTTTTTATGATTTGCTATTAAGTTAATAAATGTGTGGTCTAGTTAAAAAGAGCGTGTAAGTGGAATTTCATAATTTTATTTTTAAGTCTGTTAATTTCTTTCATATTTGTAATTACATATATAATTTTCATTATGATTATTATTATTTACTTTAGTATAATTAATTATTTTTTGTATTATATTAGTTGTTGTTACTTTTAATCATTTGTAATTACTATATTTAAATACAAAATTGTTATAATTGTAATTATTTAAGTATCATGTTAACTGGAAGAAGGGACTTTTTAGTCCCAACTTCACCTAAATAATTAAGACGTTTTTCATTTTATTTATGCGGAATTCCAAGAAAAATCTTATTTTAAGTACTAAGAGTGTTGTAGTTTATTCTCTAATAAAGCTTTTTTATGCATTTACACCCTCATTCGACAACTTCATCAATTATTTTTTGGTCGTCTTTTTCGGTACGCTTTCTTTCAAAATGGCCTAATAGTTCTTCATTCCCTTTTATCTTCTCTTTCGTTTTTCATCCGTAAATACAATTTTCATTGCATGTTGTTTGTCTATATCTTGTTTAAATGTTATTTAATGTTTTTTATTGTATTTAACTGTTGCATTTTAACCTACAATCATCCAACGTGTACGTAGAATAAAATTATGTACAATCGTCCCAGTTGTTCCATATTATATCTAATTTCCTTTATCCGTCATACTTGTTGTTTCAAGTTTCATAGTGTACCTGCAATCTGGTTTCTGGTATCGTCATAATGAGACCAAGAAACAGATCCTCTCAGGCTAATCAGTGGCTTGCAGTTGTCCGTATACCACCTTTTTTACTATCGAACACTATCTTTTGATGTGTTTTTTTCGTTTTTGCATGTTCACGCTAACAATCCCTCAACTTTTAATTCGGTCCATTCTTCTTCACTGGGCAACTTCCGATGTCACCTCCGGTTGAACAACCATCTTATGTTTTAATTTTGTTTTATTGAAATACATTTGTTATTGTATGCAGTATGTATTGTATGTTTATTTTTGAGATTTTATCATTTTATTGATTTTTTTTTAATTTGCCATGCAGATTTCACGGCCAACTTTTATACTATATTTTCTTTTAGACATCTAAATTGTTTTACTCTTTTTATTCCGGTATATTTACTATTATATGGTATACTACTAGAGGAGCTGCTACCACTATCTAGGCCTTTACTAATATCTGGAGTAATTAAAGTTCTTGCAGTAAAGAGTATGATTATCTATATATAAACTAATGAATGCGTGTCTGTCCTTTATGCATTACTAAACCACTCATGGAATCGCCATGAACTTTAGGAAATTGTAGAGTTCACTCTCGGGAAGGTTCTGGCATGGTTTCATTCACTTCCAACTCCACCCTACTGGCCTTCAAAGTTTCAATGTTATTCTTAAGGGGTTATTTTATTTATTTATTTAATCATCAACTATTAAAAAAAAGAAATGAAAACTATTGAAGCACATACAAGTGAGATTTCAGGTTGAAGGTATGAATTACTTTGTTAGATAAAAACAAATAAAATTAACACTTTTGAAACACACCCAAGTGAGATATCAGATTGAAGGTATGAGTTACTTTGTTAGATAAAAACAAATAAAATGCTCACTTTTGAAACACACCCAAGTGAGATATCAGATTGAAGGTATGAGTTACTTTGTTAGATAAAAACAAATAAAATGAACACTTTTGAAACACACCCAAGTGAGATATCAGACTAAAGGTATGAATTACATTGTTAGATAAAAACAAATAAAATGAACACTTTTGAATCACACCCAAGTGAGATATCAGATTGAAGGTATGAATTACTTTGTTAGATAAAAACAAATAAAATAAACACTTTTGAAACACACCCAAGTGAGATATCAGATTGAAGGTATGAATTACTTTGTTGTAAAAAACAAATAAAATGAACACTTTTGAAACAAACCCAAGTGAGATATCAGATTGAAGGTATGAGTTACTTTGTTAGATAAAAACAAAATAAAATGATCACTTTTGAAACACACCCAAGTGAGATATCAGATTGAAGGTATGAGTTACTTTGTTAGATAAAAACAAAATAAAATGATCACTTTTGAAACACACCCAAGTGAGATATCAGATTGAAGGTATGAGTTACTTTGTTAGATAAAAACAAATAAAATGCTCACTTTTGAAATACACCCAAGTGAGATATCAGATTGAAGGTATGAGTTACTTTGTTAGATAAAAACAAAATAAAATGCTCACTTTTGAAACACGCCCAAGTGAGATATCAGACTAAAGGTATGAATTACATTGTTAGATAAAAACAAATAAAATGAACACTTTTGAATCACACCCAAGTGAGATATCAGATTGAAGGTATGAATTACTTTGTTAGATAAAAACAAATAAAATAAACACTTTTGAAACACACCCAAGTGAGATATCAGATTGAAGGTATGAATTACTTTGTTGTAAAAAACAAATAAAATGAACACTTTTGAAACAAACCCAAGTGAGATATCAGATTGAAGGTATGAGTTACTTTGTTAGATAAAAACAAAATAAAATGATCACTTTTGAAACACACCCAAGTGAGATATCAGATTGAAGGTATGAGTTACTTTGTTAGATAAAAACAAAATAAAATGATCACTTTTGAAACACACCCAAGTGAGATATCAGATTGAAGTTATGAGTTACTTTGTTAGATAAAAACAAATAAAATGCTCACTTTTGAAATACACCCAAGT
The DNA here is from genome assembly GCA_035578905.1 of Stictocephala bisonia. Lineage (NCBI taxonomy): Eukaryota > Metazoa > Arthropoda > Insecta > Hemiptera > Membracidae > Stictocephala > Stictocephala bisonia. Next base: position 955,144 of record JAQJVL010000286.1, read on the forward strand.
GAGATATCAGATTGAAGGTATGAATTACTTTGTTGTAAAAAACAAATAAAATGAACACTTTTGAAACAAACCCAAGTGAGATATCAGATTGAAGGTATGAGTTACTTTGTTAGATAAAAACAAATAAAATGATCACTTTTGAAACACACCCAAGTGAGATATCAGATTGAAGGTATGAGTTACTTTGTTAGATAAAAACAAAATAAAATGATCACTTTTGAAACACACCCAAGTGAGATATCAGATTGAAGGTATGAGTTACTTTGTTAGATAAAAACAAATAAAATGCTCACTTTTGAAACACACCCAAGTGAGATATCAGATTGAAGGTATGAGTTACTTTGTTAGATAAAAACAAATAAAATGATCACTTTTGAAATAGGCTGTGAGTTTTATGAAATTTAACATTTAAAATCAGCTAAAACATTACTGTTTTATGTTAATCCCGTAGCAAAGCACGGGAAAACAGCTAGTTTGTAATATGATTTGATAACAATTTAAAAAATAATTTTTTATATATTGTAATTGGGTGAATAATGTATGGATTATATAAATAAATGTACATATCTTTCAAAATTGCATTACATAAAAACACAGCTATTTTATACATTAGTTAATTCAAAATAATAATAGGTAATAGGTCCTATTACTTATTATTATTTTAGTAAATATGTCTTATTATTAACATAAGTTTAAATATAAACCAATAGTTGAAATACTATGTTTTAAGAATATAGTAAAAAAATAAAAAATGAAACAAAACTAATCGTTGTAAGTACACTATCTAAAAATAATTTATTATCAGTTAAAAAAAGACAAGAGTCTAATGAGCTTTCAAGTTTTATTTATATTTGTGGTAACTATAGGCAGCTTTAATTCGCCCTGGGACGAATTTAACTGACAGAGCGATCGACAACAGTTCACAGCTGTGGTGAAACACATCACATTGTATATTCACCGTCCATTATATCAATCCACTACTGTGACTACAGGGTAAAGTAAGTTACCGTGTTTTGAGTTTGTCATCATAAATATTACTAACTTTAATTTCACTTGAAATGGTCATCATTTCATGAAATATGGATAAAGGATATTGTAAGAAACGTTAGACTTAAATAACCAAATATTATTAAACTTACTTGTTTTTATATCTGAGGATTAAGAAGAAAACTAAAAATATGAAATAAATATTACTATAAAACTTGTAAAACTTTGATGTAAAAATTAACTATAGTTAAAATTTATATGTGTTCAGTTGTCAAATGTGTTCCTCAGTGAGAGCCAACATTTATACATGTTCAGTCGTCAAATGTTGTTCCTCAGTGAGAGCCAACGTTTATAGGTGTTCAGTCGTCAAATGTTGTCCCTCAGTGAGAACCAACATTTATACGTGTTCAGTCGTCAAATTTTGTTCCTAAGTGAGAGCCAAAATTTATACGTGGTCAGCCTCAAATGTTGTTCCTCAGTGAGAGCCAACATTTATACGTGTTCAGTCGTCAAGTGGTCTTCCTAAGTGAGAGCCAACATTTATACGTGTTTAGTCGTCAAATGTTGTTCCTAGGTGGCAGCCAACATTACAATAGTTAATATTTCATATTACCGGTACCTGTAAAACTATTTCTTACATCTAAAACTATATTTATTTTGTGTTAAATTCTGGAAACTGAAATAAAAATTTGTACAGAGGTCGTTTTTCTTCTCTGTTCAAAGAACAAGTTGGTAACAGCCCTCAATTCTTGAACAACTTTTTCTATTAATCAAACCCCAACTTTATCAATAGCCCGCAAGAGAACTGTAACATGATTTTATACTATAACATAAACTTTAGTATATTTTCTTCACAGATAGATGATAAACCTTAACTATAATTTAATTAAACTTATTTGGTATAAGAAACGTATTAACTTTGGATTTATTTATTTTTTAACTATGACGCAATGATATGGGTAAATACGGATTTCGAATGAGTGTGAGGGGTGTAGATGATCGAATATAGTATGTTACAAACTAAGGATGACTATTCCTTAGAAATGTCATTAATTAATCCCAATGACAAATTAATAGACGGTAGTTATCAGCTGATGCCTTTTTCTGACTCTGATTGGAATCGAACTGAGAATCTTTACCTCCTGAAAGTGGGCTCAGCAGCTAAAAGCAGTTCGCCTGAAGCTGGCCTCAGCAGCTAAGAGTAGTTCACCTGAAGCTGGGCTCAGCAGCTAAGAGTAGTTTGCCTTAAGCTGGGCTCAGGCTAAGAGTAGTTTGCCTGAAGCTGGGCCCAGCAGCTAAGACCAGTTCGCCTGAAGCTGGGCTCAGCAGCTAAGAGTAGTTTGCCTACAGCTGGGCTCAGCAGCTTAGAGCAGTTCGCCTGAAGCTGGGCCCAGCAGCTAAGAGCACTTTGCCTGAAGCTGGGCTCAGCAGCTAAGAGTAGTTTGCCTGAAGCTGGGCTCAGCAGCTAAGAGTAGTTTGCCTGAAGCTGGGCCCAGCAGCTAAGAGCAGTTCGCCTGAAGCTGGGCCCAGCAGCTAGGAGCAGTTTGCCTGAAGCTGGGATCAGCAGCTAAAAGCAGTTCGCTGCCGATCAGCTTTGTGAACTACATATTTTATTACCATTGTTTTTATTCTGTTTAAATAAATTATGACGTATGTTTTAGTTGTTTGCAATATTTAAACATTAATACAACTTTTATTGTCATTTTAACCACAACTTATTCTTTAGACAATCACTGATACTAGATTAGTGTTCCAACCAATAATATTACCACTGGAATACCCAGACAACATTATTTTGAAAGTAACACGTCTCAAATTTGTAACGTTTATTGTCAGTGATGGCTTATAAATGTATCTATTCTCCAAAAAAACTATAAATATTATTACATATATTAAACAGTTTTAATATAAGCAAAATCATGGTAAATTTGTATACTTAACTAGTCAAAATGATAACATTTCAATTACTGAATCTAAGTTAAGAAATGTTGAACTTACCATATATATATATATGTGTGTGTGTGTGTGTGTGTGTGTGTGTGTGTGTGTGTGTGTGTGTGTGTGTGTGTGTGTGTGTGTGTGTGTGTGTGTGTGTGTGTGTGATGTGAAGCATTTACAATTAAGCTCAACTAATTATTGTTGGCATTTTTTTTAAATTTATTTTATGTTACAATGACAGACCCTTGGGTTGTAAAGCAAACCTGGATTTGAATAAATTTAAAAGTGCCCGAGTGTATTACAGGCTGGGTGGACATGGTTCTAGGCTGTCTAAAGGTATTGCAATCTGTAAAGTGTAGACTATGCTATTGGATACTAAAAACGGCTAAGTGCAAACACTCCCCCCCCCCCTCTACCTGGTGGACATAGTTCTAGGCTGTCTAAAGGTATAGCAATCTGTAAAGTGTATACTATGCTATTGGATACTAAAAACGGCTAAATGCAAACACTCCTCCCCCCCCTCTACCTGGTGCACATAGTTCTAGACTGTCTAAAGGTATAGCAATCTGTAAAGTTTAGACTATGCTATTGGTGTAAAAACGGCTAAGTGCAAACACTCTACCTGGTGGACTATGGGCTTTCAAAAACTGTTAAGAAAGTAATTTAAAATTAATTTAATGACTCAAATTGATAGCAATTAGGTAATTACTTCCATTTATTAAGTGTCTGTTCCTCAAATTATACATTTTTTTATGTAAGTCTTTATTATATATTTACAACGTTTTATTTTATTAAAATAAATTTAAAAAATTATTCTAGATAATTCTCTTAAACTAAGAGAACAATTCTATTTAAAAAGTTATTTGCGGAATATTGTTACTATACATTTAATAAATTAAAAACTAATTAACTTTTCAATTTAAAAATTTTAATAATCCAAAACGAATACTCTAAAATACTTTGAATTTAATTTGTTTGATTGTCCTTCTGTTAAACAGTCAGTATCACATTGCAATTACATTAATGACAACGTAATAGAGGTTTGAACAAAATACCAAAAATCGGCGTCCTTCGTTAAAGTTTTACAAATTGCCCAATCAGTTACCATGCTCGGTAATTGGTCTGTCTTTGATAGGTTTACGAGCTTGAAATCGGTCAATAACAGTCTCACAAACTTACACATTACCTTCTGAGATTAAATCGAAATACCAATAATTAATAACATTAATATTTGAATCGAAGACAATATATAATTAGTTACATTATTATATACTACTAAAGATGAGAATCAAATTAGCCATATATATTTTACCCTGCTATATCCAATATATAATGTCACAGTAATAATGATGAGATAAAATAATCCCAACAATAATATAATACGAGCTCTTTTTAATTTGAAATAACAAATAATCAAAACTATCACAATCTTTGAAAATGTTTAACTATATATTTTCAGTGATATTATGTAGCCATTACTATGACTACCCAAACTTGACGAAATGTTGGACCAAATTAGTTGTTATTTATTATACAGTCTATACTGTAACATTCACATCACAAGAGTTGTAGAGAGCTTCATTAGAGAATCCTGCACAGAATGGAGTGGCTCAGTCCTTATCTAACCAGGGCAATGTTTACATCCCTACATATTGTACTGTAGATAGTAAGAGCTTCTGTGCATCTACAAGCCCTTAACATTCAGATCACACGGGTTGTAGTTTTATTAGAGAATCCTGCACACAATGGAGTGGCTCAGTCCTTATCTAAACGGGGCAATGTTTACATCCCTACATATTGTACTGTAGACAGTAAGAGCTTCTGTGCATCTGCAAGCCCTTAACATTCAGATCACACGGGTTGTAGAGAGTTTTATTAGAGAATCCTGCACACAATGGAGTGGCTCAGTCCTTATCTAACCAGGGCAATGTTTACATCCCTACATATTGTACTGTAGACAGTAAGAGCTTCTGTGCATCTGCAAGCCCTTAACATTCAGATCACATGGGTTGTAGAGATTTTTATTAGAGAATCCTGCACACAATGGAGTGGCTCAGTCCTTATCTAACCAGGGCAATGTTTACATCCCTACATATTGTACTGTAGACAGTAAGAGCTTCTGTGCATCTGCAAGCCCTTAACATTCAGATCACACGGGCTGTAGAGAGTTTTATTAGAGGATCCTGCACACAATGGAGTTGCTCAGTCCTTATCTAACCAGGGCAATGTTTACATCCCTACATATTGTACTGTAGACAGCAAGAGCTTCTGTGCATCTGCAAGCCCTTAACATTCAGATCACATGGGTTGTAGAGATTTCTATTAGAGAATCCTGCACACAATGAAGTGGCTCAGTCCTTATCTAACCAGGGCAATGTTTACATCCCTACATATTGTACTGTAGACAGTAAAAGCTTCTGTGCATCTGCAAGCCCTTAACATTCAGATCACACGGGTTGTAGAGAGTTTTATTAGAGGATCCTGCACACAATGGAGTGGCTCAGTCCTTATCTAACCAGGGCAATGTTTACATCCTTAAATATTGTAATGTAAATAGTAACAGCTTCTGTGCATCTGCAAGCCCTTAACATTCAGATCACACGGGTTGTAGAGAGTTTTATTAGAGAATGCTGCACACAATAGATTGGCTCAGCCCTTATCTAACGAGGGAAATGTTTACATGCCTGTAGATAGTACTATAGATAGTAACAACCTCCGTGCATCTACAAGCACTTAACATTCAGACCACAAGGGTTGTAGAGAGCTTCATTAGAGAATCATACACACAATGGGATGGCTGAGACCTTATCTAACTACTGCAATGTTGTTATCCTTATATATAATACTGTAGATAGTGACAGCCTCTGTGCATGTACAAGCACCTAATATTCAGATCAAAAGTGTAGTAGAGAGCTTCATTAGACAATCCTGCATACAATGCAGTGGTTCAGTCCTTATCTAACCAGGGCAATGTTTACATCCATTGTACTGTAGATAGTGACATACCTGTGCATGTAAAAGCACTTAACATTCATATTACAAGGGATGTAGAGAGTTTCATTAGAGAATCCTGCACACAAAGGCATAGCTCAGCCCTTATCTAACCAGGGCAATGTTTACATCCATTGTACTGTAGATAGTGACAGACCTGTGCATGTAAAAGGCCTTAATATTCATATTACAAGGGATGTAGAGAGTTTCATTAGAGAATCCTTCACACAAAGGCGTAGCTCAGCCCTTATCTAACCAGGGCAATGTTTACATCCATTGTACTGTAGATAGTGACATACCTGTGCATGTAAAAGCCCTTAACATTCATATTACAAGGGATGTGGAGAGCTTCATTAGAGAATCCTGCACACAATTGCGTAGCTCAGCCCTTATCTAACCAGAACAATGTTTACATCCATTGTACTGTAGATAGTGACAGACCTGTGCATGTAAAAGCCCTTAACATTCATATTACAAAGGATGTAGAGAGTATCATTAGAGAATCCTGCACACAATGGCGTAGCTCAGCCCTTATCTAACCAGGGCAATGTTTACATCCATTGTACTGTAGATAGTGACATACCTGTGCATGTAAAATCCCTTAACATTCATATTACAAGGGATGTAGAGAGTTTCATTAGAGAATCCTGCACACAGTGGCGTAGCTCAGCCCTTATCTAACCAGGGCAATGTTTACATCCATTGTACTGTAGATAGTGACATACCTGTGCATGTAAAAGCCCTTAACATTCATATTACAAGGGATGTGGAGAGCTTCATTAGAGAATCCTGCACACAATGGCGTAGCTCAGCCCTTATCTAACCAGGGCAATGTTTACATCCATTGTACTGTAGATAGTGACATACCTGTGCATGTAAAATCCCTTAACATTCATATTACAAGGGATGTAGAGAGTTTCATTAGAGAATCCTGCACACAATGGCGTAGCTCAGCCCTTATCTAACCAGAACAATGTTTACATCCATTGTACTGTAGATAGTGACATACCTGTGCATGTAAAAGCCCTTAACATTCATATTACAAGGGTTGTAGAGAGCTTCATTAGAGAATCCTGCACACAATGGCATAGCTCGGCCCTTATCTAACCTGGGCAATGTTTACATCCATTGTACTGTAGATAGTGACAGACCTGTGCATGTAAAAGCCCTTAACATTCATATTACAAGGGATGTAGAGAGCTTCATTAGAGAATCCTGCACACAATGGCGTAGCTCGGCCCTTATCTAACCAGGGCAATGTTTACATCCATTGTACTGTAGATAGTGACAGACCTGTGCATGTATAAGCCCTTAACATTCATATTACAAGGGATGTAGAGAGTTTCATTAGAGAATCCTGCACACAATGGCATAGCTCGGCCCTTATCTAACAAGGGCAATGTTTACATCCATTGTACTGTAGATAGTGACATACCTGTGCATGTAAAAGCCCTTAACATTCATATTACAAGGGTTGTAGAGAGCTTCATTAGAGAATCCTGCACACAATGGCGTAGCTCGGCCCTTATCTAACCAGCGCAATGTTTACATCCATTGTACTGTAGATAGTGACAAACCTGTGCATGTAAAAGCCTTTAACATTCATATTACAAGGGATGTAGAGAGTTTCATTAGAGAATCCTGCACACAATGGCGTAGCTCAGCCCTTATCTAACCAGGGCAATGTTTACATCCATTGTACTGTAGATAGTGACATACCTGTGCATGTAAAATCCCTTAACATTCATATTAAAGGGATGTAGAGAGCTTCATTAGAGAATCCTGCACACAATGGCGTAGCTCAGCCCTTATCTAACCAGGGCAATGTTTACATCCATTGTACTGTAGATAGTGACAGACCTGTGCATGTAAAATCCCTTAACATTCATATTACAAGGGATGTAGAGAGCTTCATTAGAGAATCCTGCACACAATGGCGTAGCTCAGCCCTTATCTAACCAGGGCAATGTTTACATCCATTGTACTGTAGATAGTGACAGACCTGTGCATGTAAAATCCCTTAACATTCATATTAAAGGGATGTAGAGAGCTTCATTAGAGAATCCTGCACACAATGGCGTAGCTCAGCCCTTATCTAACCAGGGCAATGTTTACATCCATTGTACTGTAGATAGTGACAGACCTGTGCATGTAAAATCCCTTAACATTCATATTACAAGGGATGTAGAGAGCTTCATTAGAGAATCCTGCACACAATGGCGTAGCTCAGCCCTTATCTAACCAGGGCAATGTTTACATCCATTGTACTGTAGATAGTGACAGACCTGTGCATGTAAAATCCCTTAACATTCATATTAAAGGGATGTAGAGAGCTTCATTAGAGAATCCTGCACACAATGGCGTAGCTCAGCCCTTATCTAACCAGGGCAATGTTTACATCCATTGTACTGTAGATAGTGACATACCTGTGCATGTAAAATCCCTTAACATTCATATTACAAGGGATGTAGAGAGCTTCATTAGAGAATCCTGCACACAATGGCGTAGCTCGGCCCTTATCTAACCAGGGCAATGTTTACATCCATTGTACTGTAGATAGTGACAGACCTGTGCATGTAAAAGCCCTTAACATTCATATTACAAGGGATGTAGAGAGTTTCATTAGAGAATCCTGCACACAATTGCGTAGCTCGGCCCTTATCTAACCAGGGCAATGTTTACATCCATTGTACTGTAGATAGTGACATACCTGTGCATGTAAAAGCCCTTAACATTCATATTACAAGGGTTGAAGAGAGCTTCATTAGAGAATCCTGCACACAATTGCGTAGCTCGGCCCTTATCTAACCAGGGCAATGTTTACATCCATTGTACTGTAGATAGTGACATACCTGTGCATTTAAAAGCCCTTAACATTCATATTACAAGGGATGTAGAGAGTTTCATTAGAGAATCCTGCACACAATGGCGTAGCTCGGCCCTTATCTAACCAGGGCAATGTTTACATCCATTGTACTGTAGATAGTGACATACCTGTACATGTAAAAGCCCTTAACATTCATATTACAAGGCTTGTTGAGAGCTTCATTAGAGAATCCTGCACACAATGGCGTAGCTCAGCCCTTATCTAACCAGGGCAATGTTTACATCCATTGTACTGTAGGTAGTGACATACCTGTGCATGTAAAAGCCCTTAACATTCATATTACAAGGGTTGTAGAGAGCTTCATTAGAGAATCCTGCACACAAAGGCGTAGCTCGGCCCTTATCTAACCAGGGCAATGTTTACATCCATTGTACTGTAGATAGTGACATACCTGTGCATGTAAAAGCCTTTAACATTCATATTACAAGGGTTGTAGAGAGCTTCATTAGAGAATCCTGCACACAATGGCGTAGCTCGGTCCTTATCTAACCAGGGCAATGTTTACATCCATTGTACTGTAGATAGTGAAATACCTGTGCATGTAAAAGCCTTTAAACATTCATATTACAAGGGTTGTAGAGAGCTTCATTAGAGAATCCTGCACACAATGGCGTAGCTCAGCCCTTATCTAACCAGGGCAATGTTTACATCCATTGTACTGTAGATAGTGACATACCTGTGCATGTAAAAGCCCTTAACATTCATATTACAAGGGTTGTAGAGAGCTTCATTAGAGAATCCTGCACACAATGGCGTAGCTCGGCCCTTATCTAACCAGGGCAATGTTTACATCCATTGTACTGTAGATAGTGACATACCTGTGCATGTAAAAGCCCTTAACATTCATATTACAAGGGATGTAGAGAGCTTCATTAGAGAATCCTGCACACAATGGCGTAGCTGGGCCCTTATCTAACCAGGGCAATGTTTACATCCATTGTACTGTAGATAGTGACATACCTGTGCATGTAAAAGCCCTTAACATTCATATTACAAGGGATGTAGAGAGCTTCATTAGAGAATCCTGCACACAATGGCGTAGCTCAGCCCTTATCTAACCAGGGCAATGTTTACATCCATTGTACTGTAGATAGTGACAGACCTGTGAATGTAAAAGCCCTTAACATTCATATTACAAGGGTTGAAGAGAGCTTCATTAGAGAATCCTGCACACAATTGCGTAGCTCGGCCCTTATCTAACCAGGGCAATGTTTACATCCATTGTACTGTAGATAGTGACATACCTGTGCATGTAAAAGCCCTTAACATTCATATTACAAGGGATGTAGAGAGCTTCATTAGAGAATCCTGCACACAATGGCGTAGCTCAGCCCTTATCTAACCAGGGCAATGTTTACATCCATTGTACTGTAGATAGTGACATACCTGTGCATGTAAAAGCCCTTAACATTCATATTACAAGGGATGTAGAGAGCTTCATTTGAGAATCCTGCACACAATGGCATAGCTGAGCCCTTATCTAACCAGGGCAATGTTTACATCCATTGTACTGTAGATAGTGACAGACCTGTGCATGTAAAAGCCCTTAACATTCATATTACAAGGGTTGAAGAGAGCTTCATTAGAGAATCCTGCACACAATTGCGTAGCTCGGCCCTTATCTAACCAGGGCAATGTTTACATCCATTGTACTGTAGATAGTGACATACCTGTGCATGTAAAAGCCCTTAACATTCATATTACAAGGGATGTAGAGAGTTTCATTAGAGAATCCTGCACACAATGGCGTAGCTTGGAGCTTATCTAACCAGCGCAATGTTTACATCCATTGTACTGTAGATAGTGACATACCTGTGTATGTAAAAGCCCTTAACATTCATATTACAAGGGATGTAGAGAGCTTCATTAGAGAATCCTGCACACAATGGCGTTGCTCGGCCCTTATCTAACCAGGGCAATGTTTACATCCATTGTACTGTAGATAGTGACATACCTGTGCATGTAAAAGCCCTTAACATTCATATTACAAGGCTTGTTGAGAGCTTCATTAGAGAATCCTGCACACAATGGCGTAGCTCAGCCCTTATCTAACCAGGGTAATGTTTACATCCATTGTACTGTAGATAGTGACATACCTGTGCATGTAAAAGCCCTTAACATTCATATTACAAGGCTTGTTGAGAGCTTCATTAGAGAATCCTGCACACAATGGCGTAGCTCAGCCCTTATCTAACCAGGGTAATGTTTACATCCATTGTACTGTAGATAGTGACATACCTGTGCATGTAAAAGCCCTTAACATTCATATTACAAAGGGTGTAGAGAGCTTCATTAGAGAATCCTGCACACAAAGGCGTAGCTCGGCCCTTATCTAACCAGGGCAATGTTTACATCCATTGTACTGTAGATAGTGACAGACCTGTGCATGTAAAAGCCCTTAACATTCATATTACAAGGGTTGTAGAGAGCTTCATTAGAGAATCCTGCACACAATGGCGTAGCTCGGCCCTTATCTAACCAGGGCAATGTTTACATCCATTGTACTGTAGATAGTGACAGACCTGTGCATGTAAAAGCCCTTAACATTCATATTACAAGGGATGTAGAGAGCTTCATTAGAGAATCCTGCACACAATGGCGTAGCTCGGCCCTTATCTAACCAGGGCAATGTTTACATCCATTGTACTGTAGATAGTGACATACCTGTGCATGTAAAAGCCCTTAACATTCATAATACATGGGATGTAAAGAGTTTCATTAGAGAATCCTGCACACAATGGCGTAGCTCAGCCTTTATCTAACCAGGACAATGTTTACATCCATTGTACTGTAGATAGTGACATACCTGTGCATGTAAAAGCCTTTAACATTCATATTGCAAGGGTTGTAGAGAGCTTCATTAGAGAATCCTGCACACAATGGCATAGCTGAGCCCTTATCTAACCAGGGCAATGTTTACATCCATTGTACTGTAGATAGTGACAGACCTGTGCATGTAAAAGCCCTTAACATTCATATTACAAGGGATGTAGAGAGTTTCATTAGAGAATCCTGCACACAATGGCGTAGGTCAGCCCTTATCTAACCAGGGCAATGTTTACATCCATTGTACTGTAGATAGTGACATACCTGTGCATGTAAAAGCCCTTAACATTCATAATACATGGGATGTAGAGAGTTTCATTAGAGAATCCTGCACACAATGGCGTAGCTCAGCCTTTATCTAACCAGGACAATGTTTACATCCATTGTACTGTAGATAGTGACAGACCATTAATACCGTACATGTATGGGTGGGTAGTTGGGCCATTACTGCCGTACGTGTATGGGCAGGCGGTTGGGCCATAACTACCGTGCGTGTATGGGAAGGCGGTTGGGCCATAACTACCGTACATGTGTGGGCAGGTGATTGGGCCATAACTACCGTACGTGTATGGGTAGGCGGTTGGGCCATAACTACCGTACGTGTATGGGCAGGCGGTTGGGCCATAACTACCGTACGTGTATGGGCAGGTGGTTGGACTATTACTGCCATACATGTATGGGCTGGTGGTTGGGCCATAACTACCGTACGTATATGGGCATGTGGTTGGGCCATAACTACCGTACGTGTATGGGCAGGCGGTTGGACCATTACTGCCGTACATGTATGGGCGGGCGGTTGGGCCAAAACTACCGTACATTTATGGTCGGCTGGTTGGGCCATAACTACCGTACGTTTATGGGCATGCAGTTGGGCTATAACTACCGTACGTGTATGGGCAGGCGGTTAGACCATTACTGCCGTACATGTATCTCAAAACTACCGTACATTTATGGGCGGGCGGGTGGACCATAACTACCGTACGTGTATTGGCAGGCGGTTGGGCCAAAACTACCGTACGTGTATGGGCAGGCGGTTGGGCCATAACTACCGTACGTGTATGGGCAGGCGGTTGGACCATTACTGCCGTACAAATATAGGCAGGCGGTTGGGCCATAACTACCGTACGTGTATGGGAAGGCGGTTGGGCCATAACTACCGTATGTGTATGGGCAGGCGGTTGGGCCATAACTACCGTACGTGTATGGGCTGGCGGGAGGGCCAAAACTACCGTACATTTATGGGCGGGTGGTTGGGCCGTAACTAACGTACGTTTATGCGCAGGCGGTTGGGCCATAACTACCGTACGTGTATGGGCAGGCGGTTGGACCATTACTGCCGTACATGTATGGGCAGGCGGTTGGGCCATAACTACCATCCTGTCACATTCATATTACAAGGGTTGTAGAGTCCTTCATTAGAGAATCCTACACAAAATTTAGTGGCTCAGTCCTTATGTAACTAGGGCAATGTTCGCATCCCTGTATATTATACTTAGATAGTAACAGCCTCCGTGCATATACAAGCCCTTAAGATTCACATCAGAAGGGTTGTAGAGAGCTTCATTAGAGAATCCTGCACTCAATGGAGTGGCTCAGCCCTTATCTAACTAGTGCAATGTTGTTATCCCTATATATTGTACTGTATATATTGACAGCCTCTGTGCATGTACAATCGCTTCACAAGGGTTGTAGAGAGCTTAAATAGAGAATCCTGCACACAATGGGGTGGCTCAGCCCTTATCTAACTAGGGAAACGTTTACATCCCTACATATTGTAATGTAGATAGTAACAGCTTCTGTGCAAGTACAAGCCCTCAACATTTAGAACACAAGGGTTGTAGAGAGCTTCATTAGAGGATCCTGCACAAAATGCAGTGGTTCAGTCCTTATCTAACCATGGCAATGTTTACATCCCTATATATTGTACTGTGGATAGTGACAGCCTCTGTGCATTCAGACCACAAGTGTTGTAGAGAGCTTCATTAGATAGACAATCCTGCACACAATGGAGTGGCTGAGTCCTTATCTAACCATGGCAATGTTTACATCCCTATATATTGTACTGTGGATAGTGACAGCCTCTGTGCATTCAGACCACAAGGGTTTTAGAGAGCTTCATTAGAGAATCCTGCACACAATGGAGTGGATGAGCCCTTATCTAACCAGGGCAATGTTTACCTTTCTACATAGTGTACATATTGTACACTATTGTATTGCATATTGTATTGCACTCGAATAGGGGCAGCCGCTGTCCATAATTTTAAATGGTATACGTAATTACAATGAAAGTTAAAATAACCTAGCTACTGGGAGTTAAAGTGTTGTGGAGAATGTAGGCGATAGGTTCTATGCTCGGTCCTCTTTACGTTATGGGTATTGACCTACCCATACATGTACAGAGGTATTGACCTACCCATAAATGTACAGAGGTATTGACCTACCTATATATGTACAGAGGTATTCACCCACCCATACATGTACAGAGGTATTGACCTACCCGCTCTCCCATACATGTACAGAGGTATTGACCTACCCATATATGTACAGAGGTATTGACCCACCCATACATGTACAGAGGTATTGACCTACCCGCTCTCCCATACATGTACAGAGGTATTGACCTACCTATATATGTACAGAGGTATTGACCTACCTATATATGTACAGAGGTATTGACCTACCTATATATGTACAGAGGTATTGACCTACCTATATATGTACAGAGGTATTGACCTACCTATATATGTACAGAGGTATTGACCTACCCACTCTCCCATACATGTACAGAGGTATTGACCCACCCATACTTGTACAGAGGTATTGACCCACACATAAGTGTACAGAGGTATTGACCCAACCGCTCTCTCATACATGTACAGAGGTATTGACCTACCCATATATGTACAGAGGTATTGACCCACCCATACATGTACAGAGGTATTGACCTACCTATATATGTACAGAGGTATTGACCTACCTATATATGTACAGAGGTATTGACCTACCTATATATGTACAGAGGTATTGACCTACCTATATATGTACAGAGGTATTGACCTACCTATATATGTACAGAGGTATTGACCTACCTATATATGTACAGAGGTATTGACCTACCCACTCTCCCATACATGTACAGAGGTATTGACCCACCCATACTTGTACAGAGGTATTGACCCACACATAAGTGTACAGAGGTATTGACCCAACCGCTCTCTCATACATGTACAGAGGTATTGACCTACCCATGTATGTACAGAGGTATTGACCCACCCATACATGTACAGAGGTATTGACCTACCCACTCTCCCATACATGTACAGAGGTATTGACCTACCCGCTCTTCCATACATATACAGAGGTATTGACCTACCCGCTCTCCCATACATGTACAGAGGTATTGACCCACCCATACATGTACAGAGGTATTGACCTACCTATATATGTACAGAGGTATTGACCCACCCATACATGTACAGAGGTATTGACCTACCCGCTCTCCCATACATGTACAGAGGTATTGACCTACCTATATATGTACAGAGGTATTGACCCACCCATACATGTACAGAGGTATTGACCTACCCACTCTCCCATACATGTACAGAGGTATTGACCTACCCGCTCTTCTATACATATACAGAGGTATTGACCTACCCGCTCTCCCATACATGTACAGAGGTATTGACCCACCCATACTTGTACAGAGGTATTGACCCACACATAAGTGTACAGAGGTATTGACCCAACCGCTCTCTCATACATGTACAGAGGTATTGATTGACCCACCCGCCCACCCATGCATGTACAGAGGTATTGAACCACCCGCCCACCAATACATGTACAGAGATGTGGAACATCGATCGATCATCGATGAACCAACCCACCACCAGCACAACAAGGCATCATCGATGAACCACCGACATTATCATTAATATTATCGATGTACCAACCCACCCACCAGCACAACAAGACATCATCGATTTACCAACTCACCCACCAGCACAACAAGACATCATCGATGTACCATCTCACCCACCAGCACAACAAGACATGCAGCGGGGTACAAGACAAGACACCCCCCTGGAGTGGAGGGGGTGTATCCAGACTGATTACACGCATTTTCGTCGGCTCCTTGGTTATTCTTGCTTATTGGTGGTATTTTTCAGTATTTTTAAATATTATTTTAGTGTTTTGAACTTCTCTTTGTCTGCTGAACTTGTTGGTGAGTGTACTTTAACACTTGGCCCACGATTACCTAAGTAATTAAGGTTTTTTAATGGTGCGTTCACCACATAAGACACGATCGAGTAAGGCAGTGGCTGATAGAGCAAGAGATAGGATGCTCGACCGGACACTATCTGTGGACTCTGCACCCTGTACTGATAAGCTCGACATGAACGCCGCAGCCATTGAGGAGTGTGTGACAGCCTGCTTATCAAAGGATGAGGTAATTGATAAGTTTACATCTAAATTATTTACCAACCTCAAGGTCATCGTGAGGGAGGCGGTAGCTGAATCCATGAAGGCTGTAATGGAAGACGTGGTGGCGCTACAGCGACAAGTGTCCTCACTTCAAGAGAAGGTAAACCAACTGAATGACTGTCTTAACTGTCGTACTGATGATCTCGAGCAGTACCAAAGACGCAACAACTTGAGGGTATTTGGGGTGCCTGAGAGTGAAGGTGAGGACACTGATAAATTGGTGGTCAAGTTGTTCCGTGATAGGCTCTACGTTGATGTGTCCGAGAGCAGCCTAGACCGGTCTCACCGAGCTGGCCGAAGACCTGTGCCTGGGGCAGATAGTAGTAAGCGACATCGTCCCATCATTGTACGTTTCCTAAGTTACCGGGATCGGAGGGCAGTGTTCTCGGCAAAGAAAAAACTCAAGGCAACTGGGGTGAGCATCAGGGAGGACTTGACAACCAACCGCCTACAACTGTTGCATAGGGCCACAGAAAAGTATGGAAGGGATCGGACCTGGACTCTGGATGGCAGGATCATGTGGATCGATAAGTCAGGTGTTAAAGGTGTGTCAACATAACTTTCTGACTTTCCAGGTCATGCAAACTAACTTGCAGAAATTCACTTTTTTCCGTATAAAACATTGTTTTTATTATTTCATCTTGATTTTGAATCACGATATTTTCAATATATACGAGTAGAGTAGATGTTGTTTTTGTTTTGTTTTGGAAAGTATTGAATATCTTTTTACCATAATAATCTGTTTTTATCAATGTAAAAGTATCATTATTGTTTCTCTATTCACTGTATACTCATTAAATTGTAATAGTTACCTTCAATTTAATTAATTACAGTCTTGTTTATCTTATTTGATATTGGTTTATATTAAGCACATTTTTAGTTTGTTTCTTCTGGATGTCTTAAAAAAAAATTATTCATACTTTTTCCTTTTAATATAACAATAATTTAATTTGTATAGTTAAATATTGCTTTATACGAGCAATTAGCATATTTTTGGTTTGTTTCTCTGGATGTCTTAAAAATAATTATTCATTACTTTTTCCTTTTAATATAACAATCTTTAAATTAAAAATTTTTATTTATTTATTTATCTTTTATATTTTTATTTATTCATTCATTTCTTTATTCAAGACGTAAAATAGAATTCCAATTTGGTGCACTAAAATAAGAGTTTTCTGATTTGATCATTCTTGTATGACTGTAATCATGTTTTAACAGTTTACAAGGTTTTTACAAGATATATGTGAAATTTTAATTTCATAACTGAAATTATGTTATGGCTTTTTATGTGTTATTATAATTGCTTTTTTTATTATCTTGTACACTATAGTAGTTTTAGTTATCCTTCGTATGTTTTAGTGTTAAATATTATCATCAATTAGTTAAATTTTTTTCATCACCAATAAGATTTATAATATTTGTTCCATAATTATACTTTGTTTAGGAGCCGGTTGTTAGTGGGTTTTAGATAGTTTGAATAATGTTAATATTAGTTTTTATGTGTGTGTCTGTTTGTGTATGTGTGTATGTGAGGTTTGCTGGCATTGTTACGTGTGCCTGGGTCGCCGATGACCGCTGCTGCTGTAGGTACCTTGCTGTCGCACTTGAACTCTGACCCCTCCCCCGCCTCAGGCGGGAACACTCCTCCTCCCCCTCTCCCCGATAATCTCTGCCAAATACTTAAACCATACCATAAACATCTAAAGGCAGCTCATGTTAATGCCCAATCTTTAATCTACCACTTTGATGAATTTCTTACAATTTTTAATAATAATTTATTTGATCTTATATTCATATCTGAGACTTGGCTGAAACCTCACATTAATAATAAATCAGTCGAATTACCAGGTTATTGTCTTCATCGAAATGATCGTCTCCACAAGGGGGTTGGAGGTGTTGCCATCTACGTCAAGTCTCACCTGTCTGGTTACATATTGCATGCCTCCGACACTTCTAGAGAAGGAAGGCCTGAATATATGTTCTTAGATATCAGCGTTAATGGAACGCATATCCTTGCTAGTGGATGCTATAGAGCTCCAAATCTTCGTTATCTTTCTGAATATGAGGAATCTCTTCAAGCCCACATGGCTCGCTACAGTCATGTCTTAGTGATGGGGGACCTGAACTCTGACTTACTTGGACCTGTTACTTATGATCAGACATACTTAACTACTATGTTACTTTCCTGTAACATGACAATACTACAACTGGACGCCACTCACCATACTGCCACTGCTGACACTTGGCTTGACATCATGGCCATTACTGACCCGACCCTAGTTGCACACCACGGACAACTCTCTGCTCCTGGTCTTTCAAAACACGACCTTATCTTTCTTGTTTATAAACTTCGCCCACCAAAGATTAAGCCTGAATTCATTCAATATCGTAACTACGGTTTAATAAACCATCAAGCTCTATTGTCGGATGCAGCAGTGCTGCCCTGGAATGAAGTTTTATCATCTAACAATATTAACTTCATGGTGCATAAATTTAACTTTCTATTATCCAATCCTTTTGATCACGCCCCAATGATTAAAAAGCGAGTTACTAAAGGACCAGCTCCTTGGCTTACTGATCATATCGCCTTTTGCAAAAGCAAAGAGACTCAGCTTTTCGTCGTGCTAAGCGGACAAAATCTGCCAATGACTGGGCTATTTATAAACGGCTAAGAAATAGAACTCAACAGCAAATAAGAAATTCTAAGATCAGATTTTATTATAATTCCTTTTCTCAAAATCTTTCTACAAAAATATTATGGTCCAAACTTAAAGAGCTGGGAATTGGAAAATCCAAGCAGGAACCCACAATTTATTTCGACTTGAATTCTCTCAACGATTTCTTCGTTAATGTTCCTGTTGTATGTCTGGTACACGTAGATACGTCACTGAGCTTGAGAATACCCCAACTGTGGCCCCAACCGTCGGTTTTATTTATCACCTGTAACTGAGGCTGACGTGTTTAAAGCTATCATGAGGATGTCCAGTTGCGCGTCGGAGCTGACAATATTCCTATCCGATTTATTAAAGATACACTACCTGTTACTCTGCCAATAATAACTAAAATATTTAATGTATCTTTAAAATCGTCTACTTTTCCTGTTCTTTGGAAACAAGCAATAGTACGTCCATTACAAAAATGCTCCTCGCCTAAATCTCCTTCCGATTTTAGGACTATCAGTATACTTTCCGCCCTTTCCAAATGTCTTGAACGAGTCGTACATCAACAATTTATGTCATGCCTGGATCAAAACCAAGTTTTGTCGAAATATCAGTCTGGCTTTCGTTCAAATCATAGCACTACTACTGCACTTCTTAAGATCACTGATGACATTAGGCTAGCCATGGATAAGAGACTCGTTACTATTTTAACTTTATTCGATTTTTCAAAAGCTTTTGATTGTGTCTATCATCCTTTGCTTCTCATGAAATTACAAATGGCTGGTTTCTCCGATGGTTGTGTTAACTGGGTTAAGTCATATCTTACTGACCGACAGCAACTTGTGAGGGCAGGGGATGCTGAGTCGAAGTGGAGGCCCGTCACACGAGGGGTTCCCCAAGGCTCCGTCCTCGGTCCTTTGTTATTTTCCCTGTACATCAACAATATTACTGAAGTTATTTATCACGCTAAGTTCTACTTGTACGCTGACGATTTACAAATATACTATCATTTTCGCATTAAAGATGCAAATGCTTCTGTATCTTTGATCAACGAGGGCATTGACTCAATCACTATATGGGCACAGAAACATGGACTACAACTGAACGAGACTAAAACTCAAACCTTGGTGTTAGGAACTCGACAGCTTCTTTCTAAAATTGATTTTCAATATTTTCCTAAAGTAAAACTGAACAACTATTTGGGCTTATTATCAACAATACTCTGACGTGGAATGAAACTGTCACTACAACTTGCAATAGAGTTTTCGCTGGCATCCATGGTTTAAAACGTTTTGCTTTATCCCTTCCATACAATGTTAAAGTCATGCTTGTGAAGACTCTTGTGTTACCTCACTTCAACTACTGTGACGTAGTCATTAACGACATGACTGTTGAGCTCTCGGAGAGACTGCAACGTGCACAGAATTATTGTATCCGTTTCATTTTCAACCTACGACGATATGATCATGTTACTCTTTATTTTGAGCGGCTAAGTGTTTTGAAACTGAGAAATCTCCGTGAATACCATATCCTTACTTTGTTGTATGTTATCATCAGATCAAACTTACCATCTTATCTCTCCGAAAGATACTTTCTTGTCCCAGATTAGTTCTCATTATACACGAAGAGGAGCTATACTTCTATCGATTCCACAACACAGAACTACAATTTTCAATCAATCCTTTTTAGTCACTTCATGTCGTTTGTGGAATTCTCTCTCTGATAGTTTGAAAGTTATAGAAAACCGTGCCCGCTTTGGGGCGGAGGTCAGGAAATTGTTGCTTGAACTGCAGTAGTGGGGGGGTTGGCTGCGATGGGTGGGCGTGCATGTGAGCGGACCATGTGTGAGTGATAGTTGTGAATGAACTTAAATAGTGTAAAATTTATTTATTGTTCATGCTGTATTATGTATAATTAATCTTTTTAAGTTGTTTTGTTTATGTATTTTTTATTCATTTTTGGATTTTGTATCATAATCTTCATGTACAGTACTACTTTGTTGGTGGTTAAGTGGTAGAGAGGACTAAATAGTCCTAACTTCGCCACATAAATAAAGGCATTTTTCATTTTCATTTCATTTCAAGACATCATCGATGTACCAACCCACCCACCAGAACAACAAGACATCATCAATGAACCAACCCACCCACCAGCACAAAAAAACATCATCAATGAACCACCGACATTATTATTAATATTATCGATGTACCAACCCACCCACCAGCACAACAAGACATCATCGATTAACAAACCCACCCACCAGCACAACAAGACATCATCGATGTAACAACCTACCCACCAGCACAACAAGACATCATCGATGTACCAATCCACCCACCAGTACTACAAGACATCATCGATGTACCATCTCACCCACCAGCACAACAAGACATCATCGATGTACCAACCCACTCACCAGCACAACAAGACATCATCGATGAACCAACCCACCCACCAGCACAACAAGACATCATCGATGTAACAACCTACCCACCAGCACAACAAGACATCATCGATGTACCAACCCACCCACCAGTACTACAAGACATCATCGATGTACCATCTCATCCACCAGCACAACAAGACATCATCGATGTCCAACCCACTCACCAGCACAACAAGACATCATCGATGAACCAACCCACCCACCAGCACAACAAGACATCATCGATGTAACAACCCACCCACCAGCACACCAAGACATCATCGATGTACCAACCCACCCACCAGCACAACAAGACATCATCGATGAACCAACCGACATTATCATTAATATTATCGATGTACCAACCCACCCCAGAATATGCCGTTACCAGTATATCCCATCCACCCACACAACATGAGGTTGTCAATATAGCCACTGTCCCCCAAAACAAGATATTACCGTTTTATCCCTCTCACCTTCTTAATATAACGTGCCAAGATTGCAAAATTAAAAAAGTAGTCTTACTTTTTAACATTGGATTTCGCTTCTTATAGATGTGTATTCATTTATTCCACACCCTTCTCCAAGTTCTGGTCTTTAGCAATCCCTCTGAGGTATTTAACTATGGACATTTCCAATACCGTGTATTTCAAGTTATGATATAGCTATGCCTCATGATTTTAAAGTAATCCAGACCAAGAGTATACTATATTACGTGTAGAGACTTAAGAAACATAATTGAAATTGTGTTTTGTACAAATATTTTACTTATCCTTTTTATAAATAACTGTTGCCCTACTCACGGTTATGAAAGTTGTGCTATTGGAGTTTGAATATATACTACAAGCACGCCCGAATAACTACGAATGAACGTTCCACACCTTGATCCCAGATAGGCCAAGGTGATGATATAAACCGAATAGCCAAAGTATCTAAAGATTCAAAATGTATGTTCACAATGTCAACATATACGTTATAGAGTTAATCCACAACTTAGTAATGCTAAGTTTTAGTGAATTCATTATTTATTTATACATCCAGATTGGATAAATCCATCAGCAACCCAGTGGAGGAATTTAAAAAGTTTAGGTTGTGGGAAACAAAAAAAACCACACCACCATTAATATTCATTTAAGTGGTATAAATGGATTCATTAAGTTGGTTTCTTCTTACGTGGAAAAAATAAATCGATGGTCAACAACTCCAAATTTAGATTTCATTATTGAATTATTATTGGTCCAAAATAAACAAAATTTAATTTGTTAGTGAACATATAATTTTGTACTTCAGTAGGCTTCATTGTGTGAAAGATACAATATACAGACTGTAGTGTTATCGGCACTAGTAAATTATGTCCTTGATCGCTTTTCATTTCAATCTCACAGGACATACATGATTGTATTTCTCCCTATGTCATTATTTCCCCCAGAGAATTATTCGATTCACACTTTTAAATTGAGCTTCGGTACTTATAAAAAATTAAAGTATAAGTGATTCTTTTATGAATCCCTCTGGTCTGAGGAAGGTGAGCGTGGTTCACCGATATCAATCACCATAATATTTGTGCATTTTGTACTTGTATTGTAATATATTTGTGCATTTTATTCTTATAATGTAATGAATTTGTGTTGTTTAATGTTCACTTGTACTTTATTTTTACCAACACATTTTATGCAAATTAAAAAAAACTATTTATAAAAACTGCAAACTCATTTTAATTGTCCATTAGTCTTAGTTATTTTACCTCTTTGGTAATTTCACTTTAGACTTATTTACTTACTCAACTCTTTTAAATGAACGAACACTTGTATTTTTCTAGCAAGATGGGCCCGTTCTTTTTCAAACTAAACGTGTAAAGTAACCAATACGTGGGCAAGGCACTGGGCTTATACTGTCATTTTGGAAAATTCCGCAAAGAGAACCACAAATTGAGAGTATCTGCAGTTACCGCTGATAGAATATTCTGCAGTGAGTGGTTGGGGACTGGATTTGTGGAGTCGATGTAACTACACTGCACAAAAAGGTCGGTTGTTGTCAACAGTAAACTCGTCTGAAACCCAACTCTTGCCGGTGTAAAATAGTTTACCATTTTGAAAAATGCTAATGATAAGCAAGATTACTGTACGGATAATATGGCAAAGACATTTTTTAGATTAAAAATAGAATATTTTTAAATTATTTGCGCAACGCTTGATAGCAAAATTACAAACATTAAATACACCAATAATACAAACAATTTACACTAATGTCATTTTTTAGAGTTTTATGTAGTAAGAAAAGACGGTGAAGCTCGTAACTTGCATGCATTATTACCTAAGGCCAATATAATAACAATGCATATCTTCATAATAAGCAGTAATGATGAAAATACTGCAGATATTTATTGAATCTATTTATTTGAAATTATGTCCAAACCATTTTTTTAACTTACAAATTAGTTTATCTAGCTCTGACTCTCGAAATATACATTTCTTTTTCTATTATTTCTAGCATTTCAATGTTCGTACCATATAGTTCCTAACGTCAAATACAGTACCATTTTATAGTTTTTATAATAATGGGAGATATTTGCCTTCGAGTTTGCCCAAACATCCAGAACAGCTTTCATCGGTGCACTAATGTTTTTGGTCGAGTTACTTGCACGCTTGCGTTTGAAAAGTAGAGGGTGTATCAGAGGTTATTTTCAGGGGACAAAATAAAAGAAAATTTTGAAATTACATGTTAGTAATAAAATAATAAAAGTAAAAAATGTTTCTATAAAGAAAATTAGAATTCACCTTAAGCAAACGTTATATTTGAATTATTCATTAAGACAATTTGATGCGGTAGAAAGGAACTACCATTTTGTATCAAACATTGTACCTTGGCTTGGGGTATGAAAAAGATTGGAAATAAATGATGAATCAGTAATTATTGAAGAGGTTTCACTAGTTGTTCAACGCATATCTCCTAGTTAATTATTGAAGAGGTTTCACAAGTTGTTCAACGCATATCTCCTAGTTAATTATTGAAGAGGTTTCACAAGTTGTTCAACGCATATCTCCTAGTTAATTATTGAAGAGGTTTCACAAGTTGTTCAACTCATATCTCCTAGTTAATTATTTAAGAGGTTTCACAAGTTGTTCAACGCATATCTCCTAGTTAATTATTTAAGAGGTTTCACAAGTTGTTCAACGCATATCTCCTAGTTAATTATTGAAGAGGTTTCACAAGTTGTTCAACGCATATCTCCTAGTTAATTATTGAAGAGGTTTCACAAGTTGTTCAACGCATATCTCCTAGTTAATTATTGAAGAGGTTTCACAAGTTGTTCAACGCATATCTCCTAGTTAATTATTGGAGAGGTTTCACTAGTTGTTCAACGCATATCTCCTAGTTAATTATTGAAGAGGTTTCACAAGTTGTTCAACGCATATCTCCTAGTTAATTATTGAAGAGGTTTCACAAGTTGTTCAACGCATATATCCTAGTCAATGACTAGTTTTAATATAAAATGTACAGTTTCTACTATATCTATTCTTGTAAAATTGAACAATCCATGCAAACAGTAAGCTTTTTGAAGTATTATTAAGGTTATTGCAGAAGTCCAAAACTCTTGAATAGAACTTCATTTCAAACACCTTACTAGAAACAGATGTATATAAAGGTTTACCAAATAGTCATTGTCTGGAGGTATCGGCAAGGAAAGACAAGCCGGGCTATTGTTGTAATGATAATGAAACAGGACTGTTCTGATTCATTAGTTGGTAGACAAGAGCTTGTACCAAGAAATGAAATACGTCTTTATTTTTAAGGTGAGATTACGACTAGACAGTCCTACCTTAACAAAATTAATCAAATAAATAATACAAAACTTTACTAATCATACAACATAAACTAATTGCAACATATCAGTAATCAACAACAAAAAAACAAAACTCAACATATAAAACATAAAAAGTAACTATAAAATCATAAATCACAAATGAATATCCATACAAAATAATATACAATCTTGAAAAACACAATCATCCATCACTCATACAACATTAGTACTAATAAGTCTTCTCTTAGTTATTCCTTTACTTTTGAAGTGATGAAAAATAAAAAAACCTAATTTTAAGATAGTGTGGCAATTTATAGTTAAACTAAAGAAAATGCTAATATCTAAAGAATGTTCAAAAGAATATTTATTTAAGATTTTTACAATGCAAATTAAATAAGATTCTTAATAACTTTAAATTTATCGATTTTCTCACTCATTCACCCCTTCGATCCAAATCCTGGACCCCCATGCCAGCCACCGTAAAATATTTCTCCATTAGAAGTAATATCGATAAGCATACGTATATTCAAAACATCCTTATCTGGATTTATTAATTGGAGTTGTTGACCATCGATTTATTATTTCCACATAAGAAGAAACCAACTTAATGAATCCATTTATACCACTTAAATGAATATTAAATGGTGGTGTGGTTTTTTGTTTCCCACAATCTAAACTTTTTAAATTCCTCCACTGGGTTGCTGATGGATTTACCCAATCTGCATGTATAAATAAATAATGAATTCACTAAAACTTAGCATTACGAAGTTAAGCATTAACTCTATAACGTATATGTTGACATTGTAACATACATTTTGAATCTCTAGATACTTTTGCTATTCGGTTTATATCATCACTTTGGCCTATCTGGGATCAAGGTGTGGAACGTTCATTCGTAGTTATTCGGGCGTGCTTGTAGTATAAATCCAAACTCCAACAGCACAACTTTCTTCAATCGTGAGCGGGGCAACAATAATTTACAGAAGGATACGTAAAATATTTGTACAAAACACAATTTCAATTATGTTTCTTAAGTCTCTACACGTAATATAGTATACCCTTGGTCTGGATTACTTTAAAATCACGAGGCATATCTATATCATAACTTGAAATACACGGTATTGGAAATGTCCATAGTTAAATACCTCAGAGGGATTGCTAAAGACCAGAACTTGGAGAAGAGTGTGGAATCAATTAATACACATCTATAAGAAGCGAAATCCAATGTTAAAAAGTAAGACTACTTTTTTTAATTTTGCAATGTTGGCACGTTATATTATGAAGGTGAGAGGGATAACACGGTAAACTCTTGTTTTGGGGGACAGTGGCTATAGTGACAACCTCATGTTGTGTGGGTGGATGGGATATACAGGTAACGGCATATTCTGGGGTGGGTTGGTACATCAATAGTATTAATGATAATGTCGGTTGGTTCATCGATGATGTCTCGTTGTGCTGGTGGGTGGGTTGGTACATCGATAATATTAATGATAATGTCGGTTGGTTCATCGATGATGTCTTGTTGTGCTGGAGGGTGGGTTGGTTCATCTATGATGTCTTGTGTTGCTGGTGGGTGGGTTGGTACATTGATAATATTAATGATAATGTCGGTAGTTTATCGATGATGTCTTGTTGTGCTGGTGGGTGAGTGGTACATCAATAATATTAATGATAATGTCGGTGGTTCATCGATGATGTCTTGTTCTGCTGGTGAGTCGGTTGGTTCATTGATGATGTCTTGTTGTGCTGGTGGCTAGGTTGTTTCATCGATGATGTCTTGTTCTGCTGGTGATTCGGTTGGTTCATTGATGATGTCTTGTTGTGCTGGTGGGTGGGTTGGTACATCGATGATGTCTTGTTGTGCTGGTGGCTGGGTTGTTTCATCGATGATGCCTTGTTCTGCTGGTGAGTCGGTTGGTTCATCGATGATGTCTTGTTGTGCTGATGGGTGGGTTGGTTCATCGATGATGTCTTGTTGTGCTGGTGGCTGGGTTGTTTCATCGATGATGTCTTGTTCTGCTGGTGGGTGGGTTGGTTCATCGATGATGTCTTGTTGTGCTGGTGTGTGGGTTGGTACATCGATGATGTCTTGTTGTGCTGGTGGGTGGGTTGTTTCATCGATGATTTCTTGTTGTGCTGGTAAGTCGGTTGGTTCATCGATGATGTCTTGTTGTGCTGGTGGGTGGGTTGGTTCATCGATGATGTCTTGTTGTGCTGGTGAGTGGGTTGGTACATCGATGATGTCTTGTTGTGCTGGTGGGTGGGTTGGTACATCGATGATGTCTTGTTGTGCTGGTGAGTGGATTGATTCATCGATGATGTCTTGTTGTGCTGGTGTGTGGGTTGGTACATCGATGATGTCTTGTTGTGCTGGTGAGTGGGTTGGTACATCGATGATGTCTTGTTGTGCTGGTGGGTGGGTTGGTACATCGATGATGTCTTGTTGTGCTGGTGAGTGGGTTGGTACATCGATGATGTCTTGTTGTGCTGGTGTGTGGGTTGGTACATCGATGATGTCTTGTTGTGCTGGTGGGTGGGTTGGTACATCGATGATGTCTTGTTGTGCTGGTGGGTGGGTTGGTACATCGATGATGTCTTGTTGTGCTGGTGAGTGGGTTGGTACATCGATGATGTCTTGTTGTGCTGGTGGGTGGGTTGGTACATCGATGATGTCTTGTTGTGCTGGTGTGTGGGTTGGTACATCGATGATGTCTTGTTGTGCTGGTGGGTGGGTTGGTACATCGATGATGTCTTGTTGTGCTGGTGGGTGGGTTGGTACATCGATGATGTCTTGTAGTACTGGTGGGTGGGTTGGTACATCGATGATGTCTTGTTGTGCTGGTGGGTGGGTTTATAGATAACGTTATTGTGAATTTGGTTGGGTAAATCAGTAACTTAATTCAGTGTCTGTGTGTTGGTGGGTAGATCAATCGAAATGATGTGAAGGTGGGTGGGTACAGCAGTGTTGTCATATTAAAAACGTGGGTTGGGTACCTAGGCAACGTAATATTGTGACAGTAGGTAACTTCTTCTTTTGAGGGTAGACATCCAACCATTTTACATCTTTAACGTCATGTCTTGAGGGGGGAATCGATAATGTCAGGTTTTACATGGGGGAAATAATGTAAAAAATTTTGATATATTGAAATTGTTAATTGAACTCTTATTTTACCAAAGAAAACAAGACACTTATTTGTGATGAACTACTTATGTGTGACAATGATTGAGAAGAAAATAATATTTTATATAATTAGCAAGCGCAACTGAAACTGCAGGTCATAAGTACAAAGTTGAGAGTTTTTTATCTGGAAATCATATGACTCCACACTTTCTTCTATGGTCAATGAACAGTTTCAAATGCTATATCCAAATATCTGATATCCGAACAATATCCTGCTCCACTATCCACCCAACTTAAGAATCGCATTCCCTCTCTTTGTAGTCTGATATATACCCTTAAATATATGTATGTATGTATACACTTACATTTATGCACAATAAGTTTGGTTGGGGGTATTTTTTTTTAATTTCATTTTCTTAACCACATAACAGAAAAAAGGTAAGTGGAAATATATTAGTTACGATAGATA
The DNA here is from genome assembly GCA_035578905.1 of Stictocephala bisonia. NCBI lineage: Eukaryota > Metazoa > Arthropoda > Insecta > Hemiptera > Membracidae > Stictocephala > Stictocephala bisonia. The sequence continues at coordinate 983,738 of JAQJVL010000286.1, forward strand.
AAATTTACTTTTAATTCTGACTAATAACTAATTTTCACGTCTATGCAATGCGCCTACCCAACTGAAATCACCTTGATTAATTTGTTTAAAACAACAATAGTAGTATTTATTCAGACATTAAATGAAACAGTCTGAATTCGATATGAAAAAAGTAATAAACAAAGGCTTGACTTTTTTACTTTTTTTAATGATTTACATTTGTTACAATGCTTTACATGATAGTAAATTGTTCAACAAGCAATCTACTTAGGTAGCTGAGTAGCTCGGCACGAGGGCCAATGTGATTATCGTAAACTACCGTTAGTCGTTTGAGGTTAATCGATGCATGAGTGGCTTAGCTACTGCTTGCTTGCTTAAATAGAATATACAGTTTTCCTTATCAATTTTCCAATGCTATAACTGTATTAAATATTAGACCAAATTTAAACAAGCTATTGATTACAACGTGTGTATAACGCCCCATGTATTTATGTTCTACAAATATAATTGCTATTACTAAATAATGAAAAAATAAATGCCCATTTGTGAGTTTTGAGTATCATAAACAAGTCTCATGAGAGCCGATACTGCCAACTACGCCTGCTCAAGTCAACTGTTATAAAATTCCTACACATGAAAATAGTCATTGCATATGAGTTTACAAAAGGCACCAATTGCCTTACCCAATAGTATGGGTGATCCTTTACGTCAAAAACATACAAAACCCTTACTTTACTAAAAGTTTTAGAGATATTCTGCTATTAAAATACAGAATTCCCTACTTCACTCACGTCATAGGTTGAGGTGTAATTTATCATCAAAGTAGAGAAGGATCTACTTCACTCACTTGACAGGTCGAGTGATTATTTACCATCAAAATAGAGAAGGATCTACTTCACTCACTTGACAGGTCGAGTGATTATTTACCATCAAAATAGAGAAGGATCTACTTCACTCACTTGACAGGTCGAGTGATTATTTACCATCAAAATAGAGAAGGATCTACTTCACTCACTTGACAGGTCGAGTGATTATTTACCATCAAAATAGAGAAGGATCTACTTCACTCACTTGACAGGTCGAGTGATTATTTACCATCAACATATTTCAATCTACTTCATTTATTTCACAGGTTGAGCAATAATTTACCATCAACAGAAAGAAGTCCCTACCTCACACACTTCTAAGGTTGAGTGATCATTTACCATCTACATACATAAGTCTCTACTTCATTTATTTCACAAGGTTGAATAAACATTTACTATCAAGATATTGAAGTGTCGACTTCACTCACTTCACCGATTGAGTAAAAAATTAAATTTTACAGAAATCTCTTACTTAAATTACAGTTATATATACGTACAAGCGTTCTAACTATAATCCCCGACACTTCAGAAGAGTTTCTCTAGAAGCATGCTCTTTACCCCTCTCTTGAACCTTCCTACGTCCCATTCTGATATATGGGTGTTTTGAATAAAATTGTCTTGTTATAAGTAATAAGTGTGTCGAGAAAAATTCAAAAAAATATTTTTACGGATATTGGCTACCTGAAGTGGCTAATTTGGCCTTTCTTGTTTCCTAACTCATTAACAAACCGTTCCACATATTTTATCTAATTTTTAAGAATTTAGTGGACAAATGGTGCTAACCAACCTAGAGGTAATTAAAGCTAATAATTAAACAATTGGTTTGAAAAGTGTAACCAATTATTATTTTATAACTGACGTATGAACAAATATAGAGTTGATATTTGTACAATATCAACTCTAAATTCTTTGGCCGGAAAAGTAGATTAATAATACATAACATATTTGTTAATAAAGTTTACAATAAATGAGGGAGTAATTCTCCGTTGTTCCCGCGACATGCAGCACTAATGCTGTTACTCTCCCATGACAAAAGCAAGGCATTCACTCTGCTACTCGTGGTGACAGTGGCGGCGAAACGTTGATCTAAACTCCATCCAGCGCCGGCCTGAGGCGATCGTACGAACACCCTTGAGAGCCTTGGGCAGCGCATTGAATATCCGTATAAGTGCTTTTCGAAAAAAAACTGGTTTTATGAGCAGTAATATTAGTAATGCTCTGTAATATTAATTGTACCTACTCTGCTTGAGAGCAGTAAAGAACAACTTGGGACTTTTTACAACAGTGACACAACTAAAACATACAGACAGGCGAAAGATAATATTTTGTTTCGTTTGAACACTTCTCGACAGAATTATCTGTAATGTTATTTAAATACTAAACTTGTAGCCGTTTTTGGAATGTAAATAGAATGTTGGCCCAAGAGCATTCACTTCCCAAATTTGCCACAGCATATGATAGATATTAAAATATAATTCCATAATATACTGCTCGCAGTACCCTTGAATTGAAAAAAGAAAAAAGACTCCTTAAAACAAAGATTCATAGTTTATAAGGACTTCATATATTTGTACTTCAAACACACATAGGTTGATTGATTATTTACCATCAAATACAGTAGTCTCTACTTCATTTATTTCACATATGCGTCAAATTTACTCAAAGTTTCAGAGATACTCTGCTATTAAAACACAGAATTCTCTACTTCACTCACGTCATAGGTTGAGGTATCATATACCATCAACATAGAGAAGGATCTACTTCACTCACTTGACAGGTCGAGTGATTATTTACCATCAACATACAGTAGTCTCTACTTCATTCATTTCACAGGTAGTATGTACTTCAATGATTTCACATGTTGAGTAATCATTTACTATCAACATACAAAATTCTCTACTTCATTGATTTCACATGTTGAGTAATCATTTATATTAACATAAAGCAGTATCTACTTCACTCACTTCACCGGTTAAATAATCATTTACTGTTAACATATATCTATATATAACTGTTAACATTTACTGTTAACATAAGTATCTTGTTCACTAATTTCACTGGTTGAGTGCTAATTTACCATCAACATGCTGAAGTTTCTACTTCATTCACTTTACAGGTCGAGTGATTATACTGTCAACATACAGAAGTATCTAGTTAATTTATATTACATTTTGAGCGATCACTTACCATTAAAATACAGAAGAATCTAGTTATTAACTTCACATTTTTATAGATTACTTACCATCAACATAAAGAAGTCTCCACTTCACTTACTTCACAGATTGAGTGAATATTTACCATCAAAATACATAAGTGAAATGTCTACTTCACAGTGATGCTTCATCATCAACAATCTCTACTACACACTTCATAGTTTAATTTGTCATGTGAACCCGAGAAAGTGTTTAGTATATTTTAATTATACGCAATTAAAATTACTAAACACATGTTTATTGGTGGAGATTATGTTTGTAATTTAAAAATCTTTAATTTATGGCTAGATGTTTGTCACTATCTTTGGATTTGTTGTCTTAGCTGATAACTCAATTTGTTCAGCTTGTTTTTGGTTTAAAAATTCATTAATCATTTGAATCTGGGTTGAAAAAATCATTTGATTTATGTCAATAAAAATTAGTTACGAGTTTAAAATGTTATCTTTTGACATTTGTAGCCATTAGATTGCTTAATATTTATATATATAATAAAATACCATCATTATTCTGTTCAACTGAAGATGGTCTTTCGAGACAGAAATCGATTTTGATTATTTATAAAATTAATATATAAAATTATAATTGTTTTAAATATATATAAAATGTTATATTTTCACGAGCCAAAAGAGGCTAATTAAATTTGTGTCTATTATAAGGTGACTGTATTTACATTGTTTTTTCTACACTCTATCGTAAAAACAATGTAAATACAGTGACTTCGTTTGAAATTCATAAAATTAAGGATTACTTATTATCATTACTTATTAAAATGAACATAATAGGACTGATCCCATATAGCAACCGTTTGTTGAGAAATAGTATAGATAGAATCTAAGAGCAAGCAAACTCAGCTGTTTGAATTGGCTCCTGGCCAGGACGGTCTCGTAAGCAAGCTGTGACATCCACCTCACTGATACTAGGTTTGTTGTTTTGATATTGGAACTGTCACAGAGGCAAACCATGTTCAGATAAATAATTAGATCAATAAAACGTTTAAGAGAACGGATTCAATACTTAGAAATTTTCTTTTACAAGAACGACAAGCAGAGACCAACAAGTTTTTTTCGACTTGGATGACTGGCATTCCTTAAGTTTATTAACGCTTTTATCTGTAATATAAGCAGTACAAGCATTATTTATCTTTTGCATTCCATAACAAGGTCAAATTTCGTTATTAAAACAGTAGTGTAGGACAATAAATAAATGTATAAAGCTTCATTCCTAAATCTAATGAAACAATAAATGTATGAATTTAAGTAATACACTGGTATTGACTTTATTGGTATTAAGGTCGTGCTCTTTGAATCGCAACTGGCGTTAAGTGTTAACATATCCAGGCATATACGTCATTCATAATAAGAAAACGTATATGCTCTTTGAAACTACTAAACTCAGCTGCCCGTCCAAATGGGCCTGCCTGCAGGCCTGCGCGTGAAGTGTAGTCAACTAGTGAAGTACCGAATGTTGGCTCAGTTGGAGCTTCGAATCTTAGACAATGCACTTAAACTTCCGAATCCTTAGCCATTGAGCCACCCCACAGTCAATGTGGTTGAAGTTCGACTGCTTTGAATGTGCAATATGTGGGGGATATCTCTACTGAGTATATTGAGATGTAGTAAAGGACTATGAATCACAAGTGGAGAGAAGATGACGTCATCATGCCTCAAAGGGTGGTGGCAGTGGGTTTCTTTGGTCTATGGGACCAGTTGTTTAGTAAGTGTGCTCTTTATTTTTATAAAGGAATTTGGACGGTTTAATAGTGACTTTATGGTGTTAAATGTAGGGTATAACAGACTATCTGAGTCATAAGATTCATCACACAGTCATATGAATGTCAAGAATAAGAATATCACTATGTAAGAAGTAGGCTGAGTTGTAACTAACATACGACTGTGCATGTATAGGTGAGTGGGAGATCACACTATCACTTTGCGTGAATGGGTGAGTGAGTGGGTCACACTACCACTGATCGTGAAAGGGTAAGTGGGTTCGTCAAACTACTATTGTATGTGAATGGGTCAAACTACCATTGTAAGTGAATGGGTGAGTAGGTTGGTCACACTACTACTGCATGTAAATGGTTGAGTGAGTGAGTCACACTACCACTGAAGGGAATGGGTGAGTGAGTTAGTCGCACTATTATTATATGTGTATGGATGGGTGGGTGAGTCACACTATCACTGTACGTGAATGGATGAGTGGATGGGCCACACTACCACTGTAAGTGAATGAGTGAGTGTGTGGGTCACACTACTATTGTACCATACGTGTATGGAAGGGTGGGTGGGTTTTAGTTGGTATTGTTAAAACAAATAGTTGATCTTTTATCTATAGTCAACAAATTGATATTAAAATATTTCAAGCATCATATCTACTGTGACAGCGAAGTGTTGTTGGTTTCACACCAGGGATATACAAATTACGGCAAAGACTTTATAGATTTATGTATCTACTTTTATCTCGTTTTCTCAATTTGTTTTGGTAATAACTATAAGATATTTCCACGCCCAACCATTCTGGTGCATCGTCAATTAAAAAACTAAACATTCAACGTAACAAGCAAAACGTAGAACCAGTATTATTTCAACAAATTAACATAACATGCAACATAACAGTAATTTAGTACTCTAATGCCAGTGGCCTTGACAGGAGGGTTCCGACGTTATCGCAAGACAACGGAGTCGAGCAACATCGAGTGTGGTTGTCCCTTGGATGGGTGAACGTCTGAGCGATCCCGTTCTTGCATGCAGCCCGCCTGCCCGGTCACTGGTGGTGGTTCGGAAGTCACCCTTAAGCCCCCTGGTTAAGTGTTAGAGAGGGCTTCTTAGCCCTAACTTCGTCTTGTAAAATAAGACGATCTTTAACTTTTTACTACATAATCGTTACATTTTATTTAACATCATAATGGTTCATTATAATGCATACACATTTATTATAACACACTAAATATAGAACCTGACATTGTTTTATCATGGCGAATGTCATGTGGTAATGATCACTTATAGCAAAATTTGTTTATCCCCGGAGAAAAGGGAATATTAAACATAAAATACATAAACTAAGGTATGTTTCCACATATATAGTGCATAGAGTACAGATAAATACAAACAATTTTACCTACTGCCCACATCATATACATCAAACTGTTTTGTTGAAGGAATTCGTTTCAAATGTAATATTTTTACAATACATTTAGATTCCTTCATGTATAATTTTGAGTGAGTTAATATAATCCATTAAAATATAAATATAATAAGTTCTATATATATACAAAACTCCCTGTATTAGGGTACAAACTGGTAACGTACGTATATTGAGTCAGTCACCACTTAAGGACTATAAGTGTATAAATTAAAAATAAACTTTATTGACATACAAAACACAATGTGTTCAAACAGCCAAGTAACACTATCAAGGTGACACCTTACCAAATTGTATACAAAAATAAAGCTCCTTTAAACTACTATCCTAACTTTTTCTGTGTTCAATTTTTTTAAACCTAACTTTTTCTGTGTTCATTTTTATAAACCTAACTTTTTCTATGTTCATTGTTTTTAAACCTAACTTTTTCTGTGTTCATTTTTTTAACCTAACTTTTTCTGTGTTCATTGTTTTTAAACCTAACTTTTTCTCGTATTTTTTTAGTTGTATAGCAGAATTTCTATTAAACTACTAGCTGATTCTTATTTTCTATGTTTAGTTTGGATGTTTTCCACCAACGGCTTTCATATATCTAGAGAAAACAGAATTTTAGGAAACATTTTAGGTCTTTAGCTATATTAAACCTATCTTACAGTGTAATAATGTTATTTTAAAACATGATTATATGAAGCAATAGTGTTTTTATGGTGGATGGGTAGTTATCTAGGAGTTTTGTCTGTAGGATGAGTGGTAGGTGTAGAGTGTGTCCTAAGGAATCGTGTGTGCAGAGGTAGGTGGATTGGTCTATTAAGAGTCATGTGTGTTTAGTATGTGAGTGACTAAACATAAGTATTGTATGTACGGTGTGTGGTACGTATATTGGGTAGGTGGGGGTATATCAATAGGACTGTTTTTATGGTAGTTTGATGGTATATTTGGTCATGTCTGCACAGTGTGTAGTTTGTTTATCATGATTTTTGTATGTTTGGTAGGTGATCCTTCAAAAGTCTTATGCTTTGGGAAGGTGGAGTGAGTGTCGACAGTTCTATTTGATAAATAGGTGTGTGATCAAACAAGTGTTGTGTGTGTATTGAGCAGGTGAGTGGATAATCAAACGTCTTCTATGTAGAGTGTATGGTCAGTCTTGTATGTTAAGTAAGTGGTATGTCAAATGTATTATGTGTCGGAAGGGGTGAGTGGTCTATCAGGAGGACTATGTGTTGGGTAAGTGGGTAGGAGAGTCTTACTACTGGATAGGAAGGGTATTAGTGCTTGGTAGGTGTCTTGTACATGTGTGTTGGATAGGTAGAATGACAACTAAAGCCTTATGTAGATTGTCTATTAGGTGGTAAGTCTTGTATGTTAAGTAGGTAGTCTGTCAATAAATTTATGTGTCAGTATAGTATGTGGTATATAAAGATGACTGTGTGTAGGTAGGGCGTCTATCTACAGTAAGTACTGTGTGTTAAATAGGTGGACCGTCTAAAGTATATAAAAAGTCTAGGTGTGTGAAATATTATGAGTCATGTGTGTTTGGTGATTGGGTGGACTGTTTAGTCATGCTTGTATGGTGTGTGGTTGGGTCTCTGGGAGTGGTGTATATACATTTTCTGATCGAGTATTTTACAGCCAAAAGGAACCAAACTTTCTTACTGTTAATGTCAAAGTTTCTACAATAGACACAGGGCCGGATTTAAGCACAGGCGACATAGGCGCGCGCCTAGGGGCCCGCGCTACAAAGGGGCCCGCACCACAACTTTACTCTTAAACAACTTTCATTACAAAAATTATATTACTGGTCATGTTCTATTATCTACATACAAAAGACATGGCCTTGGTTGTAAATGTACAGAACAAGTGAATGTGTAAGTGCACTGATGGTGACATTTTGAGAAAAGCGGTTGGAGTTAATTTGAACACAGAGAAAGTAGTATTTTTCTGCGGTTTAAAGCATCTCACGCCGATATGAACAGTGGGCAGCGACCGTTTGCCGCGCCCACGTGTGGCGAGTTAGCGAACTAGGGTTCGTGTTGGTACTTGTCTGTGACTTCCCCTCCCACCACTAATATCTTGTCATCTGTCTTAACAAGACACATAGCGTTAGCAGCGTAGTGCTACATTACTACTCCTCACACTAATGATTACTTGTGTTAAGTTGGTGCAAACTAGTTATTAAGTCTGTTTCTGTGATTGTCAAATGTGTGCTCAGTGAGTTTGTCCAGAGAAGGCTATAGCGGGATTATTTAAATAAATAACATTACAAAGGTAAGTCATATTTTATAATATGTATAGCTCAGTTTAGAATTTGATATAAATTCAACAACTTCATGTATACGTTTATTTTCCAATAATGTCAAAACAAATTTAAACAAGTTAATTGGGGTTTCAAAAAATTTTAAAATTATATCTTCATTAATCGCGGATTGGCCTACGGCCCACACTGCACACTGCACCAATAGAATTATTAATAGAATATTTGATTATCTTCTCCGTGGGCCTACCATTAATTGTTAATTAATATATTTTACTTATATTAAAGGTGACTAGACGTCCCGTTTTAGAGGGTCTCGACCAAATTCTTGGGACGCCAACTTGTCCCGTTTTCGCGGCAGTATTTTAAACCTAGTTGGTGTTTTGTATTTATTTACAGTATTAAACACATGCAGATTTATTTTCAACTTTAAAACTCACAAAATATTATCCTAAAAAACTCATTATATTTACATACCTTTTTAACTGAATGCTTCTCATTTACGAGATACATGCGAATGCAAGTATTTTTTCTTTTCAGCAAGATTCTACTATGGACCGTCATAAAACACAAAATAATCGCCATAAAACGAAAGAGGTTTTCAAAAGCGGCAGTGCAAAACGGAAGATTGCTAAAGAAAAGGAGAAAAAGAATGCAGAGGTCCTAGCCAAATCACGTCGCATGACTGATTTTATAAAAAATGTCCATGCAACACCATCAACGTCTGTTTCTGAAGCAGCAAAAAACAACGACATCGTGATTGACGACGTAGATGTGCCAATTACCAATGGGAATACCCGACAGCTCGGAAATCAAACGGATGCCGAAAAAGAAGCAGAGGTGGGTTATTTAACATGTTTTTGTACTTTGGAATTGTAGAAGCAATATTTTTCTAAGTGGTGGCAGAGCAAGGATCTAGTAATCAAGTGCGGCCACAGCTGAAATCTGCGTCGAAGTACTACAGCCACCCCCTCCCTTGAATAGAATTAAATAAATAAACTTGGAGGGAAGATTTCAACAGATATTTTTGTGTTCATTGTCAGTAGAAATAGTCGAACTGTTGGCTACAAACCACGAATGAATTCTCCGCGTAAAATTTTGAGTTGCACTATTACCAATTAATTAGTACATTCTTTCACACGGCGGCATATCACGGCTACATTTTTGAACTTTAAAAAATAAATTGGGTGTCATATTAAACATTTTAACTGATTTCTTATTAACGAAATTATTAGGTGTTTTCGCTGGGAAACTTTGACAATTGACCACATGTTTGATTAATTAATAAGTCCAAAAAAAATTTAAATCCAAGTTAGTAGTAAATTTATTTATTTTGCCATTGGTAAAAAAAGATTTGTTGCCTACATTTAAAAATAAGCTCAGTATCAACCGCACGGAGGGGTTTGTTTTGCACATTTAGTGTGGATTTAATATCCTTTTAAATAGCTAACACGTTTTACAACCCTCAAATTAAGTTTGAAATCCAGCCTTAAATATTTGCAAACTGTCAGTTTGGAAGTTGTTTGAAAATCTCATACATTTTTGTCATATGATTTTTTTAAAATGATTTTGATAGGTTTTGGATACCGAGGATTACACATCAATACAGTCAGAAGCTCAGTACTTTTAACATATTATGTTAAATTTTATGCAGTAGTGTTTTTTATTTTATTTTATTTTTTTTGTAAATTATATGGAACATTTATTTGAATATTTTAGTAATTTTGTAATAGACTACATTTTTTCTTTTCTTTTTTTTTTGACAATAGTCTGACTGTAATTGGTTACTTCCAGGTTCCAAAAACGCCTGAGGAGGTGCCTAGAGCCCTCGTAGATTCTGCTCAATTTGATCCTGCGCCTGCTCCGAAAATAAGTTGTTTGTCAAACACTGACATTGGACAGTGGCCGGAAGCGCTTACACAAAGTGACATCGACCGTTGTGTTACAATGGGCACCGGATTGCTTCAAAATTGTGACGAGGATCTATTTGAACGCAAGTCTGTCAAACAGTCCGATATGGGCAAGGGATGCGAGAAGGGTTTTGTAAGGAAATGTCACAAAAATATGTTTATACGAAAAACCCGAAATGGTGAAACCATTAAACGCTCTTGGCTATGCTTTTCTCCCAGCGATGGCCACGTTTACTGTTATGTCTGCAAACTGTTCTCCCCGGTACGCTCTTTATTAACTCATGGTGGATATAGTGATTGGAAAAATGCTTCAGCACGCCTAATTGAGCATGAAACATCTAAACTTCATTTAAATGCTGTTATTGATTATGCAGGACGTACCAAAAGACTAGGTCAAATAGATAAAGAGCTTACCCATCAAGCGGAAAAAGTAGAAAAGTACTGGCGGGAGGTCCTAAAGAGATTGATAAGTGTTATAGTGTTTTTAAGTGAAAGAGGTTTGGCGTTTCGAGGAGAGAATGAAACCCTTGGATCACCACGAAATGGCAACTACCTGGGGATTTTAGAGCTCCTAGCACAACATGATGAATTTTTAAGAGGCCACCTTGAAACTCATGGAAACCGCGGAAGTGGTCACACCAACTACTTATCTTCTACAATATGTGAGGAAGTTGTAAATATAATAGGGAAACAAGTGTCCGATGAGATCTTATTTCGAATCAAAAAGTGTAAATATTTTTCAATATCTCTAGATTCAACGCCCGATGAAGGTCATGTTGACCAACTCAGCTTGGTTTTTAGATACTTGGAAGATTTCACACCTGTTGAAAGATTTTTGACATTTATGCCTAATCAAGGACACAAAGCAAACGACATGTTTAATGGACTATGTACCTTTTTGAAAGAAAATGATCTGGACATAAAAAAACTGTCGTGTTCAGTCTTATGACAATGCCTCTGCCATGAGTGGAAAGTATAACGGGTTGCAAGCACTCGTTTTAGAAGAAAACAGTTTGGCAGTATGGATACCTTGTGCTGGACATTCATTGAATTTGGTATTACAAGCTGCAGCTGGTTATTGTCCTAATGCTGTAAGCTTTTTCAATTTTTTGGAAGAGATATTTGTATATTTCACTGCCTCAACCAACAGATACAAGATTCTAACTGAATGCTTGAAACGAGCAGAAACTGAAAAAAATGTTCTTGTGCCAAAAAGGACAACAACAACACGATGGTCATGCCGAGCCGATGCCACCAAAGCTCTTTTGCGTGGATATCAAGAAATAAAGCAGGCACTGGTGAAAATTTCAGAAGACACAGAGGATTCTGGAATATCAAGGGTGGCTGCTTTGGGTTTGCTTCGAAAAATGAACAAGTTGGAGACAGGTTTGTATGCCATTTTCTGGGACGATGTTTTGGGCCAAGTTAACAAAACTAGTGAATCTCTACAAAACCCTAGAATTGACGTGAATACATCTGCATCAATGTTGAAATCTTTGAGAAGATTGATTCGATCCAAACGGGAATGTTTCAAGGAGTATGAACAGAAAGCCATAAAATTAACTGATTGTCTAGAGTATGAAGTTGAGTCTAAACGTAAAAGGAAACCCAATGTACGTTTAGCTCCTCTTGACTGTGTACAAGCTCCGGGGGTTGACCTAGCTCCATCTGATACATTCCGGACCCAAAGCTTCATTACCGTCATAGACGAACTTGAGGGTGCGTTGACAAAGAGGCTTCAAGCATACGAACTTATCGACGCGAGGTTTGGATTCCTTAACAGATTGGATACGCTATCTAACGATGAGATGTTATTATCAAGCAAATTGTTAGTAGAATGCTACAACGAAGATCTAGAAGAAGAATTGGGAAACGAAGTGTTACAATTCAAGAATTTTTCCACCCAGTTTCAAAATGAATATGAAAAATGTGAAAAGCCCATTAGTAAAGAAAGGTGGATGTATCGACTTATTTTAGAAAATAATGTAAAAGATTGCTTTCCTAATGTAGAAGTGGCATTAAGAATGTATCTGTCATTGATGGTGACTAATTGCTCTGCCGAAAGATCGTTCTCTAAGCTAAAGCTGATCAAAAACAGACTCCGAACCTCAATGTCAGAAGACAGGCTAAACGTTTTGGCTTTGCTTAGCTTAGAACATGACATTCTGAGACAAGTCAAATATGAGAACGTCATTAATGTCTTCATTGCGGAGAAGCTTAGACGGAAACCAATCAGCAAGAGTGACTGAAATGAACATTATTTACTTTACATTTTATTTATGACTTAATATCTATTCATATAAGTACTTAATATTGATTGTAATTTTCTTGTTGCCGTACTAATGTACATTAAATTATTCAAAAGTTGAATTTATTTCTACTTCTATCTATATCTATTCCTGTCTTTTTTTTTAATAACCTTAGGTAAAACAGTATTAAAGTTTTCTAATATCTTGAATTATCTCATGCATTTGGGTTCAAACATTGTATAATAAATGATGAAGCATTAATTTTCAGACCAGACAATACAGGATATATAACGCAAATGTATCTATAAAGTGACTGTTTGCACGCAGTTTTTCAAATTTTCCCAGAGGGAGAGACCTCGGATCCCCTTTATATGAGGAGTATCCCCCAAACCGTGACCACAGGGCCCGCACCACAGGTGGAGCCTAGGGGTCTGAATTGTCAAAATCCGGCGCTGAATAGACACATTTCAACTAACTATTCGTTTATTTGTTTAATACGCAAAGAATCATTAGTACCAAGTTTTGTTAAAATCAGGCTTAAAATGCGAACATTATAGTGAATTTATTCCTATTGGCTACTTACACTTTGCCAACTGTTTGAAGTCATGTAGTAGTAAATGCGAAGCCAACTAAATAATTATGTAGGTTAAACAATTAATTTACAAGTGTTACATCAGTTTTGTACGTTGTTTTGAGCTCAATCTAAGTTTATAAAGGTTCTATAAGAGTATTTTAAAGGATTTTTTAAATGTTTAGGACAAATATCATTGTTATGACACTGAATTTTAATGATTTTAGGGAATTATAACATATTTTGTACACAAATATCCCTATTTATGGACATTTTAACTACATTTTAAGGGGTTTGGAGACTACTATGTTGGTAGTTCTTACTTGATCTGAGACATTTTTCAACAATTATATTTTTATGTAAAATGACTATTTTTCTGGAATTTGTATGTATCTTTGATTTTTTCTTACTTTTGGACAGAATTTACTCTTCTTATAGAAAGTTTTTTAAACTGCCAGTTTGTTTGAAATTAAATTAATACTACGTGGTTTGGGTTCCATGTCATAGTTTCCCTGACTATTGTGTTGTTACTAGATGATATATCAAAGGGTCCACCAGCCTTAGTTAGTAAAAAAGACTAAACTCGTTCATCTACACTCATTCAAGACCCATACCTCTAAGATTCAATTCGGCCTCAGTTCGGGACAGAACATCCATAATGCTGAAGTCATAGTTTCCATTGGCTCATAGCCTGTTTTAATCTGAGGCCTACATTGGAAATGGTTTTAAACGTTTATAAGGAGATAGTTAATACATTTTATTTAGTGAGGAGCAAATAAGGTGCCGTGTGATTAGTCTTGAATCATCTTTATAAACTATAATTAAAAAATGAAGCTGTGAGATCCAAATCATTGTATTAGGCCTATTAATTACGCCAACAGAAGAATTGGTTGTACAGCCTATTAGATATTATTCTGCTGACTTAGGCCTGGCTAAGCCTGCATAGTTTATTAAAAGATAAACTTTTGCATATTATGAAAAAACCCTTTAATATTGTAAGCTGTTCAGGAAATAGGTATAAATTATTTCCATTAACATTTGTAAGATACTTGAAAATCTAAAGTAGAAGTGATTAAATCTAATATTAAAGATGATTAAATGATTAAATAATGGTTAATTGAATTAATATTCTAAATTTGGACATCAACAATTTATCAATAGACAAAGTTAAATAAAATTTTTTTAACATTAAAGAAAACGTATCATGTAGGATCCATAGTATTTTATACACCAACACGTTATAGTCTGCCGCTAATCCTAACGTTTTTAGGCCTACATGTTTAGTAATTACACTAATAAAAAGCCCTTTTAGGATTTTTTTTACGTCTCTTACGTATTTCTTCAATTCTATACCACGTCTAATAATTTTAGATTGTAGACTACTTAATAAATTAATGGACTTAGTTTTATTTGTAAAAATGATACACAGCTTCTCTGTCAGATATAGGCCTATCTGCCCTGTGTTTGGGCGCAGCCAGTCTACGGCAAGCGCCACTGTCAGTTGTTTTCTTAACTAGCAAAAATTTTATAAATAAATGTGTATTATTCTATGTATCTAAATTGATTTTGATTCTGATAATTAAAAAAAATTAAATTCATTAATAAAACAAAAATTAACATCTTAGGCTATTAAATTCTCAATTGAATGCTTATGTTAATAGAAGAAATGTTTATTAAATATGTAGACTTAAAAAATCTGTTATTTTGTCAAATATGGCTTAGGTCTATATAGAAGACGTTATCTGTAACGTACTCTATATGAATAAAGTTATGAAAAATCTTAAACTAAGTTATACCATTTTTATAATTTTTTTATATTTTTTATCCCAGATTATATTATTTCTGGGACACTTTAGCTAAGCCTATATCAATTACACAAATAAGCCTTCATGCGTTATGTCACGTTTAATTATTTAAACGATTAGAATTTGAAAATAGTTCGTTAAAGGACCTACCTACTTTATTTAATTATTTATTTTTGATTGTTGCATCACAATGTAGACTATCTATAGGCTACCGCCGAATACGCTCTCCGTGTGTAAGTTCTTGGAAAGCGATGAGATGAGGCCAACGATATCGGATTTCTAGCGGACAAGGAATACCACAGTGGACATAACGATTGGGGAACAGTTGGATGATTTTTTTATTAAATTTGGTCCGTTCTCACCTCGATGGTACGATATTCTATCATACAGAGCTGGAGATAACCGCTATTAAATTGTAGTCCTGAAATCTCACAAAAGTGTCCATATTATAACAGAATTGACTTTACAAATTGATTTTAAAGGTTGACGGTAAAAGAGTTTACTCAAAACTAACTTAACATTACTTACTTGGCGTAGGTGTTACCGTAATCAAGAAGAAGGTTCGCCCAGTACGAGGTTCCTACATTGCACTACGGTCGATCTTTACTTGGTGAAGCCGTTCAATGGTATACCAACTTGCTTACATTGAGTTTTTTTAAACTTGTATATGATATTTCGCCTTTGTGACACAAGCGTTAATGTTGATGTGGTGAGCCACATCCTGTAACATTGTGGTACTGTTCAAAGTATTACTTGTAGACTTTGTATATACGTACATTGAAACTGCTAAAGGACTCGGTTTTTTTTACATTTTTAAATGTACACAAAGTAAAATCTAACCAAACGGATAAGTTATGTACAAATATTCATATATACAAAGAAACTGTCCAATATTACATTTTCAAAGTGTTGCTATGGTAAATATTTTAGACAAATTAATTTGATTTAATTAATTTTCGATAAATTTTAAAGGTTTTTTTAGAAAAGTTTAACAAAGTTCCGCTGCAGCGAGAGAAGCAAGTGAACTGATTCTGGAAAGACGTTCTGACAGTATATTGTTGAAATTTTAGTTGTTATTAATTTTTATGTTTGAAGTATATAGAATTCATTAGTGTTTTTCTGTTTCAAAGTTTAATCTGTATTTTAATCTCAATCGGTAAAGTATCCATGTTTACACATACAATATTAAGCGATTACTGATTTGTAACAGAATTAAACTTCGTGTTTATTTGTTTATTGAATTATTTGAAATCAAAAACTTTAAATTTATTTAAATATTTGTTCAACGTGTAAAGGAAATAATAGTTAACTGACCTCAGACTGATATCACAAAACTTGACCTCTAAGGTTGACATGTGGTTGATATGCACGTGGAGCTTCCATGCGGTGCTGATTAATAGCAAACAATATAACACTGACCTCAAAGGTCAACCCGTAGTGCGCGAGAACTATTGGACTGCCAGTGCACCGAGCAGAGGCAGTAAGATACAGATTGTGAAGTGGTAGTGAATTAGTCCTTGAGTGTCGCTATAGTACAAATGAAGGGGTTTTTGAGTATTGGAAGTGAAGGTGCTAGTTTCGTTATGTAGGGGGACTGATGGGTTCTGGATAGGAACGTGGATAGGAAGTGAGGTAAGGGAGGAGTCCACAGAATTGATAATGAAAGTGACTGAAAGTAAGTAATGTAACTTAGGTAAGATGTACATGTACGCAAAGGTGGGCGAAAGTAGGTAATTGTTATAGTAAATGAAGGAAAATGTGAAGCTTGTGACCGATAACGGAAGCGGATGTGATAAAGCCCGGCCACCAGTAGACTTTGTAAGTACAGTTAAAGTAATTTAGGTTGGATAGTCCGGTTAGGCTTGAGGGCTCTCGGGTAAGAGCGTACGAAGTTAAGTTACTAGCGTATTAAGTTTAGAGGATGCCGGGTGTGTTTGATACGAAGTTAACCAGAAGTCGATGGTAGTTGAAGGACCCTAAAGTTAACAGTGTATTAAATATATATGCTCCTTAATTTTTAAATAAAACGTGTATTGCGGGTTGCCTTGAGTGTTAAGTAGGGACTTGAGCATGAGCTGTGATTAGATATTTTTAACGGGAGTATAGGTAGGTAACGATGTATGTTAGAGGAAGCCGTAGATGAGTCCCTGGAACATAGGTAAGTTAAGAGAGAAAGTTATATAAGAAAGCTAGGTTAACAGTGTATTTATTAAAAAGTTGAGAAAAATTAAATAAAAAATTAATTTAAATAGGTAGGCTAACAGTGTATTACAAATTATAAACAGATAAAATAAAAAGAAATGCCCCTTCATTTTTGTATAAATAATTAATTAAAAACGTGTATTGCAGGTAGCGCCTTCATGTTTTAGTAGGAAATTCCCGCATTTCAATACTGTATTGCAGGTAGCACCTTCATTTTTAAATATATAATTAATTAATTAAAAGGTAGCGCCTTCATTTTCCGTGATACTATAGAGACCTGAGTCTATTACTCTCCTATATTCACTACTGCCGGCAAACTGAAAAACAATTTATTAGAGGAGCTGAATGTCCGTAGGTGCAGTGCAGTCACGGGTGCCGGCAAACTGAAAAACGTTTTACCAGAGGAGCTGAACGTCCATATGTGCAGTGTAATCATGGGTGCCGGCAAACTGAAAAACGTTTTATCAGAGGAGTTGAATGTCCGTAGGTGCAGTGCAGTCACAGGTGCCGGCAAACTGAAAAAAGTTTTATCAGAGGAGCTGATGTCCGTAGGTGCAGTGCAGTCACGGGTGCCGGCAAACTGAAAAACGTTTTAACAGAGGTGCTGAATGTCCGTAGGTGCAGTGCAGTCGTGGGTGCTGGCAAACTGAAAAACGTTTTATCAGCGGAGCTGAATGTCCGTGGGTGCAGTGCAGTCACGGGTGCTGGTAAACTGAAAAACGTTTTATCAGAGGAGCTGAATGTCCGTGGGTGCAGTGCAGTCACGGGTGCCGGCAAACTGAAAAACGTTTTATCAGAGGAGCTGATGTCCGTAGGTGCAGTGCAGTCACGGGTGCCGGCAAACTGAAAAACGTTTTATCAGAGGAGCTGAATGTCCGTAGGTGCAGTGTAGTCATGGGTGCTGGTAAACCTAAAAACGTTTTATCAGAGGAGCTGAATGTCCGTAGGTGCAGTGTAGTCATGGGTGCTGGTAAACCTAAAAACGTTTTATCAGAGGAGCTGAATGTCCGTAGGTGCAGTGTAGTCATGGGTGCTGGTAAACCTAAAAACGTTTTATCAGAGGAGCTGAATGTCCGTAGGTGCAGTGTAGTCATGGGTGCTGGTAAACCTAAAAACGTTTTATCAGAGGAGCTGAATGTCCGTAGGTGCAGTGTAGTCATGGGTGCTGGTAAACCTAAAAACGTTTTATCAGAGGAGCTGAATGTCCGTAGGTGCAGTGTAGTCATGGGTGCTGGTAAACCTAAAAACGTTTTATCAGAGGAGCTGAATGTCCGTAGGTGCAGTGTAGTCATGGGTGCTGGTAAACCTAAAAACGTTTTATCAGCGGAGCTGAATGTCCGTAGGTGCAGTGCAGTCATGGGTGCTGGTAAACCTAAAAACGTTTTATCAGAGGAGCTGAATGTCCGTAGGTGCAATGTAGTCATGGGTGCTGGTAAACCTAAAAACGTTTTATCAGAGGAGCTGAATGTCCGTAGGTGCAGTGTAGTCATGGGTGCTGGTAGGCCTAAACTGAAAAACGTTTTAAAAGAACTACCTATATCCTGAATAAATGTTTAAAGTTCTTGTGCCAGAATCCTTACTTGGGGAAGGGGTAGTCAGTAATTTAAAATGTGTTTAAAATTCTATCGTGTATGTTAATGGTATAAATCGGGACTTACACTGATTCCAATTCCAACAAAATTCTTTGAGTAATAATTATTTATGCACTACTTCAAATGCTTTTCATCGTGTGTGTAAATATATTTAGTTCATGACAGTAGATACCGTTCCTAAGTCAATATTAAACTCTTTGGTTTTAATTCAAGATCTTCTAAACGCAAATGAAAATGTAGAATTACTATTTAAAATAAAATTGGGGGTTTTCAGCTAATATATTACTTTTTAAAGTTCGTAGCAGTTTAATATACCAAAATTCGTTGAAATAAAATGTATTAATTTGGTATTTTGAGTGATGGGCTATAAATAGGAGAAATCGAACATTTGATGTTTTATATAAGATCTTAGCTTGACAAATAATGTAATAAAATTAATATGGGGAATATTACGCTGGTGTTACTAAAGTAAACAATTATAACTTAACATAAAAAAAACAACACGTACCAAATATAGTTCATGGCTCTTCTGGGCCGGACTGAATCTTAACAGAAACTATTTGTTAAAAAATAACGAAAACAACGTTAGTACTGAATGTATCATATGACTGTGAATATACAATACACACTTCATGGGCCTTTATATTATAAACCCTCATAAGGATTATAAACACCAATTATTCATTATCATACATTGTGATATGATAAATTATATATACGGAATGGTGGACCTTTAAAATGTTTATTTTATTAATCCTACTATATAAGAATACTATATATTCATTTTATTTATTTTTAAGTTCTTCTGAGTTCGTAAATGTGCTATCAAGACGAACTGGGGGGGGTCATTCCTGTTTCGTTCCATAGGTTATACCATGGCCAAAACTTATACGCCAGAAACTTAGTTTTATACTAAGTAAACGTCTTCTTTACTTTAGCACTTCTTTCGTATCTTTTCCGTTAATTCACTACCACTACTTGTTTGTTTCCATTATTCACTACCGCTTGATAAATATTCTATTACTCTAAAAACCAGTCCCCAATCATTTTTACAACCACTGTAGTATTCCTTATACGCTAGGAATCCGATATCGCTGGCCATATCTAACCACTTTCCAAGAACTTACACACGGAGAGTGAATTCGGCGGTAAGTCAATTATTGGATTTACCAGGGTTTCATCAACTTTAGTAGCTAACATAACCTAAACTAACCGTAATTGCAATAAAAAAAATTGGTAGGAAGTAACGGAAAATGTAGTAGTAGTGAATTAGCGGAAGAGGTCCCTTATTTCTAATCATTTAAACCTCTGGCTGACTTTTATTGTTCATTCTACTTCTTATTTAAGAGCAGATTGCCCTACCAATTATTTTTGGATCTCCTTCAAGACCATTTACGTCTTAAACTGAGGACTGCTATAAAAATGTCATAAAACGGAGAAGGAAATAAAACTGGCTCATTATAAATCTCCTTTCCACTTCTTCGTTTTAATAAATGTCATTCCATTTTAGCATATACTTATTT
The DNA here is from genome assembly GCA_035578905.1 of Stictocephala bisonia. NCBI lineage: Eukaryota > Metazoa > Arthropoda > Insecta > Hemiptera > Membracidae > Stictocephala > Stictocephala bisonia. The sequence goes on from JAQJVL010000286.1 coordinate 1,004,040, forward strand.
ATTTTTATGCCATTATTAAAAATCTATAATTATTGTTTAACTTTCTACCAAATAGAACATTTTTAAAATATGAATCGTTAATTGATTTTTTTTAACTTGATATTTTTTTCACCTACGATAGATATTCGACATACCATCTGTACCAACCTTGGTCTCTGGAATTGTCTTCAAATTACTTTTGTAAAAAACGAATTACTTATTTAATTTACTCTGGAATAGTGACAAATTACGTAGGTATAAAACGAAAGTCCATACAATGGAAGGAATAGGCTGAAAATAGTGCTCGCTATTTTGTGGTGTATTTATGTGTAACTCCCTTCAACAATATAATACATATCCAGTTAATACATATTATTTTACTATATTTCAATCACATTTTAAAACTACCATCCAAGGAAAAGATATGATTTACAGTCAAACCTGCATACGGGGTGTTCAAAAAGTCTGGAAACCCCTTAATATTTATTATATTAATATTAACGTTTTAAAACAATTACATCGACTATTACTGATATTTCCTATCCCTCCACAGTTCACCTGTGAAATTCTTATAGCTAAAACACAAACATAACCAGCACAGTTGAGTATTCACTTATGTCTCCTCAACGCCAAGTTAAGAAACTTTGAGAGGCTGCTGTTTCCAAACGAATAATCCTTTTTCAATCAGGTTTGTGGCAATGCGTTCCTCTAACAATGATCTTTAAAATTAGGTATAACTCAATGTTATGCTTACAATTATGATTTTTCAGACTTCCTCCATAGGACGTCCCCCAAAGCGAAAATGGCAGTCAAAGTGACCAAACAATCACTAACTACAGTGAAAACGTAATCCTAAAGTTTCATTGTTCTGTGTTTATTAAGATAATAAATATTAAGCGGTTTCCAGATTTATTGAACACCTGGTATTTAGAAATTTTAGAATGAATTTCATTGTTATACTTAATTCAAATAATGTCTGTTAATTCAAATGGAGCTATTTAATCTCATATCCCCACATATCTTGAAAACAATTTGACTACGTGAATTCCACAAAATATTATTTGGTTTATGTTCTTTAAACTTAACCACCCACAAACTGTTAAAGAAGGTGTAGCCTTCTCTCTCTTTGATAGGATCCGAGGCATATGATCAGACAAAACTAAACTAGATAATGAACTAAAAAATGTTTCCAAAGATCTAATAAACAATGGCTACCCTCAGTCTCTCATAAACAAATGTAAACAAATAAGAAAACGCAAAAATAACACCCACTGGCACAGAAAAGCCTAAAGCATTCATGTCCATTCCATATACGCCTAACCTTTCAGAAAAAATCAGACGCATAGCTAGGAAATACAAAATCAGAACATCATTCAACACACAAAACACATTAAGACAGTCTTTAACTAAAACTAAACCAAATAATGAGGAGCAATCCTCCAAAAACGTATTATATTTCATTACTTGTGAATGCAATGAAAAATACATAGGGGAAACAAAAAGATCACTGGAAGTTAGACTAAAAGAACACAAAAATAACATTAAAAAGGAGACACTACACATTTTAAATTAGCTGAACATGCCTGGAACAATGAACAGAGATTTAACTGGGATAACACTAAAATACTTCACAGGGAACCACATTTTTTTTAACTTAATTTATCTAAGGTGCCTTTATGAAACTAAATAATGAACAAGTAATCAGTCAAAGTAGCACAGATGTTAGACCCATGTGGGTTCCTTTACTTAAAAACACACTTGATAAAAAGTTCAGTACACTAATGACATCATCTAACCAAAATCCTACACCACCTGCACCTACAACAATAAGACACCCCATGAGCCTACGTACTCGTACCTGAGTTACCGCATTCCTGGCGATCTCGGAGCGTACGTCTCTGACCATGTCAGTCTGTGGATGGTTCTTATGAGTGTAGTGTGTATGTTTGTCTTGTCCCCGTGTTTTATCACCTTGGAGGGAACTTCGTAGACACTGCATTTGGATTGTATCATCCTCACTTCGTGCCTGGGACGTCTAGACGCCATCGTCACTGCGGGTCGTAAGACTTCATCATTTTGTAATATTTTATTATTTTATTGTTTCATTCCTAATAATTGTTGTCTTTTCAGGTTAAAATGTATTTATAATAGTTAATTAGATTGGATAGTAGTGTCAGTCCTTCCCAGTCACATATATCACTGTTTGTGCATGCTTAATGTTATTTTAAATTAATAGTGTTTTCAGGTACCTTATATTTAATTTATTTATGATTAGTTAATGTAATATCATTTCAGTCTGATTTATTTAACTCAGTCTGATTAATTTAACTGTGTTTTAAAATTTTTTCGTTGATTTCGTGACCTTGGCAGCGCCTAATTGGTTATATTAATTTAACCCTGTTAACATTTTTATATTTAGCAGAAGTTCATTTTGATGTACCCCATTCTAGGTTAAAATGTAGATAATTATTAATATAGATATAGACGTTTAAGAACGTAGTTTTATAATATATTTGTGTAGATGTAATTTAGTTTTTAGCACTTGAACAAACAAATTATTGGTTGGAATTTTCACCTCACCTCTACCATACCCATACACACTTAACAAACTATTGTGTTTATAAAATGTGACTTATTTTACAAATTATGTTATTCTTACCTTATACATTTTGTTTTCTGCCTGTCAGATTCATTTCAGAAAATTCCAACCAATAATTTGTTTGTTTCAGGCATTTTTATAACTTGCATTATATTTAAGTTACAAGTATTTTTTAATTAAAAATTGTAGAATATCTTAAATAAACAATTTACTATCACGATTAATTAAATAATGATGATTCATTAAATAGTGAAATCACCAAAACTTGTTACTGAATGAAAGTTCAACCATTGCATTATCGTTTAATTTTATAAATAAAGCATAAAAGATCGTAACTGCGGTTACGGTTTTTCATATAGTTACAAGTAAGTATACAGCCATAATACCGTTTAAAAAATATGTAACTATATTTTAATATTGACAATTGTTAATTTGGTTGAAACTGAAATAGTATCAGGACATTTGTACCTTATTTTATTATATACTTTGTTGACGTCAAAGTTTATATATTTCTGCACTTTTTGTATGCAAATTTTTATATTTCTGCACACTTTGAAGAGTTCACCTACGTTTATTCAACTATTTAACCTTCATTGCTATTCTACTTCTAGAGAACATCTCTATTACCTCAATACTTCTTTCACCTTATATTTAGTAAGTGTTACTTTTGACCTTGTTATAGTAGGAATTTTTTCACCAGCTGAAAATGTTTTTCATTATTAAAAAGTTGTTTTGAAAGTTTTGCGTCGCTTGTGTAAGGCCCCAGCAGATAACTCACTACCCCATAACCCACCATTATTGTTTCTTTTGTACGTAAAACTCCTAGATTGGTATACTTGTTTTTAGCTTTCTAGCCATCCAGCCGCCAATGTAATTGAAGCCATCTGTAGAAAATTGTTCAGCTAAGGGCATATCAACGTTTGAAGGACCTGGCTTGTTTTAGTAAATACAATTGTTTTAATTTTTTAGAAAAGACGAGATAGGTTTAAATAGAATAATATAATACGAAAAGTCATTTTCAAATGGTACTTTGAAAGCATGTTTTTCTTTTTTCTATTGCACATTAAATATGTACTTCACTGCAGATAGAGAAGCTTCAAACTTACCATTTAGACCTGTAATTTGAATACCATGTTGCCAATTGTCAGTAATGTTTTAGTAAAATTGTACGTTTTGAGTGATGTTTCAAAAGTTCCTTTTCATTTTAAGTCGATGTAAATTAGTTTTGCAATTATGTTCAAACGCGCTAATCAGGCCTCAGGAGACCTCAGAACATTATTGTCAACAATAATGTTTGCTGTGCAATATCTCAGTATTCCACTTGTTCAGCTCCGTTTTTACATGGTATGAAAATATTTATTTATTTTTTATTTTAAAAACCCTTATAAGTTGTGACAGAAACTTGTAAGAAAGAAAGATCCTTAAATAAACAGTTTCGTAGTAGGGCCTTTATTTTTATGCATTCTTCTTAACATTCCTCATTATGGATAAATTTGTTCTCAACATTCCTTTATTTAGCAAATATTGTTTTACTTTATCATGTTCGTCACCTTTTCTTTATGCCATACGATCTACAAACCCAAATTCAACTGAAGTAATAGGAGAGATTTTTTAATAAGATCACTTCAGTTAAGTCTAACGAGAAAAATATATGGAAACCTATGGATAAATTTAAAAACTAATTCCTAATAATACCTCAGCTTACAAGTTATTTAATTTTATCTCTTTTTTATCGTATAAACTTTTTAAATAATAATATGTAGGCCTATTAACATCATTGGCCTACGTCAAAAACATATGAATTTTAATGTAAAGTTCCTTTGTTAAATTGCCTTTCATTGCAGAGTTTTTTTATAATAATGAAGAAATAATCAAAGGATTACTTGGATGGATTTATTTCATTTTCTTAGCGAAATAATTACAAAAAAAAAACTTATATCTCCTTTATTACTCTTATTCAAACTAAGTAAACAATCAAAACATTTTACACTAAATTATTCACTTCTGATAATCAGATATTGTCATACTTCTTGTTTGTTTCCATTGATTAACAGAAACAAACTCAACAGTATTTAATGTACATCAATATGTGATGGCTGTCACAGTTTTCCCTTTCATGTGGCCCAGATCTGTAAACACGGAATGTCCATTAGTACCATCAGGCTTCTCACTCGACAAGCCATGGCTCTGATTATTAAATTTACATACATTATTTTAATACTTCTGCTTAATGAAACTAAATTTAATTGTTACTATTGCAAGTTCAGTTGTTTAGTTATCAATAAACGGGTATTAGATATTCACACATTAATGTAATTTAGATGAAGTGTACCACACCAAGGGAAGTAAATATACTGGTCATTGACCAATGAACAGTGAGTGTGATCGTGTGAGTTGGTCAGTCTCATGAGGCTCCAAAAAGTCAGTCTCATGTTTGTGTTGAACCCAAAGATACTAATTAATATTTGTGTTCAAATACTTAAATGAAGTGTAAATCTATGACTTACATTACATGTTGGAACACGCCAGACAAACCTATAAGCAATATAAATGGTTTTTTCCTCAGTAATAAACAATAAACCAACACAAAAAACTAGGAAATAAACTAATTCCCTACTTAATTATTAACTATTTAATATAGTCAACTATATGTATTCTCTAACATATAGTAACATTCTTTACACCATAATTGTGTTTGCTGAGGTCATTTAATTTTTGTTGAAATTTTCTCGAATTGTAAAGTTTTCTGAGAGTTTGTTCTTAAAGAACCATCATTAAGACTTATAAGGATGGTTGTTAGACAGCCATTTTATCTGTAACCATTTATTTTGCATTCTTCCATGAACTTTTCTGTTTGATTGTCTCGTCAACGGTTTCGATCAACCGTTCGGAACGGCACTGATTCGATCCGTCTCAGCAATCAACATTACCATATGTGACATATGAAGTGATACTATCTGTTTGTGATCTGATTATCTGTTTGTCAGAATTCCAAAACATATTTTATGATTTTACTTAAATTGTTTATGGTGGAAAAGTAACTAACCATAAATAAATATTTGTAATATACACACATTGTTGAGTAATATTTTATTAAGAAAGGAGAGGTCAATCTTCATTTTAACCTTACTCAAGCCATACACCACAGACTGTGCATAGAACTTATCAGATATAGTAAGGTGGAGAACCAGTAGAATACAATGTGAATACACTAACAGTCAAGGTCCAGGATATACCGCTCGGCCACTAGCTCACCCAAACTTGTCACTCACGATCACTGATGCTGCTTTCATCACGATCTAGGGTGAAGAACTAGACACTAACAGTCAAGGTCAGGAGATACCGCTCGGTCACTAGCTCACCGAAACTTGTCACTCACGATCACTGATGCTGCTTTCATCACTATATAGGGTGAAGAACTAGATCCTAACAGTTAAAGTCAGGATATAATGATCGGCCACTAGCTCTCCTAAACTTGTCACTCACAATCACTGATGCTGCTTTCATCACTATCTAGGATAGAAACCTCGACACTAACAAGCAAGGTCAGAATATACCGCTCGGCCTCGGCTCTCCCAAACTTGTCACTTACGATCACTGATGCTGCTTTCATCACTATCTAGGGTGAAAAACTGGACACTTTTCTTGTACTATACATTTTACTCAAAGAAATGGAGTTATTATTTATATCTGAATGAAAGTTAGTCGTATTTTAAGTTATCATAGTTTAGAAGTTATGAAATAAATCAAGCATGATTTAAGTCGTGTTGAAATAAACCATTCAGTAGTTATCAATTTACAAATAGACACTTAATGATAACTTGTATCTCAAGTGTACATCTTGTTTAAATTATGAAATCTGTTAAATTCATATGCGGCAAATTTCTTTTACTAGTATTTTACTGTGTTAAATATTTAAAATAATAAACAATAAAACTGATTTATATAACTTAATTGTTATGTTATTATTAACTTCCTTTATAATCTCGCATTAAGAAAAAACATTTCAATTTTTTACTTGTCTCACTGGTTAAATGCATGAAATGATAATTCATTTAATGCATTTTAATAGATAAAAAATAAGGACCCGGTGGCATTACTCCACATATTTTAAAGCTTGTGGTGAATTGCTTACTCACCCCCTTGCTTACAAATTGAATCTATCTTTCTCTACTTAAAATTGTCCTGATTCATGGAAAATAACGAGGGTCGTCCCAATACCAACGAGAGGAGAAAAATGTTATATAGAAGACATCGTGCTATTGCAATATTATCTTCTCCGGCCAAGGTATCTGAGTAAATTTTATTCAATAGCTTATTTTGTAATCTTAATAAATATATCTGTGTACATCAACACGGTTTTGTTACTAATAGATTTATAAATTCTTGACAATACTGTAAGGGCAGTCTGGATACCAACTTTCAGCTCTACATCTTGTATACAGACTTTTAAAAAACGTATCATAAAGTGAACCATTTAACACTTTTGAATAAATTACATTACTGTGGTATAACGGAGCAAGGCGTAATGTTTTCCCGTCATATTCATGTAGTAGAAGATAATAAGTTTGTTATGAAATATTCAAATCAAATCAATTTATTCCACAATTAGGAATCCACTGGGTTCCAGCTTAGGGCCTCTTATGTTTATCATTTTCATTAATGACATTTCATTAGCCATGTTAAATACAGTAACGTTCTTCTTTATTCGGACGATTCAAATATATATAAAAGTAAAACTAAAGCGACTGTCATTATTTGCAACAAGATATAGAAGAGATTGTCCATTGGAGTGAAGATAACTTACAAATTAATATAACAAATGTGCTGTCTTATCCTTTTCTAGTAAAAACAGAATAAACTCATATTAAATATAGTTACAGAATTAAAGATAAGGCACTGAGCAATAAAAACTATTATCATGGATTTAGGCATTATATTTGATTCTAAATTTACTTTTACAGACAATATTCTATAGTCTATGAACAATACCTCTGCAAGTCATATTTTTCAATTTTAGGTAACATAAAAATATTTAGAAAGATTTAACAGCACATTTCTTCGCTCAAATGATTCGTTCAAAAGTTGAATACATAGCTTTAATATGGTATCCGCATGTAAATAGTCTTTCTGAGTTACTAGAAAGTGTTCAGAAGAGGTCTTTAAGATATTTATATTTCAAGGCATTCCTTCATTACACCACAGCAGTATCTTACTCATAACTTTTGAACATTTTTAATATTGACTCATTCACAAAAGGCGCAAAATGATGATATTATCTTATCTCTACAAACTAGTTAATAGATTGATAGATGATTCTGGTTTTTTGTTATTGTTAAACATTGCTCTCCCCTGTCACAGCTACTGTTGTTGGATTTATTCACACATTTGTCAAAAGCAAATTTAGGTTTTTTCCCTGTTAATGATGTGTTTACACAGCTCAATAATTATTCGCAGAATTTTGATTAATGTAAATCCTCGAACAGAATATTCAAAAAGCCACTATCAGTAGCAATTGAAAATATTCAACCTTAGTACTGTCATATAGTATATAGGACAAAACCGTGCATGCGCAAGTCTGATTCTTTCTTTATAACACTCCTCATAAGCTGTGATAATGATGATTAAATCCCATTACAATTTATGGTAATTCTTGATAATTAATCTATTTATTACCTTCATGCTTGTTATTGTTTGTATATTTTTGTTATTGTTTATTTATCCATATTTTAAATTTGTTGTTTATATTTTGTTATGGCTTATGTGTGCATACTTTTATATTACATTGTTATAGTTGAATAATTGTCTGTTAATTCAGAGTATAATATTTATTGTTTGTTTGGTAGCTCTTGCATGTTTTTTTTACTTGTTATGTATATATATACTTTTTTTACTATTATTATTTTTAATTGTATGTTCTTTCGGTAAATTGACATAAAGGGCTTATTGAAGACAAGTAAGTCGAATAGTGCCATAAAATCTTGTTATAGGTATTATAAATGTATTGCATGTATAGGATTCTAATCGCTAAATGATTTATAATTGGACACATTTTCTGTAATGAAGCATTGTAAAAATAAATAAATATTCTGTTCTGGATTGGTAATGACTGTTATGTACTTACTTCATTTATTTGTCGTACTATTCTTACAAAGCAATTTGCTATCCATATAAAAGTTAGCAGCAACACAGACCCATCCACCCCTTCACCACGTACAGTGGTAGTGACCCACCCGCCCACCTTACAAATATAGTGATATTGCATTGTTCCTTTATATTTTTGTTTTTAAATAAAATATTCGGCAGTGAATATTTTTCTAAGTTTAAACTTAAAGCCATATATGAGAAAATTACAAATAGAACCTATTAGAAAGTTATATAAAAATCACACAGATCTTACCAATTAAAGTTTTATTTCATGTAAATCTGAAAAAAATTTAAAGATAAGAATATACGACTAATAGGGTATATGTTCTACTTTATTTTTCACTTGGTAGATGAGGAGTTTCAGTTACAACTCACCTTCGTTAATTCTCAACATTGTTAATTTTCAGTTATCACTCCAAATAATGTAATTTCCGATTTCGAACCTCTCCTTCAAAACTTCTTCCATGAGGACTTAATTTCCTTCAGCACATAAATCATTGCCAAGTCCTGTAATTTCCTTTTGGCCAAACAATAATATAAAAGACATGTTTATTTGGTTTCCAATCAATCTTTTCTATGTAAAAACTTGAATGTATGAATCGTCATACTTTGAAAAAGGAATACGAGGATCGCCAATTAATTATTTAATTCATTATTTTTTTAATTAATCCTAATTCCTAACAAATGATGGGCTAAAAAGACTAATTTATGTCTAACAAAAATGATACGAGTAATTCAGTAGAACTGGTATTTTTAAATACACTGTGATATAACAAACTTTAGTGAGAGGGTGGCTCTTTTGAACTTCTAGAAAAGAATAAGACAGCACATTTGTTATATTAAATTGTAAGTTACCTTCACTCCAATGGACAATCTCTTCTATATCTTGTTGTAAATAATGGCAGTCGCTTTAGTTTTATTTTTATATATCTTTAAATCGTCCGAATAAAGAAGAATGTTACTGTATTTAACATGGCTAATGAAATGTCATTAATGAAAATGATAAACATAAGAGGCCCCTAAGCTGGAACCCAGTGGATTTCTGATTGTGGAATAAATTGATTTGATTTGAATATTTCATAACAAACTTATTATCTTCTACTACATGAATATGACGGGAAAACATTATGCCTTGCTCCGTTATACCACAATAATGTAATTTATTCAAAAGTGTTAAATAGTTCACTTTATCATAAGTTTGTTAAGAGTCTGTATACAAGATGTAGAGCTGAAAGTTGGTATCAAGAATTTATAGATCTATTAGTAACAAAACCGTGTTGATGTACACAGATATATTTATTAAGATTACAAAATAAGCTATTGAATAAAATTTACTCAGATACCTTGGCCGGAGAAGATAATATTGCAATAGCACGATGTCTTCTATATAACATTTTTCTCCTCTCGTTGGTATTGGGACGACCCTCGTTATTTTCCATGAATCAGGACAATTTGAAGTAGAGAAAGATAGATTCAATTTGTAAGCAAGGGGGTGAGTAAGCAATTCACCAAAAATATGTGGAGTAACGCCACCGGGTCCTTATTTTTTATTTTAATTCATTTAATGCATTTAACCAGTGAGACAAGTAAAAAATTGAACTGTTTTTTCCTAATGCGAGATTATAAAGGAAGTTAATAATAACATAACAATTAAGTTATATAAATCAGTTTTATTGTTTATTATTTTAAATATTTAACACAGTAAAATACTAGTAAAAGAAATTTGCCGCATATGAATTTAACAGATTTCATAATTTAAACAAGATGTACACTTGAGATACAAGTTATCATTAAGTGTCTATTTGTAAATTGATAACTACTGAATGGTTTATTTCAACACGACTTAAATCATGCTTGATTTATTTCATAACTTCTAAACTATGATAACTTAAAATACGACTAACTTTCATTCAGATATAAATAATAACTCCATCTTATTTGAGTGAAAATGTATAGTACAAGAGAAATGTCCAGTTTTTCACCCTAGATAGTGATGAAAGCAGCATCAGTGATCGTAAGTGACAAGTTTGGGAGAGCCGAGGTCGAGCGGTATATTCTGACCTTGCTTGTTAGTGTCGAGGTTTCTATCCTAGATAGTGATGAAAGCAGCATCAGTGATTGTGAGTGACAAGTTTAGGAGAGCTAGTGGCCGATCATTATATCCTGACTTTAACTGTTAGGATCTAGTTCTTCACCCTATATAGTGATGAAAGCAGCATCAGTGATTGTGAGTGACAAGTTTAGGTGAGCTAGTGACCGAGCGGTATCTCCTGACTTTGACTGTTAGTGACTAGTTCTTCACCCTAGATAGTGATGAAAGCAGCATCAGTGATCGTGAGTGACAAGTTTGGGTGAGCTAGTGGCCGAGTGGTATATCCTGGACCTTGACTGTTAGTGTATTCACATTGTATTGTACTGGTTCTCCACCTTACTACGTCTGATAAGTTCCATTAAACCAACAACCTTGAATGTAAAATATTTTTTTTTTAACAACGATTCAACTGAATATAAAACTTATCCTTTAAACTGTACAACGTGATATATTGCTGTGCAGTTCACCAATCCAGTCTAGCAAAATAATTGCTCCATCGATATTGAAAATATTATTAGAAGCCGAGTGGTCTAATGAGGTATATGAAAGAACAATGAAATAGAGATAGCAACAGCTCAATCCAGTCCTAGACTGTACGTATTCACCAGAAACGTTTGTCTGTGGTGTATGGCTTGAGTAAGGTTAAAATGAAGATTGACCTCTCCTTTCTTAATAAAATATTACTCAACAATGCGTGTATATTACAAATATTTATTTATGGTTCGTTACTTTTCCACGATAAACAATTTAACTAAAATCAGATATGTTTTGGAATTCTCACAAACAGATAATCAGATCACAAACAGATAGTATCACTTAATATGTCACATATGGCAATGTTGATTGCTGAGACGGATCGAATCAGTGCCGTTCCGAACGGTTGATCGAATCCGTTGACGAGACAATCAAACAGAAAAGTTCATGGAAGAATGCAAACTAAAAAATGTTACTGATAAATGGCTGTCTAACAACCATCCTTATAAGTTTTAATGATGGTTCTTTAAAGAACAACCTCTCAGAAAATTTTACAATTCGAGAAAATTTCAACAAAAATTAAATGACCTCAGCAAACACAATTATGGTGTAAAGAATGTTACTATATAAGTTAGAGAATACATATAGTTGACTATATTAAATAGTTAATAATTAAGTAGGGAATTAGTTTATTTCCTAGTTTTTGTGTTGGTTTATTGTTTATTACTGAGGAAAAAACCATTTATATTGCTTACAGTGTTGTCTGGCGTGTTCCAACATGTAATAGAAGTCATAGATTTACACTTCATTTAAGTATTTGAACACAAATATTAATTAGTATCTTTGGGTTCAACACAAACATGAGACTGACTTTTTGGAGGCTGAATACTCACACGATCACACTCACTGTTCATTGGTCAATGACCAGTATATTTACTTCCCTTGGTGTGGTACACTTCATCTAAATTACATTAATGTGTGAATATCTACTACCCGTTTATTGATACCTAAACAACTGAACTTGCAATAGTAACAATTAAATTTAGTTTCATTAAGCAGAAGTATTAAAATAATGTATGTAAATTTAATAATCAGAGCAATGGCTTGTCGAGTAAGAAGCCTGGTGGTACTAATGGACATTCCGTGTTTACAGATCTGGGCCGCATTAAAGGGAAAACTGCGACAGCCATCACATATTGATGTACATTAAATAATCAGAGCCATGGCTTGTCGAGTGAGAAGCCTGATGGTACTAATGGACATTCCGTGTTTACAGATCTGGGCCACATGAAAGGGAAAACTGTGACAGCCATCACATATTGATGTACATTAAATAATCAGAGCCATGGCTTGTCGAGTGAGAAGCCTGATGGTACTAATGGACATTCCGTGTTTACAGATCTGGGCCACATGAAAGGGAAAACTGTGACAGCCATCACATATTGATGTACATTAATAATCAGAGCCATGGCTTGTCGAGTGAGAAGCCTGATGGTACTAATGGACATTCCGTGTTTACAGATCTGGGCGGCATGAAAGGGAAAACTGTGACAGCCATCACATATTGATGTACATTAAATAATCAGAGCCATGGCTTGTCGAGTGAGAAGCCTGATGGTACTAATGGACATTCCGTGTTTACAGATCTGGGCCACATGAAAGGGAAAACTGTGACAGCCATCACATATTGATGTACATTAAATAATCAGAGCCATGGCTTGTCGAGTGAGAAGCCTGATGGTACTAATGGACATTCCGTGTTTACAGATCTGGGCCACATGAAAGGGAAAACTGTGACAGCCATCACATATTGATGTACATTAAATAATCAGAGCCATGGCTTGTCGGGTGAGAAGCCTGATGGTACTAATGGACATTCCGTTTTTACAGATCTGGGCCGCATGAAAGGGAAAATTGTGACAGCCATCACATACTGATGTACATTAAATAATCAGAGCCATGGCTTGTCGAGTGAGAAGCCTGATGGTACTAATGGACATTCCGTGTTTACAGATCTGGGCCACATGAAAGGGAAAACTGTGACAGCCATCACATATTGATGTACATTAATAATCAGAGCCATGGCTTGTCGAGTGAGAAGCCTGATGGTACTAATGGACATTCCGTGTTTACAGATCTGGGCCGCATGAAAGGGAAAACTGTGACAGCCATCACATATTGATGTACATTAAATAATCAGAGCCATGGCTTGTCGAGTGAGAAGCCTGATGGTACTAATGGACATTCCGTGTTTACAGATCTGGGCCGCATGAAAGGGAAAACTGTGACAGCCATCACATATTGATGTACATTAAATACTGTTGAGTTTGTTTCTGTTAATCAATGGAAACAATCAAGAAGTATGACAATATCTGATTATCAGAAGTGAATAATTTAGTGTAAAATGTTTTGATTGTTTACTTAGTTTGAATAAGAGTAATAAAGGAGATATAAGTTTTTTTTTTTTTTTTTTGTAATTGTTTCGCTAAGAAAATGAAATAAATCCATCCAAGTAATCCCTTGATTATTTCTTCATTATTATAAAAAAACTCTGCAATGAAAGGTAATTTAACAAAGGAACTTTACATTAAAATTCATATGTTTTTGACGTAGGCCAATGATGTTAATAGGCCTACATATTATTATTTAAAAAGTTTATACGATAAACAAAGAGATAAAATTAAATAACTTGTAAGCTGAGGTATTATTAGGAATTAGTTTTTAAATTTATCCATAGGTTTCCATATATTTTTCTCGTTAGACTTAACTTAAGTGATCTTATTAAAAAATCTCTCCTATTACTTCAGTTGAATTTCGGTTTGTAGATCGTATGGCATAAAGAAAAGGTGACGAACATGATAAAGTAAAACAATATTTGCTAAATGGAGGAATGTTGAGAACAAATTTATCCATAACGAGGAATGTTAAGAAGAATGCATAAAAATAAAGGCCCTACTACGAAACTGTTTATTTAAGGATCTTTCTTTCTTACAAGTTTCTGTCACAACTTATAAGGGTTTTCTAAAATAAATAAATAAATAAATATTTTCATACCATGTAAAAACGGAGCTGAACAAGTGGAATACTGAGATATTGCACAGCAAACATTATTGTTGACAATAATGTTCTGAGGTCTCCTGAGGCCTGATTAGCGCGTTTGAACATAATTGCAAAACTAATTTACATCGACTTAAAATGAAAAGGAACTTCTGAAACATCACTCAAAACGTACAATTTTACTAAAACATTACTGACAATTGGCAACATGGTATTCAAATTACAGGTCTAAATGGTAAGTTTGAAGCTTCTCTATCTGCAGTGAAGTACATATTTAATGTGCAATAGAAAAAAGAAAAACATGCTTTCAAAGTACCATTTGAAAATGACTTTTCGTATTATATTATTCTATTTAAACCTATCTCGTCTTTTCTAAAAAATTAAAACAACTGTATTTACTTAAACAAGCCAGGTCCTTCAAACGTTGATATGCCCTTAGCTGAACAATTATCTACAGATGGCTTCAATTACATTGGCGGCTGGATGGTTAGAAAGCTAAAAACAAGTATACCGATCTAGGAGATTTTACGTACAAAAGAAACAATAATGGTGGGTTATGGGGTAGTAAGTTATTTGCTGGGGCCTTACTCAAGCAACGCAAAACTTTCAAAACAACTTTTTAAGAATGAAAAACATTTTCAGCTGGTGAAAACATTCCTAGTATAACAAGGTCAAAAGTAACACTTACTAAATATAAGTTGAAAGAAGTATTGAGGTAATAGAGATGTTCTCTAGAAGTAGAATAGCAATGAGGGTTAAATAGTTGAATAAACGGAGGTTAACTCTTCAAAGTCGGCAGAAATATATAAAGTTGCGTACAAAAAGTACAGAAATATACATACTTTGACGTCAACAAAGTATATAGGTCAAAAATGATGAACTTAGGTTTCCCTCATGAACAACGTAGGTAGTAGCCTAATAATGATCAACTTGGGTAGTCACGCGTGATGAACTTAGGCTTCCCCCATGAACAACGTAGGTAGTAGCCTACTAATGATAAACTTGGGTAGCCACGCGTGATGAACTTAGGCTTCCCCCATGAACAACGTAGGTAGTAGCCTACTAATGATAAACTTGGGTAGCCACGTGTGATGAACTTAGGTTTCCGCCATGAACAACGTAGGTAGTAGCCTACTAATGATAAACTTAGGTAGCCACGCGTGATGAACTTAGGCTTCCCCCATGAACAACGTAGGTAGTAGCCTACTAATTATCAACTTGGGTAGCCACGCGTGATGAACTTAGGCTTCCCCCATGTACAACGTAGGTAGTAGCCTACTAATGATAAACTTGGGTAGCCACGCGTGATGAACTTAGGCTTCCCCCATGAACAACGTAGGTAGTAGCCTACTAATGATAAACTTGGGTAGTTACGTGTGATGAACTTAGGTTTCCGCCATGAACAACGTAGGTAGTAGCCTACTAATGATAAACTTAGGTAGCCACGCGTGATGAACTTAGGCTTCCCCCATGAACAACGTAGGTAGTAGCCTACTAATGATCAACTTGTGTAGCCACGTGTGATGAACTTAGGTTTCCCCCTTGAACAACGTAGGTAGTATCCTACTAATTATCAACTTGTGTAGCCACGCGTGATGAACTTAGGTTTCCCCCTTGAACAACGCAGGTAGTAGGCTACTAATGATCAACTTGGGTAGCGATTGATGATTATAGGGACTTGGGGGCACTGTCTATTTTTTTCAGGTAATGACTGTGATTCTTAAACGTATACGAAATATTTTACTTCCAGACTGAATAAAATGTAAATTACACTTAAGAATTTAAATTCAAGAAAATTGCCTCGTCGCGAAGCCCCCAACGAGTGAAGTGGCTACTCAACTTGAATATCCACCACGATAAACTTGAGTAGCCCCGTGATCAATTTTTGTAGCCAATTCATTGTTATAGACTTAGTTAATCACGTATGACCATCTTTGGTAGCCCCCGTGATCAACAAGGCTAGGTCCCCATGATTTATTGAGTAGCAACCGTGATTATCTTAGGTAGTATCTGTGATTGATTGAGTAGCAATATTTTGTGCTAGCCAACGTGATTATCTGAGTAGATATTGATGCTCGAACCACAAAGGGGTTTGGTTCGCGAGTTGATAACCACAGTACTTGTACGGTATTTGTACATTTTGTTCTTATATTGTAATGAATCTATGTTGTGTGTCATTCCTTTGTATTAAATGTATTATACTCAGTATTATTTGCTTTATTGTATTGAAGGTAGACCTTCTGCGTCACGTGTCTGAGACAGTAAGTTCCCCTCTGTCAATGTACACGTGTTGAGAACTAACTTTGACCTGAGTCATGAGTGTGTAAAAAGAGAGAAATAACGCAAATTGCATATCTACTTTTTATATAGGATTATACCTTTCCTATTTTAAGAGAATCTTGTGGTTTCTATCCAGGTTATTGAAGCTTTAAAATATACAAACACCGATCCAATCGAAGACACGAGGTATGGGTACTATCTAGGAAGTTTGTACAAGTATGCTATTTTATTACGCCAGATAGTTGAACCCATTAGTTTGGATTAATTAGGTAGCTGCTCTGACAATTGACAGCAACATGTTGGCGATAATTAGTTTGGGCGACGACTGACCATTTGTTATTGACGCTCTCTAATAACAGTTTGGCATGTAGTTTTTACAATATCCATCATATACTTATGTACACTTATTAACATATCATAACGAAACACGACATAGAACGAGGCTCATAGCTAATTTCGAATATGAATTTAATTTAAACGTTCAATTATTTCATTTATGTACGTGCAAATAAGAAAATATACCTTGAATTACTAAATTATTGTATACTGGAATTTTCTTGCTCTGTTCATTACTAAATTGTCTTACATAAAAATACTATAACTAGCCTATTAATATTTGAAATAACAAATTGAATCATTTAAAATCACTTGATAACAAGAAATTTAGCTAGTTAGTGAGACCTTCCACTACTGCCGGTTTTAACTGCATTACTATTTCTTTCTTTGGACCACACTTAGCGCTCCACTATAACTGGTCCCCTTAAAGCTCATAAGGTGCTGCAATCCTGGCTAGCAGTAACAGGTCATGATTAAGCATATTGATAGTATGCTTGATAAGCATATGATAGAAATAGCAGTTTCTCCTTTACATACGAATGCATTTTAGTAAAACAAAGGTATTATTAGATTAGTAATGAAATGTTTTACAGCTTTAAATACCACAATTAATTTTGAAACTGTACGAAATAGAAACTAGATTTCAGTACTATAATGGGTTTAATTTGTAGGCCTATCATTATAAATACCACGATCTGAAAGGACTGAGTTTGAAGTTGAGAGTCTGTAGAAGCTGTCGGCCATGTTGGTTTTAATCCCATAAGAACAAATTTATTTGCCAATCCATATTTTTTCGTTTTTTATTGGCCAAAAGTTGTGTATTAGGTGACATTTTAAACTTTATCATATTGCACATTGTGCTTGCTTTTCATATTTTCAAAATATACATCTTGTTTAAAAATAAAGTTAAAAAACTTCAAAATAAATATTAATTATATATATACTATAAAACTAATTAAGAATCGCAAAGCAATTCAAACGTGCAATTCCATTCTTGATCAAATGCAATTTGTTTTTAAACCCCCCCTTTAAATATAACTGTTTCATTTGGATACGCGTGATCTTGTGTCCGGTTAGAAAATAACATTTTTGTTCTGGGAATAAAACTATCATGGCCAACAGCCTCTGGAGACTCTTAATACCTTGTTGATGAGATACGTTAAATTACGTGAAAATCCCATACAGTCAGACTAATGGAAAATGTAGCATGTAAGAACCTATATTAATAGGGCCTATTGTATTTATTATTACCCTTTTTTTTATTTTGAGAGCTAACTAACAAACGCCCTATATAAATGCGTCTTTGTATTATACATATAAATATCGTTATAAAGCGATGGTTCGAGTCCTGGCATTGACTGTTAGTTTGTATCAGTAACATTCACTTTATACTTAGCTGGTTCTCCCCCTTACTCTGTCTAAATAAACAAGATCCCCTCACATATCAATAGTCTGTGGAGAATGGGCAGAGTTAGACCAAAAAGAGATCGACCCCTCCTTGGAAAAATAAATTTCTTTTTAAATTTTATACTAAACTGCTAATTTATTATTAAAATGCTTTGGATTAGTTGTGCGTAGTTTCAAATGATTCTATATTGTGATTATTTAAACTGTCTTAATCAGATTAAAATATAGAGCCATCAATTATTCTAAATATAATTGTACAAAGCCATATAAGTGGTTATAAAATGTTTACTTACACCTTGGACAAGTAATTATTTAAATATTTTGGTACTTGGTACCAGTTGTTAGGAATTGTATTCGATATTTATGTATCACCAACCAACTTAAAATATCATTTTCCTAATCACCCACACTCCGTACTTTTTATTTTCTCTCCGTATTTGCCTATATACACCACTTTCCATACCTAAAATGTTATTCATGTAAATAACTACATGAAATGTTAACAAAAACTCTTATATTATAAGTAGTTTGTATTGTATAGTTGCTGAGCAATACCATTCTATCTACTGATAAGAGAGAGGGTAAATTCAAAATCAATCTAACTTTGGAAGAAAAATATGTCAGAGAGTAAACTGAAAACTTAGAGCAAACTTTTAAATTATATTAGTTTGAGATCAAGGAAACTGAAAGTTTTAAATTACTCCCGTCTAACAGTGAAATGCCTTTGAACAGACAAGTCAAACATTCATATTGAAAAGTTTATTTTCGTTGAATATCAATGTATTTTTAGTAAAATCTTAATAATATTGATTATATATATTTTGTATATCAGTCAATACAATCATTCACTATCAGGCCTTGAAAGTAGATAAGATTTACAATCGGTAACAATCATTGTTATGAATATGCATTGAAACAGGGTGCTTTTTAACTGTGTTACCAGCAATGGGGACTTGCTAAATTTTTAGCGGATTTGGAAATTTGAGGACAAAACTAGCGCTACCTATTGAGGGCAAACTATCGAAAACTACCATCCTATGTACATCAGTTTCTTGCCTCTACTTTCAAAAGAGTGTACTTCCACATTAAGTATTTTCTGAAACAACGCTCACTAACATAGACGTATTTTACCAATACAGGCACAGAACCAATAAGTGGTTAGCATACATTGAAATGTTTAGAAGCAGGTTGTTGGACTGAGTGAAGCCTTGAACAAACACGCAAACTCTGTTTACAGAATCATCCAGAGTGCTGTTACATAGGGTTGACATAGTGGGCACAGAATATGCGCACTTCTAAGACCCGCTCCCGAGGGAAGTCGACATAATTAAATGTACATTACATTCTATTGTAAACATAGCTTACTCATACCGTAGTAATGGTCCTCTTATCTACTCATACACGTACAAAAGGTGAGAAGTATATACTGTAAACATAGCTTACTCATACCATAGTAATGGTCCTCTTATCTACGCATACACGTTCAGAAGGTGGGAAGTATATACTATAAACATAGCTTACTCATACCGCAGTAATGGTCCTCTTATCTACGAATACAAGTACAGATGGTGGGAAGTATATACTGTAAACATAGCTTACTCATACTGTAGTAATGGCCCTCTATCTACTCATACACGTACAAAAGGTGGGAAGTATATATTGTAAACATAGCTTACTCATACCGTAGTAATGGTCCTCTTATCTACGAATACAAGTACAGATGGTGGGAAGTATATACTGTAAACATAGCTTACTCATACCGTAGTAATGGTCCTCTTATCTACTCATACACGTACAAAAGGTGGGAAGTATATATTGTAAACATAGCTTACTCATACCGTAGTAATGGTCCTCTTATCTACTCATACACGTACAAAAGGTGGGAAGTATATATTGTAAACATAGCTTACTCATACCGTAGTAATGGTCCTCTTATCTACGAATACAAGTACAGAAGGTGGGAAGTATATACTATAAACATAGCTTACTCATACCGCAGTACTGGTCCTCTTATCTACGAATACAAGTACAGATGGTGGGAAGTATATACTGTAAACATAGCTTACTCATACTGTAGTAATGGCCCTCTATCTACTCATACACGTACAAAAGGTGGGAAGTATATATTGTAAACATAGCTTACTCATACCGTAGTAATGGTCCTCTTATCTACGAATACAAGTACAGATGGTGAGAAGTATATACTGTAAACATAGCTTACTCATACTGTAGTAATGGCCCTCTATCTACTCATACACGTACAAAAGGTGGGAAGTATATATTGTAAACATAGCTTACTCATACCGCAGTAATGGTCCTCTTATCTACGAATACAAGTACAGATGGTGGGAAGTATATACTGTAAACATAGCTTACTCATACTGTAGTAATGGCCCTCTATCTACTCATACACGTACAAAAGGTGGGAAGTATATATTGTAAACATAGCTTACTCATACCGTAGTAATGGTCCTCTTATCTACGAATACAAGTACAGAAGGTGGGAAGTATATGCTGTAAACATAGCTTACTCATACCGTAGTAATGGTCATCTTATATACGCAACACTTACAGAAGGTGGGCAGTATATATTGTTAACATAGCTTTCTCATACCGTAATAATGGTCCGCTTATCTACCCATTCACGTACAAAAAGTGGGAAGTATATACTGTAAACATAGCTTACTCATACCGTAGTAATGGTTCTCTTATCTACTCATACACGTACAAAAAATGGGAAGTATATACTGAAACATAGCTTACTCATACCGTAGTAATGGTTCTCTTATCTACTCATACACGTACAAAAAATGGGAAGTACATACTGAAACATAGCTTACTCATACCGTAGTAATGGTCCTCTTATCTATGCATACACGTTCAGAATGTGGGAAGTATGTACTGTAAACATACCTTACTCATACCGTAGTAGTGGTCCTCTTATTTAACCATTCACGTAAAGAATGTGGGAAGTATATTCTCTAAATATAGCTTACTCATACCGTAGTAATGGTCCTCTTATCTACGCATACATGTACAGAAGGTGGGAAGTATATACTGTAAACATAGCTTACTCATACCGTAATAATGGTCCTCTTATATACTCATACACGTAAAGAAGGTGGGAAGTATATAATGTAAACATAGCTTACTCATACCGTAGTAATGGTCCTCTTATCTACCCATTCACGTAAAGAAGGTGGGAAGTATATACTGTAAACAAAGCTTACTCATACCGTAGTAATGGCCCTCTTATATACCCATACACGTGCAGAAGGTGGGAAGTATATATTGTTAACATAGCTTACTCATACCGTAATAATGGTCCAATTATCTACCCATTCACGTAAAGAAGGTGGGAAGTATATACTGTAAACATAGCTTACTCATACCGTAATAATGGCCCTCTTATATACCCATACACGTAAAGAAGGTGGGAAGTATATACTGTAAACATAGCTTACTCATACCGTAGTAATGGCCCTCTTATATACCCATACACGTAAAGAAGGTGGGAAGTATATATTGTTAACATAGCTTACTCATACCGTAATAATGGTCCAATTATCTACCCATTCACGTAAAGAAGGTGGGAAGTACATACTGTAGACATAGCTTACTCATACCGTAGTAATGGCCCTCTTATATACCCATACACGTAAAGAAGGTGGGAAGTATATATTGTTAACATAGCTTACTCATACCGTAGTAATGGCCCACTTATCTACCCATTCACGTAAAGAAGGTGGGAAGTATATACTGTAAACATAGCTTACTCATACCGTAGTAATGGCCCTCTTATATACCCATACACGTAAAGAAGGTGGGAAGTATATACTGTAAACATAGCTTACTCATACCGTAGTAATGGCCCTCTTATATACCCATACACGTAAAGAAGGTGGGAAGTATATATTGTTAACATAGCTTACTCATACCGTAATAATGGTCCAATTATCTACCCATTCACGTAAAGAAGGTGGGAAGTATATACTGTAGACATAGCTTACTCATACCGTAATAATGGCCCTCTTATATACCCATACACGTAAAGAAGGTGGGAAGTATATACTGTAAACATAGCTTACTCATACCGTAGTAATGGCCCTCTTATATACCCATACACGTAAAGAAGGTGGGAAGTATATACTGTAAACATAGCTTACTCATACCGTAGTAATGGCCCTCTTATATACCCATACACGTAAAGAAGGTGGGAAGTATATATTGTTAACATAGCTTACTCATACCGTAATAATGGTCCAATTATCTACCCATTCACGTAAAGAAGGTGGGAAGTATATACTGTAAACATAGCTTACTCATACCGTAGTAATGGCCCTCTTATATACCTATACACGTACAGAAGGTGGGAAGTATATATTGTTAACATAGCTTACTCATACCGTAATAATGGTCCAATTATCTACCCATTCACGTAAAGAAGGTGGGAAGTATATACTGTAAACATAGCTTACTCATACCGTAATAATGGCCCTCTTATATACCCATACACGTAAAGAAGGTGGGAAGTATATATTGTTAACATAGCTTACTCATACCGTAATAATGGTCCAATTATCTACCCATTCACGTAAAGAAGGTGGGAAGTATATACTGTAAACATAGCTTACTTATACCGTAGTAATGGCCCTATTATATACCCATACACGTAAAGAAGGTGGGAAGTATATATTGTAAACATAGCTTACTCATACCGTAATAATGGCCCTCTTATATACCCATACACGTAAAGAAGGTGGGAAGTATATACTGTAAACATAGCTTACTTATACCGTAGTAATGGCCCTCTTATATACCCATACACGTAAAGAAGGTGGGAAGTATATATTGTTAACATAGCTTACTCATACCGTAATAATGGCCCTCTTATATACCCATACACGTAAAGAAGGTGGGAAGTATATATTGTTAACATAGCTTACTCATACCGTAATAATGGTCTAATTATCTACCCATTCACGTAAAGAAGGTGGGAAGTATATACTGTAAACATAGCTTACTTATACCGTAGTAATGGCCCTCTTATATACCCATACACGTACAGAAGGTGGGAAGTATGTATTGTTAACATAGCTTACTCATACCGTAATAATGGTCCAATTATCTACCCATTCACGTAAAGAAGGTGGGAAGTATATACTGTAAACATAGCTTACTCATACCGTAGTAATGGCCCTCTTATATATCCATACACGTAAAGAAGGTGGGAAGTATATACTGTAAACATAGCTTACTCATACCGTAGTAATGGCCCTCTTATATACCCATACACGTAAAGAAAGTGGGAAGTATGTATTGTTAACATAGCTTACTCATACCGTAATAATGGTCCAATTATCTACCCATTCACGTAAAGAAGGTGGGAAGTATATACTGTAAACATAGCTTACTCATACCGTAGTAATGGCCCTCTTATATACCCATACACGTACAGAAGGTGGGAAGTATATATTGTTAACATAGCTTACTCATACCGTAATAATGGTCCAATTATCTACCCATTCACGTAAAGAAGGTGGGAAGTATATACTGTAAACATAGCTTACTCATACCGTAGTAATGGCCCTCTTATATACCCATACACGTAAAGAAGGTGGGAAGTATATACTGTAAACCTAGCTTACTCATACCGTAATAATGGTCCAATTATCTACCCATACACGTAAAGAAGGTTGGAAGTATATACTGTAAACTTAGCTTACTCATACCGTAATAATGGTCCTCTTATCTACGCATACACGTTCAGATGGTGGGAAGTATATATTGTAAACATAGCTTACTGATACCGTAGTAATGGTCCTCTTATTTACCCATACACGTAAAGAAGGTGGGAAGTATATACTGTAAACATAATGTTTACTCATACCTTAGTAATGGTCCTCTTATTTACCCATACACGTAAAGAAGGTGGGAAGTATATACTGTAAACTTAATGTTTACTCATACCTTAGTAATGGTCCTCTTATATACCCATACACGTTCAGATGGTGGGAAGTATATATTGTAAACATAGCTTACTGATACCGTAGTAATGGTCCTCTTATTTACCCATACACGTAAAGAAGGTGGGAAGTATATACTGTAAACATAATGTTTACTCATACCTTAGTAATGGTCCTCTTATCTACCCATACACGTACAGAAGGTGGGAAGTATATACTGTAAACATAATGTTTACTCATACCTTAGTAATGGTCCTCTTATTTACCCATACACGTACAGAAGGTGGGAAGTATATACTGTAAACATAGATTACTCATACCGTAGTAATGGTCCTCTTATTTACCCATACACGTACAGATGGTGTGAGAGATATATTTTGCAATATTGAACAGCAAAGCATAAATACATTTGTACAACGTTCAAAGTCTTCGTAAATATATCGTAACTATAAAGGTCTAGAAATTGACAAGGCATTATGAGTTAAATTTAATAAAACCACCCTTATTAAGTTATATTATTGAATGAGATGACAGTTTTCTTCAGAATTTATTTAAAAGTTGAATATTCTACATAAAATACATTAGGATAAAATGTATACATTAAATGTAAGTTTTATAATTAGTTTCATGTTTTTATTTCTATACTTTTCACGATAAATTCGCTGTAATTAACTACCGTGATAAGACAATTATGTTGGAACGATCCACGAGTGCTAGACTGAATGGTCCTTGGGTACGAGGGTAAGTTGTTTTTCCATGCGAATGGCGAAACTGTCAGTTTCTGATCGTTAAGTGAAAGAGACGTTATGCTTTTAACCGTTCCACTCTAATAAACAGATTCATTAAAAGGCTTTTATAGCCCGTAAAGAAATGAAACTTTCGTAATAACAAATTTGTTCCAGTTTATGCAAATAATAAATAAAACAACAATTACTGTAGAATAATTCTGAATTAAGTTAATGGCAGAAACTTTTGGCACTTTTCTACTCCGTTAATGAAAATGTTAAGCGTTTCACTCCAAAAAACTTTAGAACGAGTGTGTAAAAGGCTTTTATAGCCCGTAAAGAAATGAAACTTTCGTAATAACAAATTTGTTCCAGTTTATACAAATAATAAATAAAACAACAATTACTGTAGAATAATTCTGAATCAAGTTAATGGCAGAAACTTTTGGCACTTTTCTACTCCGTTAATGAAAATGTTAAGCGTTTCACTCCAAAAAACTTTAGAACGAGTGTGTTTATTTAACACTTTTCGAAATCGTTTGTTATTACTAAATGTTATTTCTGCTAAATTCCCTACGAAATCCGTTGTCATACCTGTATTACAACATTGGTTATCCTGCAATTTTTACGTGGATTTATTTTACTGACATATTTTTGATACTGATATATTTTATGTCATACGAACAGAATTTAGTGTTATAAAGAGTGTAGTAAACTATCTTTTTACTATTACAATACTGATACAATGATAACAAGCTACAAATTGTAATTATGTTAACATTGTTATAAATTAAAATAATCCTTTATACACAATATTTGAAGCTGTTTTTCTTTGGCAACGTAACTTTTCTGTTATTTTTTATTTATTTTTTTTATTTATTTTTTTTTTCTAATTGAACTATGGGTAAATAAGAGTATGGGTAAATGTATGGGTACCCATTTATACTCATATTTACCCATACACGTATGGGTGATTTAACAAGTTGTTACAATTTAAAATCTAGGCGTCTGTAGAAATGATTCGATATTTTATATATTTTGATGAGAAAAATGGTCAAGATTATTTTTCAAGATTATTAACACAGAGATAAAAAACTATACCATTGCCACTCAGTTGCAACAGACATCAAAACGAGACCATTGCCACTCAATAGAACAGAGATAAAAACGAGATCAATGCCTTTGAGTTGTAACAGAGATAAAAAACGAGACCATTGCCACTCAGTTTCAACATACATAAATACGAGACCATTGCCACTCAGTTTAACAGAGATAAAAACGAGACCAATGCCTTTCAGTTGTGACAGAGATAAAAAACGAAACCATTGCCACTCAGTTGAACAGAGATAAAAAACGAGACCATTGCCACGCAGTTCCAACAGAGAGATGAAACACGAGTCAATGTTTTTTTTTTTTTTTTTTTATAAGGTCAACTTATTTTATGACATAAAATAAACTATATTTTTACGTATTTTATACTAGCCTATTTATACTTATCATCATGTTAATAAAACACATAAAATAACTTTAGTCATAAGAATTTCTTGTCTATACATATTTATGTGTAAAACAATGTTTATTTTCCCAAGCTGTTGTGCTTTTTTTCAAAAGATTTAATTTAATGTTTACTTAACAAAATACCACATCTCAATCAAAACGTACTATCAGTTGATGTGTTATGAACTTCTATAATATTTATATTTAAATAAAATGTGTTCAATAATAATTAGTAGAACACCTTTAAACATTATATGGATAATTTATTAATTTATAATCTATTAATCCCAGCAACATATAATTGTGAGTAAAATGTTATTTATAGTTGTCTAAAAGCAAACGGAAGAATATTTATCCTGTTTTCACCATAAAACACTACGCAAACTGAAATTCCTGCTCTGTATTATCGCAGAATGAACATAAAACCGCAGAGCAAGTACTTGCTCTATGTAATACCAATGACTCCAGATAGAATAAGACAAAAAGTTCCCATGTTAAAATTTCAGACCAAACCAGTAGGTAAAGAACTGAGTTTAAGCAACTGGCCGCCATGGAGCGCTGAAGTCTCGTTTTGGCGGCGAGTGTGAGACAAAGTTGACTAGCGCAAGAAGAAAAGAGAGAGCTGTATTATCGGCCTACACACACACACTCCGGTTCGTCATCGGCCTTCTTCGGGTCTCTCACTTCATTCGTAACAACTGTGGACCCTTGACAGATGGCCGGTCCCTTGACCAAATACATCCCTTAGCACAGTGACACGCCTCTAGCTTTTCAGTTTTAGAGGACGGGCGTTAATTTCACTCTATTGAAACCAAGTCATCATTAAATATTGAAAAGTTTATTATTAGTTGCATAATTACATGATTACATTTAACATACAATAATAATTGAAGGGAAATTTTTAATCGTCTAATCTGGTTTACAATAATATTTAAAACAATAAACAGATTAAAGAGAGGAACCATACAATTAAAAAAAATACTTGCTTCAATAATTTGCTTAGTGGTATTTTAGTTTTGTGACCTAGTTACGTTTAAAAAGTTATTTACAATAATGTTCAAAATACAAATTTAATTTAAAAATACTATAATTACTTGCATAATATACTTGATATAATTTAAAAACATAACTATATTTACAGTGGCTTTTTAATTATTTAATCTAATTTACAATAATATTTACTTCAAGCTGCAAACATAGTACAGTAAAATAATTACTTGCTTAAAAGGAAATTAATTCATATCTGAATATTTGTAGTGATCTTTGAATTATATGACTAAATTAAAGAGATATTTACAACAATGTACAAAACACAAATTTAATTTAAAAATACTAAAATTACTAGCATAAAATATATTATCACATTACACAACACCTAAGTATGTAAAGCTAAAAAATAACTATTAAGAAAGAGATTTATAAGGCCAAGCTTAATTTTAAAGATGGACTGATTGATAAAGCTTCTAAAAAGAATAAGGTTGATTGGAGTATAATTAATCAAAATGTGAGACCTAATAGTAAAATAACAAATTCACCCATAGTTTCAATGTTTTTGTTGTCTCTATAGTTGTACAGACTCGTAATAATATACCTCCTCATAAGAATGACTACTTTTCTTATCTAGAGGTATTCGAAAGATTGCTTCATAAGCAGTTCGTTTTTTATCTTGAATCCAACTAATTAATTAATAACTGTCAATTTGGGTTTCGGCATAAACGAAGTACCTTCGGTGTGGTACACTCGTTTATTGTAGTAACACGCCCTCTAACAGTTGTGTTTAATTTTAAAGAACTTAAAGTAGAAGATGTATACACAGCTATTCTTAGACTAAGTAATAGTACTTGCCTTGATTGTTATGGTCTTAATGCTCACATCTTAAAAATATGCTTTAATTATGTTTGCGAAGTTCTAACTTTTTTATTTAATGAGTGTATAAAATCTTGTATTTTTACTGATTCAATAAAACTTAGTAAAGTAATTCCAGTACTCAAGAGAGGAGCTAAGGATCAGATTTGTAATGATAGGCCTATATCAATAATTTTAGTCGTGTCGAAGGTATTCGAAAGATTGCTTCATAAGCAGTTCGTTTTTTATCTTGAATCCAACTAATTAATTAATAACTGTCAATTTGGGTTTCGGCATAAACGAAGTACCTTCGGTGTGGTACACTCGTTTATTGTAGTAACACGCCCTCTAACAGTTGTGTTTAATTTTAAAGAACTTAAAGTAGAAGATGTATACACAGCTATTCTTAGACTAAGTAATAGTACTTGCCTTGATTATTATGGTCTTAATGCTCACATCTTAAAAATATGCTTTAATTATGTTTGCGAAGTTCTAACTTTTTTATTTAATGAGTGTATAAAATCTTGTATTTTTACTGATTCATTAAAACTTAGTAAAGTAATTCCAGTATTCAAGAGAGGAGCTAAGGATCAGATTTGTAATGATAGGTCTATATCAATAATTTTAGTCGTGTCGAAGGTATTCGAAAGATTGCTTCATAAGCAGTTCGTTTTTTATCTTGAATCCAACTAATTAATTAATAACTGTCAATTTGGGTTTCGGCATAAACGAAGTACCTTCGGTGTGGTACACTCGTTTGTAAACGATGGTCTCGATGGTTTAGAACTTAAACACAGTGTCAATCTAAGATCGTATGACTTTTCAAAACCTTCGACATGGTCGATCATGGAATTCTGTTAAATATATTAACATTTTATGGTTTTAGTCAGAGAGCTGTGGATTTAGTTAGCTCATACCTTACCAATAGACGCCAATATGTTTATTATAGTGGCACTATGTCAGGCATCCAACCTGAACTTTTTGGCGCTCCCCAAGGCTCCATTTTCGGGCCTAGATTTTCATTTTATATATTAATGACTTGCGTTCTGTTCTTCTAGAGTATTGTGTAAATACTTATTTGTTTGCTGATGACCTGGGGATTAAAGTGAATGCTCAATAACTTTTTCAATGTAATAAGAAGCTTAGCTCTTTGTGCAGCAAATAAATTGTGTCTCAATGAGAAAACAAACACAAGATTTACATCTTCCTTTGTCGAATAGGTCTTGTGAAAATGAAGATTTTAGTCCTAAGTTCCTTGGCATTTTTATCCAGCCTAACTTAAAGTGGCAAACCTATGAAGATTATGTAGCTGCTCGGAATGATTGAGGCATTTTATTCTCAGATCCCTAAATGGCACAATTTCTACTGAACACCTGCTGTGGATGTACTATGATTTTACACACAGTTTTTTTAACGTATGGTGTTACTTTGTGAGGTAGTTCGCCTCGAGCAAATAAATTATTTGTACTGCAAAAAAAAGCAATTAGGCTATTATACAATGTGGATAGACGAAATCATTGCAGATAAAAAGACTACCATCCATATATGTATTAAACGTTTTCTAAAATGTCAAAGGTAACAATGACTCTTTTGTAGCCAAGTGGTATCCATAGTAAAGTTACCATACTCGTAATAGAAATGACTTAGTTTTAAGTAAATGTAACTTCTCTAGTACCAAGCTAGTTTCAGGGATTAATTTTTACATTTCTTACCTATGCGTATAAATTTAATGAACATATGTAATTTTAAAAATGCTGTCAAACGTGTACTAGTACAATCTTCTTTATATAGTGTTGACGAATCCTCCTATCATGTTAAAGGTAAAACGTTTTTACATTTAACTTCTTTAGAATACATAGTCATTGGTAATAATTACCAGCACGCATCAAGCGGAGAGAGTGTGGAGTTCGATGTCGGAGTCCGGCGGAGTACTCAGCAGAGTGGGGGAGCCTTGGAATAAGCACGCACACTCACATACAAACCCTTCTGATTGAAATACTGACGGAAAACTTAGGTGCGCTCTAAACAGTTTAAAATATCGGGTATTGTTCACTGGCTACCTATTACTTATCTTGTTGTCCTAATATTACCAGTTAGCTATCAATTACCAGCCCTTCCAGAGTAGGAAATATCGAAATAACCACCTGGTTTGGTATTTTTCGTCCAGTTTTTTTTTTCACTTTGGGCAGTTTAAGGTGTAACTGAAGAGTTCCCAAAAATTACAAAAGTAAACAAAAAAAAGTCCAAAAATCTAAAACTTATATGGCCAATCAGTTGTGTAAATGTTACGAGGTTAGATTACACAATTCGAAAACATGAGTTAAACAGAACAATTATTAATATGAAATAATCGGCGTGTTACAGAATTCTAATTTTGGAGAAATGGTCAACAGAAGCTGCGAACTGTGTGATGTAGATATTGGCTCTGTCCCAATGCACGTTTAGTTTGTTCGATTTGACACAATCGGTTATAACGCTATATATTGAGAAGTGTATATATTACAGTAGTTGTCAGAATTCAATTACAGTTTGCAATCAGGCTGCATAATGTTTTTAAAATGTTCCAATACCAAATTCCTGTATCAAGGTTAAGAATCAATATTATTTATTGCTATCAACTCCAGTATTGTAGCCAGTTTATTTGTGAGAATGAGTTGGTTTAAACTATTATTGTTGTTGATGTTTATATTTATTATTGCTTAGCAGATAATAAAAAGTCTTCACGCTGTTTTACAACGGATGATCCTACTACAGTACTATACAGGGTGGAAAAAATATGGAAGCACTTTCAAAACTGTTATGTGACTTCACTTGTAAAAGTGAAATCTTGTACATGATCATGGTTACAAAGAACATACTTTTTGACGGCACTAGTGACATTTCATCTATTCAGGAGGACGGCCCACGAGGAGTTGATCGAAAATCTTTATTGTAAGCCTATGTCGAGTTTGGTATCAAAATAAAGGTCAAAAATTTATCCCTGATAAATTAATTGCCGCAAACCGGACTTCAAGATGTTTATCCTTTCCAGATTAGCGATCATTTGAATTTGAAAGTAACTAATTTGAAGAATATTATATCTCCGCTATTTTACAGTTTAACTTAATTATTCTGATCAAAAATTATACTTTATGGAAAAAAAATATTCAAACAATTAAATTACCAAATTATCTATGGTAAAAAATAATGTTGTTGAGAAAGCGTTTCCATATTTTATTCCACCCTGTATATCGAAACTAACTGTGGAGTATAAGGGATGTGTATATAGGGTGAGTTTAAGTCAGTGTTTAGTAATGTTTTGGGTGTAAAGAGGTTGGAAAAACGTTTGGAATATATTAAATAATTTTAAAACTATTAAAAAAATGTAATGAACTTTATTTTTATGTACGTTTCCCTATACCGAACACATACTGTACATATATAGTCGTTTTTCACAAAGCCAGAGGATGTCTCACGAAGGACGTTTTAAACGTTTTAAATATAAGCCTACCTCGAGTTATACCTCATTTTAAAGGTACATGTATTCGTTTTTACAGTACAAAAGTGCAAATTAGAGGTCAAAATACAGCGTCTCAAAAGAATGAACTGTTATAACTAATACTCTTAAGACAAGGATAAGATATTTATTGTATATTGCTGTTTACAGCTATAATTTAATAGACATAATATTAGTCATCAATTCATTTTCACTAAAAAATATGTTACAAATTATCATAGTAATTTTCTTAAACTATTTTTAGTTTAAAAGCCTACCTAATGTCAAATGTGTTTTTCTTATTTTTACTTTTGTTAAATAAAATTACATTCAATATAATTTTTTATTTTATTAATAAACTATTACTGGAGTATATGGAAGTTATAGTTGTTGTCCATTACGATAAAATATAGCAAATAGAATAATAATAAGACTTATTGATATTTCATTATTAGTTGTCCTAATGTGAGTACCATTCAGGTCCAATTATTGTGGTCACCAATATTGACGAATATTGGAGATACCTCCCAACATACTATAACATCTGACATATCATGATAAGAAGGACACGCGCCATTCATCTTCAATTATTGTGGTCAGCGATAATAATGAATATTGGAGAAGCCTCGCGAGATTCAACTCTATTACATCTGACATTTCGTGATAAGAGAGACACGCGCCATTCATCTTCAATTATTGTGTCAGCGATAGTAATAAATATTGGAGAAGACTTGTGAGATGCAACTTTATTACATCTGACATTTCGTGATAAGAAGGACACGCACCATACAATGTTTAATTATTGTGGTCAGTGATAATATTGAACATTGGAGAAGCCTCGCGAGATGCAACTTTATTACTTCGGACCTTTCATGATAAGAAGGACACGCACCATGCATGTTTAACTATCGTGGTCAGTGATACTACTAAAATTGGAGAAACTCAAGTCTATTATATTTATATTTAATTTTTTTTTTTTTTTTTTTTTTTTTTTTTTTTTTTTTTTTTTTTTGTGAATCCCCCTCTCACAAAGGAGCAGCTTTAAACCGAGGCCAGGTAACCCTCTTTGAACTGAGTAGGGGGAGGGGATGGAATAAAAATCCTTGGTAAAGCAGTCAGGAGTCTGAAAAGAAGTAAATAAGAGAGAGGGGCTCCGTTTCAATATGAGTATTCCGATAGGAAATGCCTTTACAAGAACCTTGTACAAGACCGAGTGGGTCGATATTGACACCAAACGTCCACCATTTGGTGGCAGAGGAGCAAGCCTCCAACAGGAGTAAGAGAAGGCTCGATTCTTTTGAGGACGAAAATTTTGGTGATCCTAAAAGAAACTGTGAAAGTAGAGAACCAATCGATAACGGATTTGCCAGCATAGAGGTCTTAGAAGCTTTAATATAAAGCTATTCGAGAGCTAAGCGCAGTCCAACAGAGAAAAAGACTGCAGATTTAATCGAATGTATGGCACAAGCTAAAGATTTCTGTTAGAGACTCTGTGAAGTTAAGGAGCGGGCAATCGGTGGCTATTAGGAAGCAAAGAGGGAAGCAAACAATTTATTGGAAAATAAAAAGACGATTTATATGCTTGAATTCAGCAGCCATATAAATCGCAATATGGACTGATTGTTGGCTAAGCTGAAGGATGGCTTAAACCTTAAAGTTGCAGGAAATAATCCTTTACTCAAGTAGCGAAAGTTGCCGTGGCCTTCGATGCCCCCCTAGCAGAAAAGAGACAATCTTAGTATACCTAAAAAAAGGGCCGCAATCTGTCCTCTCAGGAAACAAAGGGCGAGCTACAAAGAGCCTTGAATCCAAGCGAGTTAAGATTGAAAATCCACAGGTTGTCCAAAATGCAAGGTGTTTGCATTGCCATCGAAGTAGTCGATGAAAAAGGTTGCGAAGGTTTGCAGACCAAGCTGCACTCGGACTTTGATATTCGAAAGCCTAAAAAGTGACAACCTAAAATCCACATGTACGATGTTCCAAAATATATGATGGGAGACGACGTCCTTTAACTGCAATATATAAGCAAAACTTTCATGAGGTCATGGATGAGGAAGCATTCAAACAACAAATAAAAATGTGCTTCAAAACAGGTCCAATGGATCAGGACGTATGCAACATAGTCTTCGAGGCGAGTCCTCTGGCCAGAATAATTATGACTGACAAAGGTAAAATATTCTTCAGTTGGAGGTCATGTAAGCTAGTAGACCTGTTACAGTAACAAGATCCTTCGTTGTCTGGTCCTTGGCCATCTAACCAAAGATTGCAAGGCGACAAGTGAGATTTGTAGGCATTGGGCTTAGGATGGACACTCCTTCACAAACTGTCCTAATAAGACGATGCATCCAAAATGCATTAGATGTAGCACATTGAACAAATTATTGGATCATGAAAACCAATACAAAAATGTGTAGTGTCTTGAACAACGAGAAAGCTAGAGTCATCTCTTTCACAACTTATGAATAACGTTGTTATAAACAGCGATAACAGGACTATAACGTTTCGTCAAATCAACGTACAAAATAGTAGAGTCGCGACTTCTGAGGCAAGACGAGTCAAAGAGGAACTAGATCTTGACATTCTGTTGGTACCGTTGACGGTAAAGTCAGAGGACTCGGCCTTACAACCTGAAACCTTGTGATAGGCATCAAGGTTGTTGGTGAAATCCAACTGCAGGGATAGCTTGCACTCAGACTCTGGACCCACTTTAGTTGCTCCAGGTTAATTTCACTCACTTCGCCGTAGCCAAACTTCAAACTTCGATGGGAAGGGTCGGCCTAGAGAGTGGATACTTCCAGTGTCGAGACCCAGTCACACGATTTATTGACGAACTGGAAGTAATCTTAGACAAATTGCGAGGTCAGCATATACTAATAGCCCTCGATGCAAATGCTCGATCCAGGTTGTTGTTCAACCATGCCATTAATGAAGAATGTGAAGAGGTTAAGGAGTTTCTATTGAGAAGGAACCGAGTGTATTTTTCCTAAATCAACCTTCAGAATACCCCACTCATGAAGTCGGGGGTAACATAGACCTCACAATCTCGACGCCTAACTTGGCCAGACATCAAGAACTGGACTGTAAGAGATGGGGAGATTTCCAGTGACCACAGGCTTATAATAATCGAGCTAGATGTTGAAGCTTCAGCTATAAAGACCTTTGTTTTGGTTGATAAAACCGATTTTGTCTTCTTAAACATAATAATAGAGAGAAGGGTATCAACCTTTTGGGTAATCATACCCAGTAAGATGGGAAGGAAGTTCCTAAGATAAAGCCGACAAATTTACGTTGCTATTGTCAAAAGCCTGCAATAGTGTAATCCCGTCAAAAACTAAGGTTCCGAAAAAGACACCATGGTGGAACTGCGGACTACATCTACAAAAATTAAGGTCAAAAAGGCAAGATGGGAATACCAGCGCTGCTGCCGTGTCGAATTAAATTAGTTAGACAAGGAGTCCTAAGAAGAGAGACAAACAGATACAAAGCGTTTATTAAGAGAGCTAAAAACGAGAGCTGGAGAAATGTTGTTGCCACCAACGGAAATAATAATCCCTTCGGACTTGTCTATAAGTTGGTGGCCGAAAATCTCAGACCAAAGAAGTATTTTCAAGTCTAATGAAAGGCAACATAGCAGAATACAGAGAGACCTCGGGGGCCTTGACTTATTCCTTACTAATAGAGTATATCTGGTTAAAAGAAGAAGTAAACGCAAATATAAACGATCACGAAACTCCCGATAAGGCGCAAGCCAGGCGCAGGGGAAAGCACGGCAGAAATGAAAAAAGCTGCATCCTACCATCTCTTGGTACAGTAGATTTTCTGTCACCTAACTGGTACAGTTGGTTCTTTCAAGACGCCAGAGGAAAGAAATGCGCAAAAATTGTATATGTGAGAACATTTTTATATCAACAATTATTTAATTCTCCTTTTAATATACAAATAGTAGCGTTTAGAACTAAAATGTGTTTATATATATATATTCTTTTTTTTAATTTGGAAAATAAAACTTGCAAAATTGTCCCTCTTATTAGGGGTCTTATTATACGAGTACAACAAAAGGGAAAAGTATCAATATTTTCCCTCTTGTTGTAGTTCAATTTTCAATACTAGTATCCTTCGTCTTTAGGTTGTGGAGTAACAAAAAAACATGCATATTAAGTCAAAATATAAACAAATAACAATCATGTTTGAAAACGTTTTTATATTAAAATCTTTGATTTTAATCTTTCCAATCATAATCAAACACAAAGTTAGGTCTATCTAGTTCATTGATGCGTTGGCTCCTTATAATATGGGGAAAGTATTATTTTCGTGCAAAGAAAAGAGGATGTTCCTCAAGATGAGGACTCAACCCTCTCCCTTCAGCGCCCTTCCCTTTCCACTTACTGTTAAATTCAAGTTTGACAAGGTAAACACTACACATGATTACATCATCAAGTGGATTTCTTTTCCTATCAATAAGATTATATAAATTTAGTTATTATATTCCTTACAATATACTCAAACTAATCAAACAAATTTATATTTTCAATGTCTTTTAACTACTTTATAAGTAAATTGTGAATAGAGTAAAGGGATTAAGTTATTTGTACATTCCATGAATACAAATGTTTGTGTTATGCGTATGGTAGCCAATTACATGCAGTCTTAATAGCATTAAAAATTGCAAAAGATTCATAAAATGTAAATTAAGGCTGCATACTTTAACGATTAATGCTTTTACACAATGCTAAATAAATATTTTTTTACTCCATTTGTTCGTTTTGATTTTTATTTTTTTTTTTACATAGTCATGCTGAAACAACTTATTTGATTATAAAGTTAGTTAATTCTCTGAATGTTTCTATTAAGAATTACAGAGATTTTTTAATCAACGTAACTATAAACAATCGTAATAATCCGTCATTATTACAACATTTTGATCAAATACAAATATGTAAACATCCGAGGTAAATTATTGTCAAGCCATAGTTGCTGCGTTTAACTTGCAAAATGGACTTACAAGAACAGGCATGACAAGTTTACATTCAACCATCAATTTAACATTTTGACCAATCCCATTTATTGATTAATAATGCGAACGCTCACTAATACAATGCCAAACTGTTTTATCTTTTTGTTATTTATATGCTTCATTTTTAAATCATGCATAATCAAAGGAGAATACGTAATAGGTTATATCACCTATACATAAAAATTTATCTAAGACTAAAGAAATAACTAAATTACTTTAATTTTAGTACTTGACCTTCTTTTTTATTAAAAAATCGATACATAATCATAACATATTCGTTAAAAATATTAAAATAAAGGTAAATGTAATGCCCCTTTCCAATCTAAAATATACGATAACAATAAAAAAAAAAAACCTATTTATAGTGTTTTCCTGAAAAATAATAAAATTTATCTTACTACTTCTTTTAATAAAAGCTAGAGGTCTATATTTATGGTGCACGTGTTTACGCAGAATGCTCACCACTAGTGGCTTCGCCAAGCATTTACGGTTTGTGTAGGATATGGCAAACACTATAGAGTGTGTTTCAGCTAGCTTACGTCCCAGTGTTGGCTGCCTTCTCACGTTCTTGAGAACCACTCACAAGCTGATAGAATGTCAAGACTCCTACACTTATAGTGGTTTCACCTGTTATCGACGGTTTGTATAGCAGATGGAGAACTCTGTGTAGTGTCCTTCACTTGTTCTCAAGAGTCATTCACAAGCTGATAAAATGTCAAGACTCCTACACTTATAGTGGTTTCACCTGTTATCGACGATTTGTATAGCAGATGGAGAACTCTGTGTAGTGTCCTTCACTTGTTCTCAAGAGTCATTCACAAGCTGATAGAATGTCAAGACTCCTACACTTATAGTGGTTTCACCTGTTATCGACGGTTTGTATAGCAGATGGAGAACTCTGTGTAGTGTCCTTCACTTGTTCTCAAGAGTCATTCACAAGCTGATAGAATGTCAAGACTCCTACACTTATAGTGGTTTCACCTGTTATCGACGGTTTGTATAGCAGATGGAGAACTCTGTGTAGTGTCCTTCACTTGTTCTCAAGAGTCATTCGCAAGATGATAGAATGTCAAGACTCCTACACTTATAGTCGTTTCACCTGTTATCGACGGTTTGTATAGCAGATGGAGAACTCTGTGTAGTGTCCTTCACTTGTTCTCAAGAGTCATTCACAAGCTGATAAAATGTCAAGACTCCTACACTTATAGTGGTTTCACCTGTTATCGACGGTTTGTATAGCAGATGGAAAACTCTGTGTAGTGTCCTTCACTTATTCTTGAGAACCACTCGCAAGATGATAGAAAGTCAAGACTCCTACACTTATAGTGGTTTCACCTGTTATCGACGATTTGTATAGCAGATGGAAAACTCTGTCTAGTGTCCTTCACTTGTTCTCGAGAGTCATTCACAAGCTGATAGAATGTCAAGACTCCTACACTTCTAGTGGTTTCACCTGTTATCGACGGTTTGTATAGCAGATGGAGAACTCTGTGTAGTGTCCTTCACTTATTCTTGAGAACCACTCGCAAGATGATAGAATGTCAAGACTCCTACACTTCTAGTGGTTTCACCTGTTATTGACAGTTTGTATAGCAGATGGAGAACTCTGTGTAGTGTCCTTCACTTATTCTTGAGAACCACTCGCAAGATGATAGAATGTCAAGACTCCTACACTTCTAGTGTTTTCACTAGTTATGGACGGTTTGTATAGCAGATGGAAAACTCTGTCTAGTGTCCTTCACTTGTTCTCGAGAGTCATTCACAAGCTGATAGAATGTCAAGACTCCTACACTTCTAGTGGTTTCACCTGTTATCGACGGTTTGTATAGCAGATGGAGAACTCTGTGTAGTGTCCTTCACTTATTCTTGAGAACCACTCGCAAGATGATAGAATGTCAAGACTCCTACACTTCTAGTGGTTTCACCTGTTATTGACAGTTTGTATAGCAGATGGAGAACTCTGTGTAGTGTCCTTCACTTATTCTTGAGAACCACTCGCAAGATGATAGAATGTCAAGACTCCTACACTTCTAGTGGTTTCACCTGTTATTGACAGTTTGTATAGCAGATGGAGAACTCTGTGTAGTGTCCTTCACTTATTCTTGAGAACCACTCGCAAGATGATAAAATGTCAAGACTCCTACACTTCTAGTGGTTTCACCTGTTATTGACAGTTTGTATAGCAGATGGAGAACTCTGTGTAGTGTCCTTCACTTATTCTTGAGAACCACTCGCAAGATGATAAAATGTCAAGACTCCTACACTTCTAGTGGTTTCACCTGTTATTGACAGTTTGTATAGCAGATGGAGAACTCTGTGTAGTGTCCTTCACTTATTCTTGAGAACCACTCGCAAGATGATAAAATGTCAAGACTCCTACACTTAAAGTGGTTTCACCTGTTATTGACAGTTTGTATAGCAGATGGAGAACTCTGTGTAGTGTCCTTCACTTATTCTTGAGAACCACTCGCAAGATGATAAAATGTCAAGACTCCTACACTTCTAGTGGTTTCACCTGTTATTGACAGTTTGTGTAGCAGATTGAGAACCCTGTGTAGTGTCCTACACTTGTTCTCGACAGTCATTCACAAGCTGATAGAATGTTAAGACTCCAATACTTCTAGTGGTTTCACTAGTTATGGACGGTTTGTGTAGCAGATTGAGAACCCTGTGTAGTGTCCTTCACTTGTTCTTGAGAGTCATTCACAAGCTGATAAAATGTTAAGATTCCAATACTTCTAGTGTTTTCACTAGTTATGGACGGTTTGCGTAGCAGATTGAAAACCCTGTGTAGTGTCCTTCACTTGTTCTTGAGAGTCATTCACAAGCTGATAGAATGTTAAGATTCCAATACTTCTAGTGTTTTCACTAGTTATGGATGGTTTGTGTAGCAGATTGAGAACCCTGTGTAGTGTCCTTCACCTGTTCTCGAGTGTCATTCACTAGCTGATAGAATGTTAAGACTCCAATACTTCTAGTGGTTTCACTAGTTATGGACGGTTTGTATAGCAGATTGAGAACCCTGTGTAGTGTCCTTCACTTGTTCTCGACAGTCATTCACAAGCTGATAGAATATTAAGACTCCAATACTTCTAGTATTTCACTAGTTATGGACGGTTTGTGTAGCAGATTGAGAACCCTGTGTAGTGTCCTTCACCTGTTCTCGAGTGTCATTCACAAGCTGATAGAATGTTAAGACTCCAATACTTCTAGTGTTTTCACTAGTTATGGACGGTTTGTGTAGCAGATTGAGAACCCTGTGTAGTGTCCTTCACTTGTTCTTGAGAGTCATTCACAAGCTGATAGAATGTTAAGATTCCAATACTTCTAGTGTTTTCACTAGTTATGGACGGTTTGCGTAGCAGATTGAAAACCCTGTGTAGTGTCCTTCACTTGTTCTTGAGAGTCATTCACAAGCTGATAGAATGTTAAGATTCCAATACTTCTAGTGTTTTCACTAGTTATGGACGGTTTGTGTAGCAGATTGAGAACCCTGTGTAGTGTCCTTCACTTGTTCTCGACAGTCATTCACAAGCTGATAGAATATTAAGACTCCAATACTTCTAGTATTTCACTAGTTATGGACGGTTTGTGTAGCAGATTGAGAACCCTGTGTAGTGTCCTTCACTTGTTCTCGACAGTCATTCACAAGCTGATAGAATATTAAGACTCCAATACTTCTAGTATTTCACTAGTTATGGACGGTTTGTGTAGCAGATTGAGAACCCTGTGTAGTGTCCTTCACCTGTTCTCGAGTGTCATTCACAAGCTGATAGAATGTTAAGACTCCAATACTTCTAGTGTTTTCACTAGTTATGGACGGTTTGTGTAGCAGATTGAGAACCCTTTGTAGTGTCCTTCACTTGTTCTTGAGAGTCATTCACAAGCTGATAGAATGTTAAGACTCCAATACTTCTAGTGTTTTCACTAGTTATGGACGGTTTGCGTAGCAGATTGAAAACCCTGTGTAGTGTCCTTCACTTGTTCTTGAGAGTCATTCACAAGCTGATAGAATGTTAAGATTCCAATACTTCTAGTGTTTTCACTAGTTATGGACGGTTTGTGTAGCAGATTGAGAACCCTGTGTAGTGTCCTTCACATGTTCACGAGAGTCATTCACTAGCTGATAGAATGTTAAGACTCCAATACTTCTAGTGGTTTCACTAGTTATGGACGGTTTGTATAGCAGATTGAGAACCCTGTGTAGTGTCCTTCACTTGTTCTCGACAGTCATTCACAAGCTGATAGAATATTAAGACTCCAATACTTCTAGTATTTCACTAGTTATGGACGGTTTGTGTAGCAGATTGAAAACTCTGTGTAGTGTCCTTCACTTGTTCTCGAGAGTCATTCACAAGCTGATAGAATGTTAAGACTCCAATACTTCTAGTGTTTTCACTAGTTATGGACGGTTTGTAGAGCAGATTGAGAACCCTGTGCAGTGTCCTTCACTTGTTCATGAGATCCATTCACAAGCTGGTAGAATGTTATGACTCCAATACTTCTAGTAGTTTCACTAGTTATGACCGATTTGTGTAGCAGATTGAGAACCCTGTGTAGTGTCCTTCACTTGTTCTCGACAGTCATTCACAAGCTGATAGAATGTTAAGACTCCAATACTTCTAGTGTTTTCACTAGTTATGGACGGTTTGTGTAGCAGATTGAGAACCCTGTGTAGTGTCCTTCACTTGTTCTCGACAGTCATTCACAAGCTGATAGAATGTTAAGACTCCAATACTTCTAGTGTTTTCACTAGATATGGACGGTTTGTGTAGCAGATTGAAAACCCTACGTAGTGTCCTTCACTTGTTCTTGAGAGTCATTCACAAGCTGATAGAATGTTAAGACTCCAATACTTCTAGTGTTTTCACTAGTTATGGACGGTTTGTGTAGCAGATTGAGAACCCTGTGTAGTGTCCTTCACTTGTTCTTGAGAGTCATTCACAAGCTGGTAGAATGTTATGACTCCAATACTTCTAGTAGTTTCACTAGTTATGACCGACTTGTGTAGCAGATTGAGAACCATGTGTAGTGTCCTTCACTTGTTCTTGAGAGTCATTCACAAGCTGATAGAATGTTAAGACTCCAATACTTCTAGTGTTTACACTAGTTATGGACGGTTTGTGTAGCAGATTGAGAACCCTGTGTAGTGTCCTTCACTTGTTCTTGAGAGTCATTCACAAGCTGGTAGATTGTTATGACTCCAATACTTCTAGTGTTTACACTAGTTATGGACGGTTTGTGTAGCAGATTGAGAACCCTGTGTAGTGTCCTTCACTTGTTCTTGAGAGTCATTCACAAGCTGGTAGATTGTTATGACTCCAATACTTCTAGTGTTTACACTAGATATGGACGGTTTGTGTAGCAGATTGAAAACCCTGTGTAGTGTCCTTCACTTGTTCTTGAGAGTCATTCACAAGCTGATAGAATGTTAAGACTCCAATACTTCTAGTGTTTTCACTAGTTATGGACGGTTTGTGTAGCAGATTGAGAACCCTGTGCAGTGTCCTTCACTTGTTCTCGAGAGTCATTCACAAGTTGATAGAATGTTAGGACTCCAATACTTCTAGTGTTTACACTAGTTATGGACGGTTTGTGTAGCAGATTGAGAACCCTGTGTAGTGTCCTTCACGTTCTTGAGAGTCATTCACAAGCTGGTAGATTGTTATGACTCCAATACTTCTAGTGTTTACACTAGTTATGGACGGTTTGTGTAGCAGATTGAGAACCCTGTGTAGTGTCCTTCACTTGTTCTCGACAGTCATTCACAAGCTGATAGAATGTTAAGACTCCAATACTTCTAGTGTTTTCACTAGATATGGACGGTTTGTGTAGCAGATTGAAAACCCTACGTAGTGTCCTTCACTTGTTCTTGAGAGTCATTCACAAGCTGATAGAATGTTAAGACTCCAATACTTCTAGTGTTTACACTAGTTATGGACGGTTTGTGTAGCAGATTGAGAACCCTGTGTAGTGTCCTTCACTTGTTCTCGAGAGTCATTCACAAGTTGATAGAATGTTAAGACTCCAATACTTCTAGTGTTTACACTAGTTATGGACGGTTTGTGTAGCAGATTGAGAACCCTGTGTAGTGTCCTTCACTTGTTTTTGAGAGTCATTTACAAGCTGATAGAATGTTAAGACTCCAATACTTCTAGTGTTTACACTAGTTATGGACGGTTTGTGTAGCAGATTGAGAACCCTGTGTAGTGTCCTTCACTTGTTCTTGAGAGTCATTCACAAGCTGGTAGATTGTTATGACTCCAATACTTCTAGTAGTTTCACTAGTTATGACCGATTTGTGTAGCAGATTGAGAACCCTGTGTAGTGTCTTTCACTTGTTCTCGAGAGTCATTCACAAGCTGATAGAATGTTAAGACTCCAATACTTCTAGTGTTTTCACTAGTTATGGACGGTTTGTGTAGCAGATTGAGAACCCTGTGTAGTGTCCTTCACCTGTTCTCGAGTGTCATTCACAAGCTGATAGAATGTTAAGACTCCAATACTTCTAGTGTTTTCACTAGTTATGGACGGTTTGTGTAGCAGAATGAAAACCCTGTGTAGTGTCCTTCACTTGTTCTTGAGAGTCATTCACAAGCTGATTGAATGTTAAGACTCCAATACTTCTAGTGTTTTCACTAGTTATGGACGGTTTGTGTAGCAGATTGAGAACCCTGTGTAGTGTCCTTCACCTGTTCTCGAGTGTCATTCACAAGCTGATAGAATGTTAAGACTCCAATACTTCTAGTGTTTTCACTAGTTATGGACGGTTTGTGTAGCAGATTGAGAACCCTGTGTAGTGTCCTACACTTGTTCTCGACAGTCATTCACAAGCTGATAGAATGTTAAGACTCCAATACTTCTAGTGTTTTCACTAAATATGGACGGTTTGTGTAGCAGATTGAGAACCCTGTGTAGTGTCCTTCACTTGTTCTTGAGAGTCATTCACAAGCTGATAGAATGTTAAGACTCCAATACTTCTAGTGGTTTCACTACTTATGGACGGTTTGTATAGCAGATTGAGAACCCTGTGTAGTGTCCTTCACCTGTTCTCGACAGTCATTCACAAGCTGATAGAATGTTAAGACTCCAATACTTCTAGTGGTTTCACTAGTTATGGACGGTTTGTATAGCAGATTAAGAACCCTGTGTAGTGTCCTTCACTTGTTTTTGAGAGTCATTTACAAGCTGATAGAATGTTAAGACTCCAATACTTCTAGTGTTTTCACTAGTTATGGATGGTTTGTGTAGCAGATTGAGAACCCTGTGTAGTGTCCTTCACCTGTTCTCGAGTGTCATTCACAAGCTGATAGAATGTTAAGACTCCAATACTTCTAGTGTTTTCACTAGTTATGGACGGTTTGTGTAGCAGATTGAAAACCCTGTGTAGTGTCCTTCACTTGTTCTTGAGAGTCATTCACAAGCTGATTGAATGTTAAGACTCCAATACTTCTAGTATTTCACTAGTTATGGACGGTTTGTGTAGCAGATTGAGAACCCTGTGTAGTGTCCTTCA
This sequence comes from Stictocephala bisonia, assembly GCA_035578905.1. Lineage (NCBI taxonomy): Eukaryota > Metazoa > Arthropoda > Insecta > Hemiptera > Membracidae > Stictocephala > Stictocephala bisonia. The sequence continues at coordinate 1,048,449 of JAQJVL010000286.1, forward strand.
CTTGCTCACGAGAGTCATTCACTAGCTGGTAGAATGTTAAGACTCCAATACTTCTAGTGTTTACACTAGTTATGGACGGTTTGTGTAGCAGATTGAGAACCCTGTGTAGTGTCCTACACTTGTTCTCGACAGTCATTCACAAGCTGATAGAATGTTAAGACTCCAATACTTCTAGTGTTTTCACTAAATATGGACGGTTTGTGTAGCAGATTGAGAACCCTGTGTAGTGTCCTTCACTTGTTCTTGAGCGTCATTCACAAGCTGATAGAATGTTAAGACTCCAATACTTCTAGTGTTTTCACTAGTTATGGATGGTTTGTGTAGCAGATTGAGAACCCTGTGTAGTGTCCTTCACCTGTTCTCGAGTGTCATTCACTAGCTGATAGAATGTTAAGACTCCAATACCTCTAGTGTTTTCACTAGTTATGGATGGTTTGTGTAGCAGATTGAGAACCCTGTGTAGTGTCCTTCACCTGTTCTCGAGTGTCATTCACTAGCTGATAGAATGTTAAGACTCCAATACTTCTAGTGTTTTCACTAGTTATGGACGGTTTGTATAGCAGATTGAGAACCCTGTGTAGTGTCCTTCACTTGTTCTTGAGAGTCATTCACAAGCTGATAGAATGTTAAGACTCCAATACTTCTAGTGGTTTCACTAGTTATGGACGGTTTGTATAGCAGATTAAGAACCCTGTGTAGTGTCCTTCACTTGTTTTTGAGAGTCATTTACAAGCTGATAGAATGTTAAGACTCCAATACTTCTAGTGTTTTCACTAGTTATGGATGGTTTGTGTAGCAGATTGAGAACCCTGTGTAGTGTCCTTCACCTGTTCTCGAGTGTCATTCACTAGCTGATAGAATGTTAAGACTCCAATACTTCTAGTGTTTTCACTAGTTATGGACGGTTTGTGTAGCAGATTGAAAACCCTGTGTAGTGTCCTTCACTTGTTCTTGAGAGTCATTCACAAGCTGATAGAATGTTAAGACTCCAATACTTCTAGTGTTTACACTAGTTATGGACGGTTTGTGTAGCAGATTGAGAACCCTGTGTAGTGTCCTACACTTGTTCTCGACAGTCATTCACAAGCTGATAGAATGTTAAGACTCCAATACTTCTAGTGTTTTCACTAGTTATTGACGGTTTGTGTAGCAGATTGAGAACCCTGTGTAGTGTCCTTCACTTGTTCTCGACAGTCATTCACAAGCTGATAGAATGTTAAGACTCCAATACTTCTAGTGTTTACACTAGTTATTGACGGTTTGTGTAGCAGATTGAGAACCCTGTGTAGTGTCCTTCACTTGTTCTTGAGCATCATTCACAAGCTGATAGAATGTTAAGACTCCAATACTTCTAGTGTTTACACTAGTTATGGACGGTTTGTGTAGCAGATTGAGAACCCTGTGTAGTGTCCTACACTTGTTCTCGACAGTCATTCACAAGCTGATAGAATGTTAAGACTCCAATACTTCTAGTGTTTACAATAGTTATTGATGGTTTGTGTAGCAGATTGAGAACCCTGTGTAGTGTCCTTCACTTGTTCTTGAGCATCATTCACAAGCTGATAGAATGTTAAGACTGCAATACTTCTAGTGTTTTCACTAGTTATTGATGGTTTGTGTAGCAGATTGAGAACCCTGTGTAGTGTCCTTCACTTGTTCTTGAGCATCATTCACAAGCTGATAGAATGTTAAGACTCCAATACTTCTAGTGTTTACAATAGTTATTGATGGTTTGTGTAGCAGATTGAGAACCCTGTGTAGTGTCCTTCACTTGTTCTTGAGCATCATTCACAAGCTGATTGAATGTTAAGACTCCAATACTTCTAGTGTTTTCACTAGTTATGGACGGTTTGTGTAGCAGATTGAGAACCCTGTGTAGTGTCCTTCACTTGTTCTCGACAGTCATTCACAAGCTGATAGAATGTTAAGACTCCAATACTTCTAGTGTTTTCACTAGTTATGGACGGTTTGTATAGCAGATTGAGAACCATGTGTAGTGTCCTACACTTGTTCTCGACAGTCATTCACAAGCTGATAGAATATTAAGACTCCAATACTTCTAGTATTTCACTAGTTATGGACGGTTTGTATAGCAGATTAAGAACCCTGTGTAGTGTCCTTCACTTGTTTTTGAGAGTCATTCACAAGCTGATAGAATGTTAAGACTCCAATACTTCTAGTGCTTTCACTAGTTATGGACGGTTTGTGTAGCAGATTAAGAACCCTGTGTAGTGTCCTTCACTTGTTTTTGAGAGTCATTTACAAGCTGATAGAATGTTAAGACTCCAATACTTCTAGTGCTTTCACTAGTTATGGACGGTTTGTATAGCAGATTAAGAACCCTGTGTAGTGTCCTTCACTTGTTTTTGAGAGTCATTTACAAGCTGATAGAATGTTAAGACTCCAATACTTCTAGTGCTTTCACTAGTTATGGACGGTTTGTGTAGCAGATTGAGAACCCTGTGTAGTGTCCCTCACTTGTTCTCGAGAGTCATTCACAAGCTGATTGAATGTTAAGACTCCAATACTACTAGTGTTTTCACTAGTTATGGACGGTTTGTAAAGCTGATTGAGAACCCTGTGTAGTGTCCTTCACTTGTTCTTGAGGGTCATTCACAAGCTGATAGAATGTTAAGACTCCAATACTTCTAGTGGTTTCACTAGTTATGGACGGTTTGTATAGCAGATTGAGAACCCTGTGTAGTGTCCTTCACTTGTTCTCGAGTCATTCACAAGCTGATAGAATGTTAAGACCCCAATACTTCTAGTGGTTTCACTAGTTATGGACGGTTTGTGTAGCAGATTGAGAACCCTGTGTAGTGTCCTTCACTTGTTCTCGCGAGTTATTCATAAGCTGATAGAATGTTAAGATTCCAATACTTCTAGTTGTTTCACCAGTTACCGATGGTTCCGTAGCAGATAGAGAACCCTGTGTAGTGTTCTTCAGCTTTAGTTGCCTTCACTTTTTCTTGAGGGCCACTCGCAAGCTGATAGAATGTCAAGATTCTGAGGCGTTCCCAGACTGGAGATGGTAATTAATATGTTACAGTTCCAGAGTACTTTCCATGGTGCCTCAGGTACGGTAATAGTCAGGCTGGCTGATTAGCACCTCCCCATGGACATTACAATTAACCATGACAAACAGCATGACGTTATATTGAGGCGCTCCCAAATTGGAGATGGTATTATGTTACAGTTCCAGAGTATGACACCTGGTACCTGAGGTATGGTAGTAGCTGGTGCCAGGCTGGCTAATTAGCACCTCCCTATGGACATTACAACTAACCATGACAAACAGCATGACGTTATATTGAGGCGCTCCCAAATTGGAGATGGTATTATGTTACAGTTCCAGAGTATGACACCTGGTACCTGAGGTATGGTAGTAGCTGGTGCCAGGCTGGCTAATTAGCACCTCCCTATGGACATTACAATTAACCATGACAAACAGCATGACGATATATTGAGGCGCTCCCAAATTGGAGATGGTATTATGTTACAGTTCCAGAGTATGACATCTGGTACCTGAGGTATGGTAGTAGCTGGTGCCAGGCTGGCTAATTAGCACCTCCCTATGGACATTACATTAACCATGACAAACAGCATAACGTTTTATTGAGGCGCTCCCAAATTGGAGATGGTATTATGTTACAGTTCCAGAGTATGACACCTGGTACCTGAGGTATGGTATGGTAGTAGCTGGTGCCAGGCTGGCTAATTAGCACCTCCCTATGGACATTACAACTAACCATGACAAACAGCATGACGTTATCTTGAGGCGCTCCCAAATTGGAGATGGTATTATGTTACAGTTCCAGAGTATGACACCTGGTACCTGAGGTATGGTAGTAGCTGGTGCCAGGCTGGCTAATTAGCACCTCCCTATGGACATTACAATTAACCATGCAAACAGCATGACGTTTTATTGAGGCACTCCCAAATTGGAGATGGTATTATGTTACAGTTCCAGAATATGGCACCTGGTACCTGAGGTATGGTAGTAGCTGGTGCCAGGCTGGCTAATTAGCACCTCCCTATGGACATTACAACTAACCATGACAAACAGCATGACGTTATATTGAGGCGCTCCCAAATTGGAGATGGTATTATGTTACAGTTCCAGAGTATGACACCTGGTACCTGAGGTATGGTAGTAGCTGGTGCCAGGCTGGCTAATTAGCACCTCCCTATGGACATTACAACTAACCATGACAAACAGCATGACGTTATATTGAGGCGCTCCCAAATTGGATATGGTATTATGTTACAGTTCCAGAGTATGACACCTGGTACCTGAGGTATGGTAGTAGCTGGTGCCAGGCTGGCTAATTAGCACCTCCCTATGGACATTACAATTAACCATGACAAACAGCATGACGTTATATTGAGGCGCTCCCAAATTGGAGATGGTATTATGTTATAGTTCCAGAGTATGACACCTGGTACCTGAGGTATGGTAGTAGCTGGTGCCAGGCTGGCTAATTAGCACCTCCCTATGGACATTACAACTAATTATGACAAACAGCATGACGTTATATTGAGGCGCTCCCAAATTGGAGATGGTATTATGTTACAGTTCCAGAGTATGACACCTGGTACCTGAGGTATGGTAGTAGCTGGTGCCAGGCTGGCTAATTAGCACCTCCCTATGGACATTACAACTAACCATGACAAACAGCATGACGTTTTATTGAGGCGCTCCCAAATTGGAGATGGTATTATGTTACAGTTCCAGAGTATGACACCTGGTACCTGAGGTATGGTAGTAGCTGGTGCCAGGCTGGCTAATTAGCACCTCCCTATGGATATTACAATTAATCATGGCAATCAGCTTGAGGTTATGTTGAAGCGTTCCTAGACTGGAAATGATATTATGTTACATTTCCAGAGAACGTTCCATGGTACCTAAGGTAAGGTACTAGCTAGTGCCTGTCTGGCCGATTAACGCCGATTTATATAAAAACCGAAAAGGATGTACATACTCTCATAAAATCTCCAGAACTACTGAACAGATTTTGATTAAATATGGAGGGAAGTTACCTTTTTATATCATAGATCATGAAACGATTTCTTGAAATTCTATTGGGAATAATTTAATTAAATAATTTACTTCAAACAGCTAATAAAAACATAAACATAACACCAAAGCTTGGATAATTTTGTTTTTATTGTGAAATGTTTAACGTCATTCCTACTAATTCTGACATTATTGCCGTCCTTTGCACCCCCCTAAAGTATATTTATGCTTTTTTCTAGACTATAAAGCATATTGATATGATGGTTTAAAGCCAAAGAATGTCTTATTTTACCAGGTGAAGTTAGGGCTATGAAGCCCTATCTAACACTTAATCTAGAGACCACAGACTTCCCAACCACTGGAGTGGCACATGAGTAAAAAAAATGGATTGGACCTTAATAATGATAAAGTTTTTATTATATAACTCATGATATTACTTAACATGAATTGTGCATTTCAAATAGAAAGGCATGTCTGCGCCTGCTGACGTTAACATTTCTTTGCTACTATTATAGGGATGTCTCGATCTGTCGGTTTCCCAGAGGTGACTTGGCGGTTTGGGGAACGGCCATCATATAGCTACGGAGGGAGGGGTCAGCAAGCGTAAAGAACCATCCCGTAGCGAAGAACGTGCTCTCGGCTAGTTTTACATAAACAAATTTTGTAAATAATTACCCTGTCTAATGCAAATGTTCTAGGGACCAGTCATCATTAGTCGGTAGTAAAGACTATATTCGCTCAACTACAATCAATACACTCATTAATAATTAATATAATAATAATAAATCATTTATTTCCACAGTTATTTACAAATAATCAAACAAAAATAATACTTTCTTGGCAAAATACACAATTACCAACTTCCAGTAACTGGTAATTCTTAAACTTATAAAAAAAATAGATAAATGTCTAATTTAGTGAGTCTTCTATTAATACACTCAAGCGTTCACTGTGGAGCGTTTGCCAAATACCAACAATAAATACATAAATGAAAATTGGTTCTATAAAATAATATTTAAAATAATTAAAAATAATGTAACAATAAACTAACAACAATGTGCATAATAATATAGAAAAATTAAAATCAATACAAAAATATCCTACCTACATTAACTACTAGAAGTACATAAATACATCAAATGTGAGTCTGAAAATTAATTAACAGACTATAAATATATTCATTCATAAGAATCTTATGGATTGGCACCTTTTAAAATAAAACAGTTAGGCTGGGCATACTGCGACCTGCGTGTTATATTAAGCGCGTATCAGCGGTGAAGAGAAACCGTTCTACCGCCCCGCCGCCATACATTACGGGCGTGTCCAACTTCCACCTTCAAGCTGTGGCCCGTGTTCGACTTTTGCAACAGTGTTTTAAACAGTTAGCAAATCCAAGTGGCCTACCATATATTTCCATCAATCAATTTTGATTTAATATAATGTATTATTGCACAAATTTGTTGAATTAGTTTAAATATTCATAAATTCCAATTACTCAGTACAACTTGCTGTTCATACTCGCAAAGTTCTTTTTACTGCCAGTATCATCAGCACTAGCTGAATCAATCCCTCGATGCTGTAATCACACAGGTATGTGAGTCGCCACGTTTTACTGCCAGTATCATCAGCACTAGCTGAATCAATCCCTCGATGCTGTAATCACACAGGTATGTGAGTCGCCACGTTTTAATAATAATAATAATAATAATAAATGTATTTATTGTTTTCACAGGTACAGATTAGTTTCACAGGCAAAATTATTGATCACAATAAAAAGGCACATTTGATGAAAAATAAAAAAATAAACTTAAATAACTAAAGAAACACAATTATAACTTATGCGCCTAAATAAAGTACTCCAAATTATATAATACATTCTCGGTTACAATACAATAATATAAATACAGTTTAAATACAACCAGACATAAGCTAAATTATTAAACATAAGATTAATTTGTAATGAAACAGATATATTCAAAAACCAAAACAAACAAAAGAAAACAGAAATACTGAAACCTGCGAAAAACAACTGCGACCCCAACAGACCAAGGGCCCAATTATGGGGGCCGCATGAAAAAAAAAATATTAATAATTAAGACCTCCATGCCTAAACAAAAATAACAATACTTAATTTTTAAAATTTAAGGATTAAAAACTCTTTACTCTTCCAAACAATGCTTATTTGAATACATTAATAAAAATAAAAAATAAGTAGGCCCTATAAAAAAAAAATAAAACAATCCAAGAAATGAATTTGAATAACTAAATTAATTTAGGTTGAGAAACCTAGTTGTTCCAGCAATCCTTCAAAGTATTAAGTCTTTACATGTTGCTCTGAATACTGCCCGTGACATGTCTACATCTACACCACCAGCTATGGAATTAAACAATATGATTGTAAAATTTAGAAAGGAGTTAGCATCATCAGCAAGTATATCAGCACTAGCTGAATCAATCCCTCGATGCTGTAATCACACAGGTATGTGAGTCGCCACGTTTTACTGCCAGTATCATCAGCAAGTATATCAGCACTAGCTGAATCAATCCCTCGATGCTGTAATCACACAGGTATGTGAGTCGCCACGTTTTACTGCCAGTATCATCAGCAAGTATATCAGCACTAGCTGAATCAATCCCTCGATGCTGTAATCACACAGGTATGTGAGTCGCCACGTTTTACTGCCAGTATCATCAGCACTAGCTGAATCAATCCCTCGATGCTGTAATCACACAGGTATGTGAGTCGCTACGTTTTACTGCCAGTATCATCAGCAAGTATACCAGCACTAGCTGAATCAATCCCTCGATGCTGTAATCACACAGGTATGTGAGTCGCCACGTTTTACTGCCAGTATCATCAGCAAGTATATCAGCACTAGCTGAATCAATCCCTCGATGCTGTAATCACACAGGTATGTGAGTCGCCACGTTTTACTGCCAGTATCATCAGCAAGTATATCAGCACTAGCTGAATCAATCCCTCGATGCTGTAATCACACAGGTATGTGAGTTGCCACGTTTTACTGCCAGTATCATCAGCAAGTATATCAGCACTAGCTGAATCAATCCCTCGATGCTGTAATCACACAGGTGTGTGAGTCGCCACGTTTTACTGCCAGTATCATCAGCAAGAATATCAGCACTAGCTGAATCAATCCCTCGATGCTGTAATCAGTGTGATAACACAGGTATGTGAGTCGCCACGTTTTACTGCCAGTATCATCAGCAAGTATATCAGCACTAGCTGAATCAATCCCTCGATGCTGTAATCAGTGTAATCACACAGGTATGTGAGTCGCCACGTTTTACTGCCAGTATCATCAGCAAGTATATCAGCACTAACTGAATCAATCCCTCGATGCTGTAATCACACAGGTATGTGAGTCGCCACGTTTTACTGCCAGTATCATCAGCAAGTATATCAGCACTAACTGAATCAATCCCTTCAGCAGTGAGTACTCGATGCTGTAATCAGTGTAATCATACAGGTATGTGAGTCGTCACGTTTTACTGCCAGTATCATCAGCAAGTATATCAGCACTAGCTGAATCAATCCCTCGATGCTGTAATCAGTGTAATCACACAGGTATGTGAGTCACCACGTTTTACTGCCAGTATTATCAGCAAGTATATCAGCACTAACTGAATCAATCCCTCGATGCTGTAATCAGTGTAATCACACAGGTATGTGAGTCGCCACGTTTTACTGCCAGTATCATCAGCAAGTATATCAGCACTAACTGAATCAATCCCTTCAGCAGTGAGTACTCGATGCTGTAATCAGTGTAATCACACAGGTATGTGAGTCGCCACGTTTTACTGCCAGTATCATCAGCAAGTATATCAGCACTAGCTGAATCAATCCCTCGATGCTGTAATCACACAGGTATGTGAGTCGCCACGTTTTACTGCCAGTATCATCAGCAAGTATATCAGCACTAGCTGAATCAATCCCTCGATGCTGTAATCACACAGGTATGTGAGTCGTCACGTTTTACTGCCAGTATCATCAGCAAGTATATCAGCACTAGCTGAATCAATCCCTCGATGCTGTAATCACACAGGTATGTGAGTCGTCACGTTTTACTGCCAGTATCATCAGCAAGTATATCAGCACTAGCTGAATCAATCCCTCGATGCTGTAATCACACAGGTATGTGAGTCGTCACGTTTTACTGCCAGTATCATCAGCAAGTATATCAGCACTAACTGAATCAATCCCTCGATGCTGTAATCACACAGGTATGTGAGTCGCTACGTTTTACTGCCAGTATCATCAGCAAGTATATCAGCACTAACTGAATCAATCCCTCGATGCTGTAATCACACAGGTATGTGAGTCGTCACGTTTTACTGCCAGTATCATCAGCAAGTATATCAGCACTAACTGAATCAATCCCTCGATGCTGTAATCACACAGGTATGTGAGTCGTCACGTTTTACTGCCAGTATCATCAGCACTAACTGAATCAATCCCTCGATGCTGTAATCACACAGGTATGTGAGTTGCCACGTTTTACTTGGTATTACCGTTCTGAAGAGATTAGTGGCTCAACTCCACGTTTCCAATTGATAGGAAAATTGGAGATTTAATCAGAAAAATTAACGAAAATGAGGTCTTTCATACTTTAATGGATGGGGATTAAATAATATTGAAAAGGAAGTGAAATGAGAATACAAACACAAAAATTGGAATTTTAAAATTAACCAAATCGGAATGAGATTTATATTTTAAGTTGTGAACTAAATAAAACCAAAATGGAAGAAAATAAAAACAAAACACGTCCTATTTGGACCATATTTTAACACAAACTGGATAAAAATACACCAAATTTAATGAAACCTTTACGACCTAAAATTAAACCAGCATTTATGATTGTGAGCTTTAAATAAATAAACAATTAATTATATTTAATTGTAATAAAACTAATTCAAATGTAAATTAAATTAAAATGGGACCAAAACTGTAATTAGGGTTGTTCAATTAATACGGTTTCACAATAATTATTTCAATAGAACTCAAATCTTTTATTAAAATAAAAAGTAAAAACATAAATCTATTCTCACAAAAAAGGTGAAAATAAATAAAAATAAAATTGAATTAGTATTACAATTACTGGATGATTAAATCACTCATTGTCATTATATATGAATTATATATCCTGTAGTTACAAATAACAAAACTTCTTACATAAATAACATAGAACACCATATAAACTTTATCAATATTAGCCTTTCAATCTTCAAACAAACAGCCTTTCAAACACAACAGACCTTGGCTCTTGCCTGCTCTTACGCATGTGCAGTGGTTGAACAAAACTAATTACGAATTATTTATTGACTATTACATCATCCTCTAAGACACTATAATACAGTTGATTTAATAAATATATAAAATGTACCAGTCAATATAATAATTCTCATATTGACATATAACATCTTTAGTTATACGTACAAGTAGTTAAGCAAACGTGCAAGGGGTTTTAAATGTATAAATTATTTTACTTATGTTTAAGTTAAACATTATTACTATTATTATTATTTTCTATTACTATTATTATTATTATTATTATTGGGCGGGTGGGACAATACCATTGAACGTGTGTATGGGCGGGTGGGTGGGTATCAATAAGGTATTAATTAGTTAAAAAACAAAAGCTGTCAATTTCCATTTTAATTGTACAATACCACTGTACGTGTATGGGTGGGCGGGTGGGTCAATACCACTGTACGTGTATGGGTGGGTGGGTGGGTCAATACCACTGTTTTCTATTTTAACTATTTTATTTTGATATACTTTAGTTTTCTTATAATTTTTAAGTATATCAAAATAAAATAGTTAAATATTTGATATGTCATAACTTGGTATGGTCTGACATTTCAAATAATACCGAATGTAATGTATAGTATTAAGGGTTTTTTATGATTGCAGGGTCATAATAAGCCTATGGTTTTTGTACTATTGAAAAAGTTCAAGAAAAAAAGATTTAAGTGGACCAATTATTCAACTCTCATGATTTGGATTAAACAATTTTGTTATTTTACAACATGGAACCTACTAAGTAAATGTTGTTATTCAATCACGTAAAGAAAGAATTTATTAATTCGGAAAGAGATTACGAATAGAATATCAAATTCTGATAAAAAACTACTTTTCGTTTCACGGATTATATAGTACTCTCCTTCAACCCCCCCCCCCCAATCCCAGGTATTACAATATGTTCTTGTTTTTATCCATCCAGTAAAACTTCCTTTAAATTAATGTTCTTCACAGTACGTCATTGGTTCACCTCGTAGACATGTACTCGTACCTAACCTAACCTAACCCACCCGCCCACGTATACACATATATGTTCACCTCGTAGACATTCTCTGAGTATTGATTTTATATTTTAAAGAGTTCTCTTTTTAGAAGCCGTAAAGATGTGTTTTCTATCCGTATGTAATTTAACTTTTAACAAGTTCTTTGGATACAATGGTAGTCAAGGATATATTAAAGATGATACTATTTAAAAGTAATTCTAAAATGAGGACTTCGGTCAATAAAGATTGCAACATTGAAAAAATGTGTTCTAATATAATTATTTATAGAAGTATATTAATAATTTACCTACTCAGAGGTTCTTCACATAAATTATTTGTTATATCATTTATTTTCAGTCTTTGTGGTCAATCTTTGAATATTCTCAACAGACTATTTAGAAGCTTTAATACAGATGCTTAAAGGAGCTTCCTCCTTATCGTTCCTCCACTTATTAATAACAATCTTTCCACCTCTACCTCTCTTTATAACGTGGAGTTACGGTGGGAATAATGATGATATTATTTTAATTATTACAGTAATAATTAATGTAATCATCACTTAGTCATCATTAATGTAACACTTGTATAGCTAATAATTAGTGTCTACGTTTCTTATATTCATTTATTCATTTTATTTAAAACATTATGTTGTAGGTCTACCGCTTGGAAAGCCGTTGCGTCGCCTGAGCCCGGCACCGGTAAGTGAGGCACGAAGTCGACGGAAGGTTTTCTTAACGGTTGACTTATAAACATAGTTCTATATTTAAATAATAGTTGTAAGTAATTTATTTTTAATATTATGAACAATTAAATCTTTGTTTAAATCTTAAAAATCCCAGGTACAGGATGTACACAATACTTCGTGGGACGGGACAGGTGACACAGAGAGATTATAGTCCACATATATCTTGGTAGAGAGTTATTCATTGTGTCAGGTAGCTTGGATATAGGAACAAGCTCCAGTGATTGTTGTAATATTGCACGTAGGTGCCTCGTGGGACGAGACAAGTGACACAGAGTTATTACAGTCCACATATATCTGGGTAGAGAATTATCCGTTCTGTCAGGTAGTTTGAATGTAGGAACAAGCTCCTGTTATTTGTTCTGTGATTGTGGTTCATGTAGTATTATGATACCATTATTTCATTGTTTTAATAAACAGAATGTTTGTTCTGTTTTCCAATGCTAATTAAATATTTTATAAAAATTCATTTCCGACCTCTTTTTACAATTTTAGAAGCAACCTGATTTAAAAAATAATTAACCTAAACATTTTTTTTAAGATAAAGTTGGCTATGTCCACCAACCTAGCTCGTTCAACTTGTTCAATCAAGTAACTCGAAGTTCTGCCATAGAACTCTTCCAAGAGGAAACTACACAATAAATTGTTAGTTATGTTAAGCCTGAGAAGTTAGTTTACAGTCTAGCTGCAACATCAGCTGTTTCACTACACACACAGTTAAGGTAATATCCTGCAATAAAATCCTTAGAAACCCATTCTGACGCGGCGTTCTTCTCATTGATTTGTTTGGTTATGCTTTTCTGTTTTAATGATAAAAGATTCTTCTTCTTACTAACCATTATTTGGTATAATACTCTCCCTTACACGGGTGATTTATACTTTATTTCAGTGGCTTGAATATTGATAATTACAAACACTACGACTGATGTGCTTTAAAGTGAAGTTTTGTTGATGATGTCGATTTAAATTATATCCCCAAATGAGAAATTCTACATCATATGGTCGCTTGAACCAGGAATATCCGGCGAACGTCATGCCTTACAGTGCCTTTGGAGAACAACTTAACTAAGAGTGTTGGGACAAGTTACTGATATTTGTCGTCAAGATGGCCTTTCAACAACCTGCCAAGCCACCGCAAGAAAGTCAATAACCCAATAGTTGTTATCAGTGGCTAAAGCATGCTATTGTATTTTAAGGGTATAGTTCGTGTTTTTATTATTATAATGACAGTACAAGTTAAACGTCACACAACACAAATGTATTACAATATAAACACAAAATGCACAAATATATTATAACACAAGTACAAAATGCACAAATATTATGGCGATCGATTTCGGTGAATCACGCTCACCTTCCTCAGACCAGAGGGATTCACAAAAGAATCCGTTTTGTGAATCCCTCTGGTCTGAGGAAGGTGAGCGTGGTTCACCGAAATCGATCTCCATAATATTTGTGCATTTTGTACTTGTATTATAATATATTTGTGCATTTTGCGCTTATATTGTAATAAATTTGTGTTGTGTGACATTAACTTGTATTATATATATATATATATATATATATATATATATATATATATATATATATATATATATATATATACCAACACGTATTATGCTAATTAAAAAACTATTATTATGAGTTCATATGAATATGGTAGTTATGAAAGATCCAGTCTAGTGGACCATAAGTTGTTATACTCGTTTATTACAGACATCATTTTTTGGTTTGCTAGAACAGTTCATCACCTATCAAATGACACTTGAAGTGCTGAGTCAAGTCGTCACTATTAGACTGCCATGCTTTTGGCCCTTAGTATATTCGGTATTGCTTTTGAACATTACAGTTCCTAAATGTTCAAATTGTTAAATAGTACCTTTTCAAAATTCACCTAATTCTTTGAAGCAAATTTAACAAGAAATATTTACTTAGTTTTAATTGAAATTTTGTGTGATAATGAGTTATTATTAAACTTTAGAATTGTGTAAATAGTTGTAGATATGGTAAATTTTTTTCCGGAACTTGGACGAGCCAATATGTTCTCCTAGAACGTTTCAGTTAAACAGAAACATTGCTGTATCGTTAAACAGAAATAGTGCTGATTGATGTCAGTTTTACTAAGTTAAAAACGTTCTGATGTTCAATAGTCTATCTGTTACATAATTTTAAAACTATTTACATAAGCAAAAACTGTGATATTACAATATTTACTTTTAAGTGAAAACTGACAGGTAACACTAAGAATATTAAAAATCGCAGTGCAGTCATACATAAAATACTTTCTAAGATGATTACTTCTTATATGACAACCTAATTAAGATGGTGATATAGTTGTTTGAGTTTTGATGTAATTACGTTTTAAAACAGTTGTTAACCAAAAATATTTATCTCGGGTTTGTCAATGATTAGAACATCGCCAATCTCACCGTTCTTCTAAAGTATGTATATTTCAACTCCAAATGTTTAAAGCCTTCTGTGCAAAAACTTTAATTACCAGATGCTTTCACGTTCCTTTAAATAGCGTTCGATGCCAGACTTCAATTTAAATTTTACTATTCAGCTTAATACGTTTTGAACTACCAAATTTTGCTTCACTCAATACTGAAATGTGACAATCCACTGTTTTTATAAACGTTGAACATGCAAACTAATGAGTTGTTTTTATGTCGAATACAGCTCTAAACTATTCATTGCATCTAAGCTCCAATTTTAAGCAACTGCTATTTATATAAACAATACATTATAAAATAAAAAATAAACAATTCGAGTGATGAAATAAATTAACAAGCAATTTGCCAAAATATCCACGTAAATTGAATTCACATACAGCTGTGCCATTGTTGGGCACACCTCCTCAACAATACATTCATCTCGCAGTTGCAACACAATGTGGCAACATAAACTCCTTGGGGAGGGTATTGAGAACACATTGGAGTTGGAGCTCCTGCTGAGAGGTGCAGACGATACATAACAACACTCCAGGCAACGGAGAAAATGTATACCATATCTTCTGGAGAAACGCTGCTTCTTTTGGGATATATACATAATGGTATTTACATCAAACTTGAGATGTAAAAAACTTTATTTGTTATAAACTTGAGATGTAAACATAGCAATGGTTTTGTAACTGAAATGTATCTTCGTTGTTTGGAATAAAATATATATCTTATCACATATATATTGCCCAAGGAAAAATAATAAACGAACAGTGTTATTATTAATAAAATTGATTTCTTCCAATATTTTAGAATATCAAACACAAATATTTATATATTAAACATGTATTAGTACGTGCAGTAACATTATGGAAATCAAACAAAATGCGTCAAATAAAATATTAGTTATTTTTTAAGTTATAGGAAATATATATAATTTATAAATGTCCATTGACTCTGAAAGAAGTCTAATAAGATGTTTACATCCTGCATGGAAGCAACGATAGAGAGGGAGGTACGTTGGTAAACATAGCGAGAACCGAAGGCAGTTGTGGAAGACAGAGACGGCTAGAGAGCTCTTCTGGAAGAACTATTCCCAGAGGAGATAAAGAAAATAAGTTATGTTTAGGTGTGTTAAGATATTTAGAAATCGTTATAATGACAAAAATATCGTTAAAAATATAACACAAACACATGTGGTATTATTTTTTCATACACTATAGTCCAGATTTAGATAGCTAACAATATGTTGGCTAGATAGACAAAACGATTGGCCCAAAACTATTGGGGTTTAGATCAAACAATAACTGGTAATGAAGGCTGCGATTGGGGTTTAGATCATACAATAACTGGTAATGAAGGCTGCGATTGGGGTTTAGATCATACAATAACTGGTAATGAAGGTTGCGATTGGGGTTTAGATCATACAATAACTGGTAATGAAGGCTGCGATTGTGGATTAGATCATACAATAACTGGTAATGAAGGCTGCGATTGGGGATTAGATCATACAATAACTGGTAATGAAGGCTGCGATTGGGGTTTAGATCATACAATAACTGGTAATGAAGGCTGCGATTGGGGTTTAGATCATACAATAACTGGTAATGAAGGCTGCGATTGGGGTTTAGATCATACAATAACTGGTAATGAAGACTGCGATTGGGGTTTAGATCATACAATAACTGGTAATGAAGGCTGGGATTGGGGTTTAGATCATACAATAACTGGTAATGAAAGCTGCGATTGGGGATTAGATCATACAATAACTGGTAATGAAGGCTGCGATTGGGGTTTAGATCATACAATAACTGGTAATGAAGGCTGCGATTGGGGTTTAGATCATACAATAACTGGTAATGAAGGCTGCGATTGGGGTTTAGATCATACAATAACTGGTAATGAAGGCTGCCATTGGGGTTTAGATCATACAATAACTGGTAATGAAGGCTGCGATTGGGGTTTAGATCATACAATAACTGGTAATGAAGGCTGCGATTGGGGTTTAGATCATACAATAAGATTGGGGTTTAGATCATACAATAACTGGTAATGAAGGCTGCGATTGGGGATTAGATCATACAATAACTAATAATGAAGGCTGAGATTGGGGTTTAGATCATACAATAACTGGTAATGAAGGCTGCGATTGGGGTTTAGATCATACAATAACTGGTAATGAAAGCTGCGATTGGGGATTAGATCATACAATAACTGGTAATGAAGGCTGCGATTGGGGTTTAGATCATACAATAACTGGTAATGAAGGCTGCGATTGGGGTTTAGATCATACAATAACTGGTAATGAAGGCTGCGATTGGGGTTTAGATCATACAATAACTGGTAATGAAGGCTGCGATTGGGGTTTAGATCATACAATAACTGGTAATGAAGGCTGCGATTGGGGTTTAGATCATACAATAACTGGTAATGAAGGCTGCGATTGGGGTTTAGATCATACAATAACTGGTAATGAAGGCTGCGATTGGGGTTTAGATCATACAATAACTGGTAATGAAGGCTGCGATTGGGGTTTAGATCATACAATAACTGGTAATGAAAGCTGCGATTGGGGATTAGATCATACAATAACTGGTAATGAAGGCTGCGATTGGGGTTTAGATCATACAATAACTGGTAATGAAGGCTGCGATTGGGGTTTAGATCATACAATAACTGGTAATGAAGGCTGCGATTGGGGTTTAGATCATACAATAACTGGTAATGAAGGCTGCGATTGGGGTTTAGATCATACAATAACTGGTAATGAAGGCTGCCATTGGGGTTTAGATCATACAATAACTGGTAATGAAGGCTGCGATTGAGGTTTAGATCATACAATAACTGGTAATGAAGGCTGCGATGGGGGTTTAGATCATACAATAAGATTGGGGTTTAGATCATACAATAACTGGTAATGAAGGCTGCGATTGGGGATTAGATCATACAATAACTGGTAATGAAGGCTGAGATTGGGGTTTAGATCATACAATAACTGGTAATGAAGGCTGCGATTGGGGTTTAGATCATAGAATAACTGGTAATGAAAGCTGCGATTGGGGATTAGATCATACAATAACTGGTAATGAAGGCTGCGATTGGGGTTTAGATCATACAATAAGATTGGGGTTTAGATCATACAATAACTGGTAATGAAGGCTGCGATTGGGGATTAGATCATACAATAACTGGTAATGAAGGCTGCGATTGGGGTTTAGATCATACAATAACTGGTAATGAAAGCTGCGATTGGGGATTAGATCATACAATAACTGGTAATGAAGGCTGCGATTGGGGTTTAGATCATACAATAACTGGTAATGAAGGCTGCGATTGGGGTTTAGATCATACAATAACTGGCAATGAAGGCTGCGATTGGGGTTTAGATCATACAATAACTGGTAATGAAGGCTGCGATTGGGGTTTAGATCATAAAATAACTGGTAATGAAGGCTGCCATTGGGGTTTAGATCATACAATAACTGGTAATGAAGGCTGGGATTGGGGTTTAGATCATACAATAACTGGTAATGAAGGCTGCAATTGGGGTTTAGATCATACAATAAGATTGGGGTTTAGATCATACAATAACTGGTAATGAAGGCTGCGATTGGGGATTAGATCATACAATAACTGGTAATGAAGGCTGCGATTGGGGTTTAGATCATACAATAACTGGTAATGAAGGCTGCGATTGGGGTTTAGATCATACAATAACTGGTAATGAAAGCTGCGATTGGGGATTAGATCATACAATAACTGGTAATGAAGGCTGCGATTGGGGTTTAGATCATACAATAACTGGTAATGAAGGCTGCGATTGGGGTTTAGATCATACAATAACTGGTAATGAAGGCTGCGATTGGGGTTTAGATCATACAATAACTGGTAATGAAGGCTGCGATTGGGGTTTAGATCATACAATAACTGGTAATGAAGGCTGCGATTGGGGTTTAGATCATACAATAACTGGTAATGAAGGCTGCCATTGGGGTTTAGATCATACAATAACTGGTAATGAAGGCTGCGATTGGGGTTTAGATCATACAATAACTGGTAATGAAGGCTGCGATTGGGGTTTAGATCATACAATAACTGGTAATGAAGGCTGCGATTGGGGTTTAGATCATACAATAACTGGTAATGAAGGCTGCGATTGGGGTTTAGATCATACAATAACTGGTAATGAAGGCTGCGATTGGGGTTTAGATCATACAATAACTGGTAATGAAGGCTGCGATTGGGGTTTAGATCATACAATAACTGGTAATGAAGGCTGCGATTGGGGTTTAGATCATATAATAACTGGTAATGAAGGCTGCGATTGGGGTTTAGATCATACAATAACTGGTAATGAAGGCTGCGATCGGGGTTTAGATCATACAATAACTGGTAATGAAGGCTGCGATTGGGGTTTAGATCATACAATAAGATTGGGGTTTAGATCATACAATAACTGGTAATGAAGGCTGCGATTGGGGATAGATCATACAATAACTGGTAATGAAGGCTGAGATTGGGGTTTAGATCATACAATAACTGGTAATGAAGGCTGCGATTGGGGTTTAGATCATACAATAACTGGTAATGAAGGCTGCGATTGGGGTTTAGATCATACAATAACTGGTAATGAAGGCTGCGATTGGGGTTTAGATCATACAATAACTGGTAATGAAGGCTGCGATTGGGGTTTAGATCATACAATAACTGGTAATGAAGGCTGCGATTTCTGGACAAATATTACCGTACTAATATTCAATTGATGTCATTTATAATTTTACCATAGAGAAACTAAATGTGCTATCTAAAATATGTGGTCTAATCATTTGGTAAAGTATAGTTAAATTGTAATAACTTTTAGTTTCCTGGTATTTACTAATAAATATTACATTTAAAACAATGCTTAATACCATCACTTACAGTGCCTTTGACGGTAGGTATTCTGCTTAAAATTTGGCTAAATCTAAGCATATGTTATTCGTTTGTTTCTGTCATTGTTAAATATTATGGAACATGTTGGCTGATGTACATTAATTTGCTAACGCTACTTATGCTTCGAAACTTTAAATGTTAATTAAATACACAAAATTATAGTAAAAAGTAACGGAGGGACAAAAACCGTAGTTTCGCCTGGATCAGTTGTTAACTAATTCATATCTTGAAGAGTCGGCGAGTGCATATTTGCTTCCGTATTTATTTTAATAATTGGATTCATAAAATTGATCAAGAACAATATCAAAATGACTCCAGCAATTAAATGTTTTAAAAGCCATGAAAACCATTTTAACAATAATCATCCAAAAATTGTACCTTTTGTACATTTCAAACAGTAGTCTACTATTACATCAAAAGTGATGACTTGACAAAAGAGCCTCATCAGGCTCAGCCCTGTCCGCAAGCAGATGCATCTAGACGGGTGAAGCCGTCTACAGAGGTGATGTTGACATACCTTTCAATTGTTCCTATCAACTGAAAATGTTAACTCACTTTGTATATTACTGGGAACTAACAAACAACAGCGCCGTAATATAACAACAGGACGTTCCACTCCGACCGGGCTGTAGCCAGCAGCATCAGAGCCGTAATATAACAACAGGACGTTCCACTCCGACCGGGCTGTAGCCTGTTACACTCCGACCGGGCTGTGGCCTGTTACACTCCGACCGGGCTGTAGCCTGTTACACTCCGTCCGGGCTGTAGCCTGTTACACTCCGACCGGGCTATAGCCTGTTACACTCCGACCGGGCTGTGGCCTGTTACACTCCGACCGGGCTGTGGCCTGTTACACTCCGACCGGGCTGTAGCCTGTTACACTCCGACCGGGCTGTAGCCTGTTACACTCCGACCGGGCTGTGGCCTGTTACAGTTTATTAACAGGGACATTCCTTATATTTCATCAAATTATAAACCTTACAGTACTGGATAGTGGGATAAAAAACAGATGTGGATAGTGTCGGTAACAGGAAATCAATTATAGAATTATTAATATTACAAATGTTGCCATGGGTGAAGTCCGAGCTCATCAAGCGGAGTACTAAAATTTCACAACACTACGGTAGCTGAAGAATCATTCATTACAATTCCTACGGACACAACTTGTTCACCGGTAGCACTTGATTTATTAGCTAATAATATTTTGAAGCGTTGTAGTGTTTTTACGCCAACTACACCTTGCATCGTGGTCCTTAAAAGGTCGCCACAGCCCAAGAAACAACGTTAGGATTAAACAAGCTCAGTTCTATCAAGAACCCCGAACGATGTTACGTTGGGGTTTACCTGTGAGGCTAAAGGCCGAGATCTTCGAGTGAGAATGTAGAGAGAGTTCATTTTCAAGGACGAAAACAAGTACACAATCACGAAAAATGTAGCTCGAGTTGATTTTACAGATGGCTGTTTCCTCCCTTGGACAATTTCACGTTGTGTGTTCTAAAGAAAGTTGCCCCAACAGATTATTAATTTTAGCTCCTGTGTGAAATACCACGAACTTTGCCTGTAAAGAGGTTTTTTTCAAAGTAAAAGAAAACATGTAAATTTTACGAAACTAAAATAACAAAAGCAATAACAATTATTTCAAACCAGAGTTGTTTTCTATTTTTCAATTTGCTAAATCAATTTGCCATTACCACTGTCTATGTATGAGAGGGTGGGAGGGCCCATTACTACTGTCCATGCATGTGTTGGTGGAAGGACCATTACCACTGTCCATGTATAGGTGGGCGGGAGGGCTATTACCACTGTCCGTGTGTGGGTGGACGGGAGGGCATTGCCACTGTCTATGTATGAGTGGGTGGAAGGGCCATTACCACTGTCCGTGTAAAGGTGGGCGGGAGGGCTATTACCACTGTCCATGTATAGGTGGGCGGGAGGGCTATTACCACTGTCCGTGTGTGGGTGGACGGGAGGGCATTGCCACTGTCTATGTATGAGTGGGTGGAAGGGCCATTACCACTGTCCGTGTAAAGGTGGGCGGGAGGGCTATTACCACTGTCCGTGTGTGGGTGGACGGGAGGGCATTGCCACTATCTATGTATGAGTGGGTGGAAGGGCCATTACCACTGTCCGTGTAAAGGTGGGCGGGAGGGCTATTACCACTGTCCATGTATGGGTGGGCGGGAGGGCTATTACCACTGTCCGTGTATGGGTAGACGGGAGGGCATTGCCACTTTATGTATGAGTGGGCGGGAAGGCCATTATCACTGTCCGTGTATGGGTGGGTGGGTAAATATTAAGAAAAGTATATTAAAGTAGGAAATTACAAACAAATTAAAAATAGATTACCAAAATAAAAACTGCACAGGCTAAGACGCGACGGGGTGAGCTAGTCGATCATAAAACTCAAGTGACAAGAATAGATCAGCTGTTTTGCTTCCAGCTGGTGCACTGATATTAGCTTGCATGACGTCATAGAGGTTTAGTGGTCTTTTGTGACGGAAAGGACAAACTACGCAATCAACCAAACCGTAGGTTCTTGGATCCTGATCGTCCAACATCAACTCTTATGGCTTCATGGAGGTTCTCGGTATTTTTATGACAACATTGGTTAATAAAAAAACCACTTCCTATCTCTGCTATGTTTTGTTAGAAAATAAATTTGGAATTTCGATAGTTTTTTAGAGATAGGATTTAGGTATTGGACTACTATATTGAAAAAAACCTATGCGTTGTCAGCGTACATTCCCAAACTCAAAGTTTTACGTAAAAACAAGACGTGTTGTTACATATTTTTTTAAATTTTAAATCCTCAGCCCCTGAAATATTTATAAAATTATTCTCCAATTTGTGAATAAAACTCAAAGGAATCTTTTCTTCCTGACATTTTTTTGTTGGAGGAATTTATTCATTAAAATGAATGTCATTCAAAAATAAGAATAATCAAACAAAAGTTAATCTTTTTCTTACCGCAAAATGAGAAATAAAACAATGTGTTTGTTCAATAACTTTCAATTATACCAATGCTTCGTTTTATTTCTACAAGGACATAGTTTTTAGGGAGTATTCTATGTGGTACTTATACCAGATAATACTGTTCTCCATCCATATGTTGTCAATTGACCTTCTAGTCCCCACAGATGGCAAAGTGCTGTAACTCAGCTACTTGGGGACAAAGTGTGTAGGAGATTGTAGGCGATCACCTCTATGCTCGGTCCTCTTAATACCGACACGGCGTCCGCTCAATGGTTGCCATCGACGTGGACACTACTAGAAAAGTCTGTGTGTCTATGTTTGATGTTAGTCAAGGTTCAGATATTGTGTGGGGAAGAGAATTGAATGTCAGACTTGTCAGTTAGCTGAAAATTATATTAACATTACGTGGTTAGGATTCCACGTAAAGCTGTAGGTCTCATAGTTGCCCTGGCTATGGTGTCGTGGGAGATGCGCTCGTGGGGTTTGCGCCTCGTGGGGTTTGCGACCTTCTCAAGATGTTACCGTGGGGTTTGCGCCCAAGATAATTAGGCACATTTTCCTTGTTGTTAGAGACTTAAAAAGTAGTCCGTTTTATCCTTGACTCTAAACATTTAGAGTCTAGGGTTTTAGGTTAGGTTAGGTAAGGTTAGGTTACATTAGGTTAGGTTAGGTTAGGTTAGGTTAGGTTAGGTTAGGTTAGGTTAGGTTAGGTTAGGTTAGGTTAGGTTATAAGGACATACGGTAATCTATAAGTTGAAAACATGGAAGAGGCGTCATTGACGACAGTGAAATCAGTCGGTTGTAGGTGTATAACAAACGAGGAAAATGTGCCTAATTATCTTGGGCGCAAACCCCACGGTAACATCTTAGGGAGGTCGCAAACACCACGTGGCGCAAACCCCACGTAGCCCTGGCTATTGGGCTATTAATAAATAGTCCTTTCTGAGCTAAGTCTAACTCAGATAGTAAATATGACTACACTCGTTCATCTACACTCATCACACTCATTCACTCTTCATATTTGCCCATATCTCTACGGGCAGTGTCTTAAGAATGAATAAGATACCAGGTGTAGGTATTTTCACACCTACACCTGAGAGAAAAAGAATAATTCACTATTGATAGTATTGTTTCACATAATCATGGAGTATCACACACCCTCCACTAATGGGTCCCTATGATCATTTCATTCAAAGTAATTTAATAAATAATGATATTGTTGAGCATAGAGAATTATCCCTTAACTTTATTTAATGCACATTCAGTGCTAAACTGTACAATCATAGAAAATAGACAAATAATTAAGACCACTAAAGTTCAATTAATATAAAACTAAGAAACTCAAAGCATCCTGAATGTGTAGCAATCGAAGTGCGTTGTATCCAACTAAGTGCAACACTGGTTGAAGTAATTAATGGGAATTCTAGAAGATAAATATCATAGAAAATATTAATATAAAGGAAATACGTTGTAAACATCACTATCCAAGACGCCTGGAGTTTTATAAATATTATCATTATAGAGTATATCATCATTTTATATTATTAACATAAAAATTGAAGAAATGAGAAACAATTAGAAATATTCAGAGGATTGTTTTAGTATTTTTTTTTTTTTTTTTTTTATAACTGCTTTTTAAAACATGTATAGTACTATGTATTTTAGTTTTTTTTTTTTTTCTATGTGGCTTGTAAAAGTAACTATACTTCTTTTATTAGATGTAAACAGTACATCTAAAAAAGACACATATTATGTATTGCGTCATGCTGCTATAATCACAGCATGAGGCCCCTAAAGGAAAATAGAACTTCTACCGCACTTTCCGCTTATGTATAGTAAAATAAAAAATAATGACACAACATTCATACATGACACTTAATCATATCTTGCCTTACTAAACTTATCCTTGGAATTATTAAATAACAAATTTCCTTAACATAATCATTTCTATAATACAATTTATGAGAAAGTAAACAGGACGTAATGAATCAATCTACGTAAGTGAGTCAGACAGGAGTAAGATGTAAATAAACAATGCGTGATCATGGTATTACAAATGTACTTGATTACAGATGACGGGGCAGAACTGTACATATGTATTTATATTATTTTATTTGTTTAAATTGTTTCTGTTTAAATTTGAATTATACTGCGAAAAATAAGATTAATATAAATCTTTATTATTAATGAGAAATGCATTTCCAAATAGACAATAATTTAAACAATTTTGCAAATAGATGAGCTTAAATAACCTTCGCCCATTTGCTCTAACTCTACGTCTTGTTTGCGCTCAGGAAAATTATCTTAACAGCAATTCAGACGTCAGACTGCCATGGAAACGTATTTTCCACCGTCAGCAAAATAATTCACTCGAATGAACCCAAATCCTTTTATCATTACCCACCCTAGTAGTTCGTCACTTCCCGTAATTGATTATTATCGTATAGGCCAATTTCAGGTGTAAAGCTAAACTCTTCAATGTAAGGTTATTATTTAATTTGTATTTGTTCTCTTTTTAATAAAATTAAGAAACTTATAAGTAAAAGACTCTACTACAATTAAGATAATATTATTTACACGTCTATTTTATAGAGGTAACATTTTATTAAGTTTACCTACTGTTTTACTTTTTTAATGCATAAATTCCATTTGTTTTCGTTTGCAACCCATCCTCGTACAATCAAAACATTACTGGGCCCACGAGGGTGGGTGATAAGGCACCGAACTCAGGAGGTCACAAAACAAAAACACAAGTTGAACATAAAAAAAATATTGTTTAATATTTCAAAATTTAAAAATATTAAATTTAAAAGCACTAAAAAATATTAAGTGAAAAAAATATTTAAACATTTAAAGACGAAATGGGCTGTTGGCCGTTTGTGAAAAGTTATCAATATCTTTATAAATAATTACAGATATATTAATATATTCATAGATGGCCTCGAGGCAATAAAAATAAAAAAAAGGAAAACACGATTATAAAAAATCGGCAATAGAAACTCAAGTTTCATTAAAACGTAAATCAAAATAGCTTATGCCTAACATAACATTTTTAGCAATATATATTGCTTTGAACAAATATGACAATAATAAATATATAACAATTAACAGCACATGGCATAAACATCTAAATAAATAATAACATCAAAAATAACACTAAAACAATCATAACACCTTTAAACATCATGAAAAAAATAACAAATTTCTTTTTAATGGACAGCTACATGTGATTGGGGGCTCGGGTCTAAAGACGGAGGTTTGACAATTTAGAAAAGTTACAAAATAAAACAAAAACGTTAAAAGTTACTGATTACACCGAGATCCTGCTGGGTACAGGGCGGCTCCTAATGGGAATTAAAAGTGCACAAATACCCGAGAACCCGGTTCTTTAAAATAATATAGCCAAGACAGCCCCCCAAATATAAATATAAACTAAACAAAATAAAAATAAAATCTAAATATGTATCTCACTTTAAACTAGTTAACGTTCATGGAACTACAAACACAAGTTTTTTCACTGGTGACATAGTTCAACAGATGACACAGCACTTCTTAAAGTTCTAAGATGGAGGCCAGAAGGGCTGGATAAAAATTGGGCGTGGGTCATCTGCATGTCAATGTCTTCGTCCTGGAGGCCGTTGGATTGACAGCGCGGAAAGGTTGAAGAAGTGGCTGCGCCTTTGGGATGCTGAGTTGAGGCTAGTCCCAGCCCGTAGTTTCCGCACTGTGCCTCCAGGAAACAGCAGTCAGAAACCATGCAGGTGCACGTCCTTTATACTCCGACCCCGGAGCCAGGGCTAATATGAACAATGGAAAACAATTTTACATAATTCAGCATTACATTACTAAAATCCTGCAGTGTCAGGCAACAGCATGAAAAGTTTGCTAGATAATTAGTTCGGCTCCACACAAAGCGAGATAATAAAATAAATAAATAAAGGGCGAGATAGAAAAAAATAGTTACAATAAGAAGAGCTGCCATTAAAATGTAATTTTTGTAAAATAAAATAAAGAACTACAGGAACTACATAAATACCAAAATAAGCTTTACCCAAAGTAACAAAAAGACTAAGTACAACTGTTTAACCAAATTAAATAAGAAAAATATGAACAATGGAAAACAATTTTACATAATTCAGCATTACATTACTAAAATCCTGCAGTGTCAGGCAACAGCATGAAAATTTTGCTAGACCTAGCTTGTAAAATATGATAAGTAATAAAAAGAGCATATGATGCTTATTATTTGCTGATTTTATCTGTCGTAAGTAATCAAACAATTATGGTAGACAAAAAAACAAAATTAAATTGCACCTAAAAATCAAGTTTTAACATGATAAAATAATATAATAAATAGATATATACAATTACATTTACATCGGTACATGGGCCTAACGTAGACCTGCTGAAAATAAAAACTATTTCACAAACAGGCAACAGCATTATTAATTATTGAAACAACACACAAAAGAGGACAAGAAAGATCAATAACCAATAGTTTTAGGCAATATGTATCAAAAGCGAAGATTTTTACGAACACTTACCCAAAAATAACTTTAGTCAGACATGATTCCTGCGAGAGGCAGAAGTTCAATGTCGGTGAACAAGACAGACGACAGGGAACACTGAAAATGAAATCACGGAACACAGAAAACGAACACAAAGACACTAAAACTAAATGAAACACAGAGATGAAGTCTGAACTATCCGAGGGAGACGATCGTAATGTGCAAACAGCACGAATTGATCAAGTGTTTAGAAATTGTACTCGTATATTAACCATAGTTTTTGCAAGATTGAACATTAATTTAAGAGTAATTTAACATCAACTTATGTTTCATTGTTCATATGCACTTTTCATGTATAATAATGTAACAATAAGGTTAGTAAAACACAAGAAATAATAAGGTTCGGATAAAGTAGTGGACTATGTAGTTGGTTGACTTTGAAATCAAAGCATAACAAGTACTCGGTTAATTTTAAATTAAAAACAAAAAAGATTATTTTTTACATTTTATATTGCCTCGTAAATGTTTGTTCGGCCTTACATAACAAAGCAAAAGTCAGCCATTTTTTTTTTTTTTTTTTTTTTTTTTTTTTTTTTTTTTTTTTTTGCTTTAGACATCTATCATAGCACGGACAGTGTGGTATTGGCCAACCCACCCGCCCACTCATGCACCCACACAATCCCACAAGCCACCCACTCTCCCAGACACTTGGGTGGTAGGAACCCACTCACACATCCATACACGCCCATCAGCCCTCCCATATACAAACAGAGGTATTGATATAAGTCATTACATCAGTGATTTTAAACTACGATCAATTATAATTCTTAGGAATTTTAATTCGTTCTGTGAATCATATACCAAACCACCAATAATGTAGCTTGAATATTTTACATTGAATGAAGTAGGATTATTAAATCTAAAATAAACTTAATGAGTGTATCCATTGTGCAAAATCAATCTTTTCTGGAAGAACTGTGGATTAAATGTTCATTCATTCGGTTAACACTCTTACTGCTATTTCAGCACCATTTCCTTAAGATATAAGGAGGTATCATCAGCAAAAAGGCAGTCGTTTGTGGTATCTGCTTTTCATTTATAAAAATTAAGAAAATGATCAGCATACCAGACTGAAATGAAACATTAATTAAGATGATACCTAATTGCAAGCTGTGAGAAATGTCATTCGAATTAGAAGGACGCTTAGCCTTCATGTTTGAGATTGCTTTTTTATTTGGTAAAAAAAAGTTGTTCAAGTGGTAAAAAAGGGATTTCAAATACTCATTTGAGGAAGTTCAGTTTGTGGTGCAATTTTGTCTCCAAATGAACTCTGATCTTCATTTATTTGTTAAGTAAGCATGGAATTGACCCACCCGCCCGCCCTTACACGTACAGTAGAATTGACCCACTCTTACACGTACAGTGGAATTGACCCACCCTTACAAGTACAGTGAAATTGACTCACTCTTACAGGTACAGTGAAATTGACCAACCCTTACAGGTACAGTGGAATTGAGATTCTGGATGAGGATTCTGATATCTTTTTGCCATTTCAATCACTAAGTAAATATGGGAACTCCACAAGATTATACTTTTTATAAATTCTTTATAGTTTCATCAGATCCTTTAAACTCTGAGTAAAGGATTTATTCTTGTTGGAAAATTACTCATTATAACTCTATACAGCTTCTGATTTAGCCTTTCAAATTGATTTTTTCTAGTCATTGTGGGCGTCTAAAATCGAGAAGCTCTTGTTCCAAAATACAAAAAATAAAATCTTACTGAAGCTTCAAGATGTTAAAATTCATGTGTAGTTTTTACCAAATCGGTTTGATTTTATACTTTCAGTTTGCAAAGGAAAACTTAAATCCATTATAAACTATTATTGATACATGCTAATAATATCTCATCCACTCTTAGGCAAATAACAGACGTCACTCTCAGAGGCTCTTCTCATATATAATATTGAAATAAATTTAATTTTTGAACAAGAAAATCCCGACAAAACTTAAAGCTGGGAATAGGGTCGCTAATAAGGACATACAAGTTCATTGCAGCTTTTTGTGGAAGGGGGGTGGTCGTCAGACAGGCTAACCACTACAACACTGATTGCACCATGTGGAATGTTAGCGAAGATCGCTAGAGTGACGTAAGCCAAGAGAAGACATGCTGTGAACAGTGTATTACTTTAAATAGTGATGTAAAAATCACCATTTACAAATATATTTTCTACAGCTTAAAATTAACTTCGAGACAGTGACTTATAAAGTTCAAGAATTCCTCTCAGTTAAAAAGGCGTATCGGTAAACATCAAGAACAAACTTATTGCCTTAGCAGCACATGAATGCTGCTGATAAGCGACTTAATGCCTTGAACAAAAACTTTATACTGTCATAAACTAATTGATGCCACATATTACCAGTCCTCATATATTTCTGCTCACACAATAAAACTAAATATTATTACGAGATATTTATTAATAACCAAGGGATTTATTTACAAATACAAGCAATTTGTAGTCAGAAACAATTTTAAATTGTAACTATTACAAATAAACTTGTAGCCTCCGGTTTTTATAAGTGCATGTATAAGTAAAATGTGTCAAATATTTTACTATATAAACATTATTTTTATACTTAGAGTTTAGCTCATTCATTGGAACCAGTATTTTATTCACACATTTAATTGATATTAATTAGTTAAATAAAGAGAAAGGAAGAATATTTGTGTACAATATAATTTAAAACTCTCACCTAAAGCTCCTTACCACATATATTACGTATCTGTGTGTTTATTTACGTCACGTCAACGTGTGAGTGAGTGAGTCAGGCCAATAAACACAGGGGCTGAGGCGATGAGCCCAATATAGACTTTCCCCAACCATTCCATAACACAGAGGCTTCTGCTGCCCACAACACTCCCTCACTGTGGTAACTACCCACAACACTCCCTCACTGTGGTAACTGTCCACAACACTCCCTCACTGTGGTAGCTGCCCACAACACTCCCTCACTGTGGTAACTGTCCACAACACTCCCTCACTGTGGTAGCTGTCCACAACACCCCCTCACTGTGGTAACTGTCCACAACACTCCCTCACTGTAGTAGCTGCCCACAACACTCCCTTACTGTGGTAACTGTCCACAACACTCCCTCACTGTGGTAGCTACCCACAACACCCCCTCACTGTGGTAGCTGCCCACAACACTCCCTCACTGTGGTAACTGTCCACAACACTCCCTCACTGTGGTAGCTGCCCACAACACTCCCTCACTGTGGTAGCTGCCCACAACACTCCCTCAATGTGGTAACTGCCCACAACACTCCCTCACTGTGGTAACTGCCCACAACACTCCCTCACTGTGGTAGCTGCCCACAACACTCCCTCACTGTGGTAACTGTCCACAGCACTCCCTCACTGTGGTAACTGTCCACAACACTCCCTCACTGTGGTAGCTGCCCACAACACTCCCTCACTGTGGTAACTGTCCACAACACTCCCTCACTGTGGTAACTGCCCACAACACTCCCTCACTGTGGTAGATGCCCACAACACTCCCTCACTGTGGTAGCTGCCCACAACACTCCCTCACTGTGGTAGCTGCCCACAACACTCCTCACTGTGGTAACTGCCCACAACACTCCCTCACTGTGGTAGCTGCCCACAACACTCCCTCACTGTGGTAACTGTCCACAACATTCCCTCACTGTGGTAACTGCCCACAACACTCCCTCACTGTGGTAGCTGCCCACAACACTCCCTCACTGTGGTAACTGTCCACAACACTCCCTCACTGTGGTAACTGCCCACAACACTCCCTCACTGTGGTAACTGTCCACAACACTCCCTCACTGTGGTAACTGTCCACAACACTCCCTCACTGTGGTAGCTGCCCACAACACTCCCTCACTGTGGTAACTTCCCCCCTACATTATTTGGCAGAGGCAAGTTGTTAATTCAGTTACCAAACACTCAGCATGAATTTAATAATAATAGGACTTACTAGTACACAATGCTGGTACTTAACGATTTATTTAGTTCAATATCTTCTAAATACAACGACAAGAACAAATTGAATATGTAATAAAAATAATGACAGGAACAAAATTGTCACAGATACTGACGAAAGAAGCGAGGTTTATTAATATCCCGAATATTTATGACATATAATTTATTGTATTTTCGTTCTTTTCTAGATATATGGAAGAGAAGACTTGGTCAATACAAACTCATTTAATATATATATATATATATATATATATATATATATATATATATATATATATATATATATATATATATATATATATATTTATTTATTTATTTATTAATAAAATATCGAATATTGTTAATTTTTGTAGCAATAATAAAATGTTAGTAACAATTATGATATTTCAATAGGTCTCATTTAAAGTACATGAGTCTTCGTTTACCTTCTTCAAACTGTAGAGTCGTGTGATACCCACCCATATACGGATGATGGTATTGACCCATCGACCCATCCACACCTACATACACGTACGGTGATATTGGCCCACCTACCCACTCATACATGTACGGTGATATTAGTTCACCTACACATTCATACATGTATGGTAGTATTGACCCATTCGCCCACCGACACCTACAACCTACACTACCACTTACAAATAAGGTGGTATTGGCCCACCTACCCACCCATAACAGTGAAGATATCTTTAGATTACAATTATTATTTATTCAATTATTATGTTAAGATTATGTGGTAGAGAGGAACATTGAGTCCTAACCTCGCCTTAAAAATAAAGTCATATAATTTCATTCCATTTCATTTCATTTCATTTTCTACAAAAAAGTAAAACTTAATAGTCCAGTCAATAAATGACCCAAAATGAGGTGTAGAGTGCGTGAGCAGGTAACTAAGCGATTCCTTCAGAAACTTGTTCAGGGGGCTTAGGTTGTTAACATACCAAAAGTCCTGACTCCTAGGTGATGAGCGGGGGGGAGGAGGGGGGCTAAAGGTACGAATTTGGGGTTTTTCGCTTATATCTCGAAAACTGTGCATCGGAGAGAAATATTTTTAGATAATAAAATGAAGTTCTTAAAATTATCTAAAACTTTTATATTATATGTTTTTTTTCTAATTCCTAACTCTTTTCGAGCTATACCCTCGGAAAAAGTTGAAATTTACAAAAAAAATCAATTTACGTCAAAATATTTATAAACATTGCATCATATTGTCTAAACCTATTCATAAACGAAAAGTATGAATAGGAAAGAAGTTGTAGATTTTTAAATTCCCTTTTAGAATATATATACATACGCTGATTAATGTCCAACCCGCCTAAAGTTACAGCTATTTTAAAACTTGTATAGCATTTTGCAATTTTCAGAAAATTAGTTTGTATATCATATTCTTAACCTACAACCTTTGTTCGTGTATTTTGTTTAAATTACAGATAACAATATCAGCAATTTTTTATTCAATTAAATTTAATATTGTTAGTTAATTAATTAACTTGATGCTGTTCGAGTTGGTAAAAGGGCTATGAATTCAATAGTTGACTTGACATTTGCAGACGTAAAGTTATCGCGCAAGGATCGGGCATTGCCAATATCTTCTGTCAGCTCATTGATAAAAGTTCACGATGAAAGGGTAGTAGTTACCCAACATTGCTCTTTCAGTGGATATGTATAAGCAAACGATCAGATGAGGATTTGATGACATATTTTGAGTATGAGTTGGCCCCATTTCCCTTAGCACTGTTCAACGAAAGTGGCATGAGAAAGACAAACAAATCAGTGCTGTACAACTTGTTTGAGCCAACCAAGAAAGATATTCTTCTGCCTCAAATGAACATTGTAGTCGATGGAGGATTTCTACTCCACAGAGTTATTTGGCCAAAAGATGCATCGGTTGTGACTATTTGTAATAGTTATATCACCTACGTCGACCACCATTATCCTGGGACTACTCGCACTGTGGTGTTTGATGGGTACGCAAACACAGCCAATAGCACTAAATCACAAGAACAAATGCGTCGTTACAGACTAAAAAGGTCAGCCAACATCAATTTGACATGGGACACACAAATACCTGTTAAACAGGAAGACTTTTTATCAAATCCTACCAACAAAACTAACTTCATCTCCTTACTGGAGATAAAGCTGCAGGAGAAAGGGATACATACTCTTCAGGCTACCGATGACGCTGACATCCTAATCGTGAAGACTGCTGTTGAACAATCCACTCACAACTCTGTGGCTGTCGTTGGTGAGGATGTAGACCTTGCTGTCCTGTTGATTGCTTCCACTCCTGCGACCCGAGATATCTTAATGCTGAAACCCGGACGAGGGAAAACCAAAACAATAGTACTGTCCACCCAAGAGATGCAGCACCGTAGATTTGAACACATCGTGTTCCTTCATTCATTACCGGATGCGACACAACTTCTGCTACTTTCAGGAGAAGCAAGATGGGCTTCTTTAAATTGTACTTGGAGTCAGAAATCATCCAGCAAGCAGCAATGACATTTTCTAACCCCTCCTCTACTTACGACCAGGTTGAAAAGGCTAGGGAGAAGTGCTTTCTGAAGTGGTATAAGGTGCCAAAAAAACAAACCTCCCTTAACCAGTACCGCTTCCAATCGTTTACGAGGTCAGTGGCAAATATGAAGCCTGAAATCAGCTCCCTACCTCCAACAGAGAATGCAGCTAAACAGCACTCTCGGCGAACCTACCACCAAGTGCAGCAGTGGCTCGGTAATGAGCTGCCCCCTCAAGATTGGGGGTGGAAACATGTAGGAGACACCCTGGTGGCAATTACAATGGAAAATCTACCAGCACCAGAGGTTCTTCTGAAAACTATATTTTGCCGCTGCACCAAGGATTGTGTAATTGGAAAATGTGGCTGCCGAAAAGCGATGATCACCTGTTCTGCAGTGTGCCTCCACTGTCAAGGGAAGTGCCTGAACAGTGTGCCTGTTGACGATGAGGACGATGAAGACGATGTAGAGCCCATTCAGCAAGAGCCACCCGCTACTGAGGAAGAAGATGCCATGGAAGAACAATCATTGCCTGGGCCCTCAAGTTCAAAGAGGATAAAAATTTGATTACTTTTAAAGTTGAGAGTAAAATATTAGGATTATATTGAGAACAATGGGGTTTACAATTATTATTGTATTGGTGTAACGACACTATCTGTAGAATAAAGTGTGAAATTTGTCATCATCATTATTTTTTCTACTTTATTTAATAACTTGCTTATAAGTGGCCATATATGTTATTAGATGAACGAACAAAGGTTGTGGGTTAAGAATATGATATACAAACTAATTTTCTGAAAATTGCAAAATGCTATACAAGTTTTAAAATAGCTGTAAATTTAGGTGGGTTGGACATTAATCAGCATATGTATATATATATTCTAAAAGGGAATTTAAAAATCTACAACTTCTTTCCTATTCATACTTTTCGTTTATGAATAGGTTTAGACAATATGATGCAATGTTTATGAATATTTTGACGTAAATTGATTTTTTTTGTAAATTTCAACTTTTTCCGAGGGTATAGCTCGAAAAGAGTTAGGAATTAGAAAAAATATATGATATAAAAGTTTTAGATAATTTTAAGAACTCCATTTTACTATCTAAAAATATTTCTCTCCGATGTACCGTTTTCGAGATATAAGCGAAAAACCCCAAATTCGTACCTTTAGCCCCCCCTCCTCCCCCCCGCTCATCACCTAGGAGTCAGGACTTTTGGTATGTCAACAACCTAAGCACCCCAAACAAGTTTCTGAAGGAATCGTTTAGTTACCTGCTCACGCACTCTACACCTCATTCCTTGACTGGACTATAAATGTAATGGCAAGAGTGATTTTTAGTATTATTATTAGTCTTTATTTAACATTTATAAACCCTCATATAAGTTTACTAAATTAACTTAATGTCCTTTGACATAACTGTTGTGTTTTAAAAGTTACATTTAATTCAGCTAAGAGACCCGACAAGTAAATTCAAGAACGAGAGCTGGCACGAAATCTTTTTAGTTAATTAGCTTTCCTTAGAGAATACAGTAGTATAATTAAAAATGCTGGCAGTTTGTCGGCTGTTTTCACGTTTAGTTTTACAAAATGGTTTGAAGTACGGCTCTGTTTCTAAATAAAATTGATGGGATCAACCCACGCGAATATTACTTGTAGATTTATAACATTACATTTTACATGTTCATTTGCAGTTTACCAATGATTCGTCAATAATTTAATAAAGGTTTATTTAAATCCCAAATGTTTGCATCAAAATATTAAAATATTGAATAAGCGCTTTCTGCTTTATAACTTACTAAACAAATACTGATTATTTTAACTTGGCAATCTACATAATAGTCAAAAATGTATTTCAATAACACAAAACTTCTGTAACGAACATCAACAATTTTTTTGTTTACGGTTACTTGAAGTCTTTCAAAGTAAATTTGCCCTCATTGTCATCAATTGTGAACGCCAAAACAGCCAATATAATCATAAAATGCCCTTTTTTAGGTTTTCGAACAAAAAATGGGTTCAGGTGACACTTTTGCATCATTTAGCCAACGTTCCTATGGGTAAGATTTGAGTGACATGTTTCTTGCGTACAACGCTTAGGATAACGTTGTTAACACTTGTACCGCCAGCGAAGTTGTGTGTCGTTTTACAGCAGTTTTGAGACAAGAGACTGTGCTAATGCTATCATTAGTATTACATATATCATTTTACTCACATTTTCCTTTTTTTACTTTTATTTTTCATGTGTTTCAAAATTTCTTCATTTTTTGTGCCACGATTTGGCTTTTCACAGTTCAGGCGCCCTCAAGGTTACGCCATTAAGGGTGATCGATCGAAAATTGTTTTTGAATAAAATTGTTAGTATCCATGTAAGTAAGAAATGTGTTACAGGAAAATATTCTTTTCAAATTCCTTTATAGAGATATGGCTGCCCAAAGTGACTAATTTGGCCTTTTAGGCACACAATTCATGAACAAACCGTGTGATATATTTTATTAATATTTTGAGCATATAGTGGACAAAAGGTACTAACCAACATAAGTATATAGTACTTGGTTGCGACCAAATGCATTAACCCACTGTTTTGCTAAATTGTCTGCTTTGGGAAATCCAAGGTATTTTCTATCAGTACCTTTTGTTTTCCTGGTGTTATTGGTACATCCAAATACTGCACAACTGGGCATGGTTATATTACATACACAAACTTATGAATCACTACACATATATCCATAATAATATAAACATATATTTGAAGTTAAACAGCGTAACCTATGCTCCAAGTCTAATGGCAGGGCAAGGTGGTGTTCCGTTGAGCCTCACTTGACGTCACAAGAGGTGGGGTTAGTTTCAGGTTGTCACATCCATGTTTCTTTCCACCACGACTCAGTGCATAGCACCAATGAATACACATCTATTGGTATTCATCAATATTGGTATCAGCAGATGTGTATTTATTGATAGCACTCTCTTAACGACTAAAGACCTAAAAAAAAAAGCAGACTGACTGTTCACCATAAGGTCTGTCTTTAGATAACTGTTTAATCCATTGCCTTTAGATAACTGTCAAGATTACTGGCATATAACCACAAGGTGTTCAACAGTGTTTATACAAATAAACACAGATTTACTTAATATAAACTTCTTGGCAGTGTAGGGAGGTTAGACACCAGAATAATAAAACCATCTAACAATTGCTTTTATAGTCACTATATTGGGCTGTCTCAGTTTACAGAGCCAGTGACAGGTTGACATGGAGTCGATACTCGTCAATATGATGTCAGGCGAGTAAATGTGTGAGAGGCACGCTGTACACTGTTATCATCAATACAAAGCACATTTATCATCCCACTTACCACCTATCTAATATCCCCCATTGATTATTGTAACCAATACAGCTGTAGATATCTCAGTTTACAGAGCCAGTGACAGGTTGACATGGAGTCGATACTCGTCAATATGATGTCAGGCGAATAAATGTGTGAGAGGCACGCTGTACATTGTTATCATCAATACAAAGCACATTTATCATTCCACTTACCACCTATCTAATATCCTTTATTGATTGTTGTAACCAATACAGCTGTAGATATCTCAGTTTTACTGATATTAGATTGGGTCCTTTCTGAGTACAAGCTAATCTCATTTCACACTCTGTGATTTTTATGACAGAAAATGTTCATACCACAAAATTTAGGATTTGTATATCTAAAATCAAAGTATCGTAAAGAGTATAAAAATAATCATAAATGTTAACGCTAAAAATACTCCTAAATAATTATAAAGATAATTATCACTTGTTTATGTTTGAAGTTGTCTTACTTCGCGGTTAAATACCTATGGCTATATCCCCTTCGTATTTGCCATGTACTGTATTGATTTAAATCATTTTTTGTGGGAAATGATTGCGAAAAGGTACAAGACATATAAATGAGGTGTTGCAAGAAGTTTTGTGTGAAGGAGAAATTGATAATGTCATTCTTGTGATGTTTATCTGTCAGATGAATACTAGTCTGAAAGTTCAAATTCCTAAAATTTACCAGAAGAAGACATAGGCCTATACTAATGATAAATCGAGGATGTACAACTAAAACACGGGGCATTTTCCTAGTGACATCTTTAATCACAGTGAAACTTCCCGATTTTCATTAACTTATGGTATAAACAATGATAACCTTTGTCATTTTAGGCACGGCCTAACATTTGTCAAAACGACACAATTTCTGCCTATAAATAGTAGGACTACTCCGGGTTTTTCAAATAAAATTGATGTTTCCAGCCGTCGAAGTGATTCTATTACTAAACCCATAGAAAGTGTTATAGCTGGAGCTAGAAGTAGTGTTTCTCAGTCCGATAATGTTCACATGACGAGAGGTGAAGAGACAGGGACAATTTTAAAGAAGTTTCCCCTTATATAAAAATTCTTGCATATAAATTAACAATTTTCACCCATTCAGAAAACTCCTAATGAAGTTTAATAATGTTGATTTGTCTTTTTGACGTGCTGCAGCCCATTTTTTAAACATCTGTTATTTTGTACTGGATCAACCTTTTTAAGTGCTGTTTGTGGTATTCATATGTGCTAGAGAAGCCCTTTAAAATTATGTACATCTTGACCTATGCTAGTTTTAATATTTTTGTCGACCTCCTTGTGGACCATCATCCATTAGAAATGAAAAGTCACCAACTATCCTATTTATTATGTCTAAACTATTTATTATGTCCAATAGTCATTTACAAAGTCTAAGATTTTCAAGTTGAGCTAAGAAAAGACAAATAGACCGACTAAAAAGAGACTTTCATTGTATATTTTTAAAACTTTAAACCAGCGCCATTTTTTAAAGAGCGAACCTTTTGAGTTCGGATTTGTTAGTTTATGTTCTACTACTATAGACCTTTAATTTGATGTACTACTTTACCTATACTCTTAAAATTTTCATTTTACTCCTTGTGGGTCATCCCCCTGATATGACAGAAAACTGTAGTTACATCAAAAAATAGATTAATAGATACAGTATTGATGTGCCAAGTTTTATTGCTTTATCTGGAATCGTTCAACAAATAATAATCTGTTCGGGGACTTTTCTTTCACACTTAACAATTGAAAAACGAATACTTTTCCAAATTTCAATAAATAAATTGTTTATATGATGAAGCTCTTCGCTATCCAAGATAGTACCTTGGATGGCGATCGATTACATAATCGATTACATCGTCTGATAACGAAAGGCCTCATTAAATAAACATTTATCTATTGGATGT
This sequence comes from Stictocephala bisonia, assembly GCA_035578905.1. Taxonomy (NCBI): domain Eukaryota; kingdom Metazoa; phylum Arthropoda; class Insecta; order Hemiptera; family Membracidae; genus Stictocephala; species Stictocephala bisonia. Next base: position 1,087,145 of record JAQJVL010000286.1, read on the forward strand.
TCAATAAGCATTAATGTTCAAATGATATACATCACATTCACCTTCAGCATTCAGTCCCTTTATGCGCCTGAACTGTTTGACACCAAAGTATTTATTTTACCAATGTAACAATTTGTTTAAATAATGTTCAATATAATTCACCATAAAATAGAGCAAGCATAAAAAGAGCCACTTTTGTGAACTGGTATGACAATTATTGCAGGTTTTTAATTCATTTAGGGATAGAGGGATTAATGCAGGGGGCATTACAATAATATTACAATATAATTAAATACTTCAGAAATATTTGGGCATTTCCTGTTTAATAAAGTTGAATTAATTCCGTCTAAATCACGTGATCGTCTATTTTTAAATATCTAACCACACCATCTGGTAATACGAGCCCTATAGTATTATCAAACTGGGAGTGTGGCTGGACGCCAGGTAGGTTCACGCACAGACACGCAGGATTAGGACCGACCCGACTCACCCGGGACCGGCCGCACTTCCACTCGATTGGTCACTTAGTAAACTTTTCCAATCAATCAGTATTTTTTTTAATTTTGCCATTTTAACTTGGAAAGGCAATACATATGAAATATACTCACAATTACAAGAAAAATGATACCAAACAATTTATTATTTACTTTAGTTTATCTTACGGAAATTGTTCACAGTAATTTATAAATCATGTAATATTTTTCAATACTAATTCACTGAAGCAAATCACAGATTGTTTGGTATCATTTTCCTTGTAATTTTGAGTATATTTCATATTTATTAGCTATTTCGAGATAACATTTAACTAATCGAGCAGAAGTGCGGCTGGTCCCGTGTAGGTCGGGTCCACTCAACCAACGTGCGTATTGACGGGCTGTCCCACCCACCCAAAGTCCATATTGACAGCCTCTCCTACTCAACCAACGTACTTACTGACGGGCCCTCCCACCCCCCAAAGTACATATGGACTCCCACTCAACCCACTCAACCAACGTGCGTATTGACGGGCTGTCACACCCACCCAAAGTCCATATTGACAGCCTCTCCTACTCAACCAACGTACTTACTGACGGGCCCTCCCACCCCCCAAAGTACATATGGACTCCCACTCAACCCACTCAACCAACGTGCGTATTGACGGGAAATCCCACCTACCCAAAGTACATATTGACAGCCTCTCCCACTCAACCAAACTGGCTTCCAGCCGCACTCCTAGTTTGATAATACTATAGTAAATATATAGAACTGTGATGATTCTTAAGTACAGTGTACATCTTCATATAAAATGTTATTTACAGTAGATCGGTTCTGTAGAACATCGTTAACCAAGGTAGGAAGTCTATCAGACCTTTACAGAAAACTAATAGCACTATGCATAATTACATTTACACCAAATATTATAATTACATTTCTTAATAATAAATTAATAAATGTAGCCACCTTGTAAAATTATATGTTGCCATTTTATTTGGAGCGGGATAATGCAATGATATGCATACGCCATTTAAGGAGACCGACGTAAGTAGGTCTATAGCAGGCACATGACGACTATCGATTAGATTTACGAGGGTTTTATACCTAATGTACGGTATCAATCTCAGACGTAGCCATTAATAGCCAACCCACGGCCTCCACGATGTTGCTTTAAGGGACATTAGTTAGAGGTTAATCTTACATAATGAGAGGGGATCACCTCTCCAGATAAACACCTCCTGCAGTTCGATTCCTGAATGTTCTACAACAAACATTACATGTCTTCGTTATAACACCTCCGATCAGTTAAAATAATACGTATTTGTTATTATTTTTATTTTTGGAGGTATTTTTTACAAAAACGTTAATAATGTCAGTCTAAAATGAGAGATCGGCACAAAGCTAAATTCATTGTCTATGTTCACTGACAAGTCCGAATTCTTCTCTCTGCGTCGAGTCTGTGAGTAGAAACGAGCTTTCCGTTATCCGAAATGCCCCCTCCTCAGGCGGGGACAAGCAATTCAAATAACATATTTTGATTTTAAATTGATTCTTACATTCTTTTTTGCTATGTGTCAGCTATGTTTGACATGTTTATAAAGAAACAAAATACAATAAAAATTGTATTTTTAGTAAGAGGATGCTAACCCAACAAGCCATAATGTAACCATATGAACTTAACTAACCTAACGTAAAGTAACCTATTCTATATTACCAAGATGTTCTCGTCTGTCGTCCTCCTGAATACATGTTAGATTTGTCTGCAGGCCTAATGTAACCATACGAACTTAACTAACCTAACGTAAAGTAACCTATTCTATATTACCAAGATGTTCTCGTCTGTCGTCCTCCTGAATACATGTTAGATTTGTCTGCAGGCCTAATGTAACCATACGAACTTAACTAACCTAACGTAAAGTAACCTATTCTATATTACCAAGATGTTCTCGTCTGTCGTCCTCCTGAATACGTGTTAGATTTGTCTGCAGGCCTAATGTAACCATACGAACTTAACTAACCTAACGTAAAGTAACCTATTCTATATTACCAAGATGTTCTCGTCTGTCGTCCTCCTGAATACATGTTAGATTTGTCTACAGGCCTAATGTAACCATACGAACTTAACTAACCTAACGTAAAGTAACCTATCCTATATTATCAAGATGTTCTCGTCTGTCGTCCTCCTGAATACGTGTTAGATTTGTCTGCAGACCTAATGTAACCATGCGAACTTAACTAACCTAACGTAAAGTAACCTATTCTATATTACCACGATGTTCTCGTCTGTCGTCCTCCTGAATACATGTTAGATTTGTCTGCAGGCCTAATGTAACCATACGAACTTAACTAACCTAACGTAAAGTAACCTATCCTATATTATCAAGATGTTCTCGTCTGTCGTCCTCCTGAATACATGTTAGATTTGTCTGCAGGCCTAATGTAACCATACGAACTTAACTAACCTAACGTAAAGTAACCTATCCTATATTATCAAGATGTTCTCGTCTGTCGTCCTCCTGAATACGTGTTAGATTTGTCTGCAGGCCTAATGTATGCCAATGGACAATTTTTTAAGATTGCATACAGATAACCGAACAAACCCCGCTCTTTTAATACACACTCACTTTACTTCTGTGGTACGATCTTACATTTTTAATTAACTTTATATCAAATGTCAAGAAAAATATAGTGCTTAATATTGTTTAACTCAGTTTGAGGCTAAACGTATTTGACATAGGCCTTGTGATTGTGATTTTAAGTAGCTAAACATTGTGTGAAAAACATAACAAAAACGTACAAAATTATAAAGTTTTTATTAATTTTTTTGTGTTTAAAACAGGGTAATAAAATCCTTAGAGGAGTCTAAATTGAAATGTATACCATTGAATTTAAAGAGTTTTAGCTGAGTTGTTGAGCTGAGAGCATTGTAGCCAAGGCTCTCGGCTCCTCTTTAAATACTAACTATAAAACAAAGAGTTATTATAATCTTACATGCAAATCTTTTAAAAAGAAACACCTCCTGCCACGGCGCTGTCGGACAGTTTGAGGTGCAACAGTTTGCTGCCTTGATGTGTGTGTTTAGTGCATCCCTGACCGGATCGAGGACAACACCTTCATGTAGTCTTGACCGAGGAATACATGCTTTCCTTAGTGGCGGCGGAACTGGGGAGGGTTTAGAGGGTTCATAGAACAAACATTGAATACTAATAATTTTGAGCAAAGGTAAAAAAATTAATTTGATATTATATCATGATGGATCAAAACACTTACATAGTTTTGAAGTGGCTCATTAATTTATCATGCATAAAGTATAATTTTTCTGACTAAAAAAATAGTTGCTATTAAAAATTTGTGTGACTTGAGCATGACGCAACGTAATGGTGGTCACCTAGCTATGTTCTGTTTGCAGATCGAGGTCAGTAAACAACTAAAAGAAGATTGGGTGGAATTATGGCCTTCTCAATTACAGCCAATGTACTCTTGGAATACCCAAGATAATACAAGCATAATCCAAAGAGATACTAAATTGTTTACTGTAAGAAATGGTTAGACAAGATTAATTTATTTAATTATTTTTTTAATAAGTATATTTTTGATTGGGTTGTGGGATCTCCTAAATTTTCTTCACAACAGGTATACTACTAGTACTAGTAGTAGGTCTACCTACTCTCCTGAAAATGAGTTAATAACTGTATCATTGTAATTTAATCCTGATATGATCAAATAACAAACTACTACGGGAACGCTCGGGAATTTTTGGTTTCTGGACTAATCGTAAGTTAATCCTGGTTTGATCAGATTACATCCCGTAGGTTTGTTTTCCGTAGTAATCCCAAGGAAAATTCAGTTTCTGATTAAATTGTTTGTCTCTGCCTGGTTTCATCAAATACCAAACCTGCAGGAACCACTATGAAAATTAGGTTTCTCAGTGAATCGTAAGTTAATCCTGGTCAAACCAAATTAATTACAAACCTACGGTAATCCTCCAGAAAAAAATTATTTCTAACTGTATCATCCTAAGTTAGTCTGCTTTATTCAAATGACAAAACCTGCAGGAAACCCCTGAAAAATATAATTCTTTAGAATCCCAATAAGTTTCGTCAGTTTTGTTCAAATTAATTGTAAGTCTTCAAAGATTTTGCAATCATGTCATTTATATTATGAATGTAATTCTTACACCAAAATCCCGTCATTTACTGACACCATGTACGTATATTACTATTTCGATCAATGTGAGACTAAAGAAATTTCAACTATTATATTATTACAGTATATAATTTATTGGTGTAAAAAGATTAAAAAAACCATATACATAGGTCTCTGGTAAAATAAACTACTATAGCCATTATTCTATCTCAATACACAGTACCCCTCCCTATCTATCTATCTAAATGTTATTAGTATTGTTAAGACTTAATTTGAATTTATTTGATATTATAACTACGTACCAGACTAAATGTTCTCTCAATTATTGATTCTTCGTCAACTGGTTGTTCAGATAGTTGTAGTGTATAAAATTAAGATGCATTATTTATAAAAACCTAAGTAATCTATTATCAATCACGTTGTAGGTATTCCATCCAATACTATTTACGATCACGTTGTAGGTATTCCATCCAATACTATTTACGATCACGTTGTAGGTATTCCATATAATACTATTTACGATCACGTTGTAGGTATTCCATCCAATACTATTTACGATCACGTTGTAGGTATTCCATCCAATACTATTTACGATCACGTTGTAGGTATTCCATCCAATACTATTTACGATCACGTTGTAGGTATTCCATCCAATACTATTTACGATCCCCCTCTTTTTAATTCATTATTCGGTTAAATATCGAACGTTTTTTTTTTTTTTTTCAGGAAACATTTTAGTGTACATATTCATGTTTACAGAAACGTTGACTGAAGAATGTTGTGTTGATTGCATGCTAATAAGAAAAAGAGCATAGACTATGGATCCTCTAATGTGACAATGTGTGCTATAATCACTTGGACAGATTACAGAAAAGTGTTTCTTCTGAACAATTTAATAGTTATAACTACAACATTTACATATATCAATATACTACATATACCGTCGGCACTGGTGGCGTAGTGCTGTAACCCAGCTACTTGAGGACAAAGTGTTTGGGAGATTGTAGGCGATAGATGCCATGCTCGGTTCTCTTAATACCGACATTGCGTCCGCTAAATGTTTGCTATCGGCGTGGACACTACTAAAGTCCATGTTGGGTGGTAATCATTGTACGGATGTTGTGTGGGGGAGATAACTTACTATCAGGCTTGTCAATAAGCTGAAAATCAGACCAACACTACGTGGTTCGGATTCTACGTTAAACTGTAGGTCCCTTAGTTAACCTGGCTGTTGGCCTATTAATAAATTTTCCTGTCTGAGGAATAGTTGAACTCAGTTAGTAACCAGACTACACTCACCCACACTCATCCTACACTCACATCATCATTCATATTCGCCTTAAAATACGCACAACGTTGTGTCGGCGTCTCGTATCATATTTAAGAATATAATTTAAGGGGGTATGAACCAACAATTAAAAAAAAAACCAACATTTTTGTACCGTTGTTTTATATTTATTGAAGAATTTCCTTCAAGAAAATATAAGGGGATTTGGCATATATAAAAAAATAATTAAAAACTAAACTAAGTCATACACAAATTTCTGAACAGATACATACAACATCCTTCGGTAAGATTTGATTTTGACAGTAAGTTTCCCGAAATTTTAGTTTTTATTGACACAGGTAAATTTTTGTCAGAAACTATAAATGATTCAAGGTTGACATTTGGTATGTTCATATTTTATAATGTTTTCTAGATACACATGCAAAATCATGGTCACATCTTAAGAATAACAGTTTGTAAAAATTGAAATTGAACATTTTATATAAAAACACCTGCTTGTAACAAAAACGTCTCAAACAAAAAAATACATGATCTATTTTTTATTTTTTTATTTATTTTTTTAACATTGAAACAGCACTTGTTTGCTTTAAAAAATGTATATAATGTTTCGTTAAATTTTTAAATATTGAGCACTTAAACATTTTGAGAAAATTGTACCTAAATTTACTTAATGTGACATAGGCCGGTATAGGAGTTACGCGCCATACTCCCTTAATGATTAATGTTTAAATACAAAAATTACAACAAAAACTAACGCTGAAAAAACATTTTATCACTCATTTGATGAATTAACAATCAAAAACGTACCTTTTTTGATAAACTTTGGCCAGACAAACCACAAGACACAAAAGACCCGCGCGTTTAAACAGCGGTAAAACTGACTGACGGATGACCCAACTGTCGGCAAGATCCGGCCACTTTCGGTCCATTTCGGCTCACCGGCTATTTTTAAGAGATGCTTTAGTTTTATACCAACCAGACTGAAAAAATTAGTGAAAGCATATAATACAATTTTTTATAAAGATACTTTTGAACAATGGGTTATTTTTAGTGGAATTCCTTGCTGTTAAATGATTCTTTGACTTTATATTACAAGTTCATGACAACAATCGGCAAATTTGGACAAAAACAAACAAATTTGGGTTTAATACTGAACTAAACGACATCAGGTATATATAAATCTAAATTAGTTTATTATTTTTTTAATGTATACTTGGGGCAAGATATTTTTACTATGTTTATAAACGGTAAAAATATGCAAATATGTATTTACTGTAGTAACTTGTGTGTTTATATGTTGTCAATGTATATAACTTGGCGTTGCCTGACACTATTATTATACAAGTGCCTAACATTTAATTCCAAATCGCAATAACTTAGTAGTCTGCTAGTACAGTTGTTCTCTGCGATGTGATAAAAATAATAATAATATGTATAAAACCTCATAATTCTCTTGCACAGAAAAAAATATTTGAAGAACCATGTTCTTAAGAGTTAATTTAAAAATCCTTATTTCAAATGAAAAATCTATTTCAGTTTTTAATAGATGCAGTACTTTGGTCTTCTTAAGTATGTATAGTATAATTGACACTATTTAAAATGTGCTTGGAATGAAAAAAAATTGTTTGCCAAGGCCTCGCCACTGGTTGCAATGAGAGGTTAATTGACACAGGACTGAACGTCTAGGGTAGTGATTCAAGTTCCACAGTTAATTGTTCATGTAAACATAACACGTGTGTATACTAAATCCAGCTCCCTATCTAGTGTAGCGGGCTGCCCATCTATCCTCCACACTTGGATACGTGTATTATAACTAGCCGTCTGTCCGTGCTTCGCTACGGTGTAGTTGTCTAAGCTTTCATATAGTTTCTTCCCATATTTTCAGATATTTCAAACTGTATATAAGTTTGCTGTGTTTGTAGGTTTCGCCTTCATAAAACTTCTTTTCTATCTGGCTGCAACATTACCAGACTGTCAGAAGGACTAACAACTCAACAGGCAACGTGCAGTTAGTTGGCCATGGGATAAACAGTAATTTCTTAAGTCCACTTCAGCCACTTTTAAAGACTGTCCTTGCCCTTCATGTATCGTCATAGCATAGCAAACTTGTAACTCTAGCCGTATAAACTGGAAGTAGTAGTCAGAGAGTCACAGGGATGTGCAACATGTGCATGTGGTTGCTTCCAACTAAGACAACGTGCAGTTAGTTGGCCATGGGACAAACAGTAGTTTCTTAAGTCCACTCCAGCCTCTTTTAAAGACTAACCTTGCCCTTCATATACCGTCATAGCATGGCAAACTTTGACGGGAAACTGCAGCCACTTAAACTGGAAGTAGTAGTTAGATAGAGTCAGAGGGAAATGAAACATGTGCATGTGGTTGCTTCAATACGTTTCTGTTATTGATGTTTTACCAGCAGTCGTGTTCTATTACGAAGTTTTGGAGGAATCAAATTTGCAAGAGCATTATTGGAGTTCTAACTTGCAAAGAGAGATTGTGAGGTGAAATCCCTGGAGGGTTTAAGGTGTTAAAGAACTCTAAAGGGTAGTGAACTGCATCTTCTAACTCTACAACAGAGTCAATAGGTTGATAAATCATCATCTCAGTAGGGAGGTGGTTCAATAACAAATTATTAATGCATGCTGCTGTGTTGATTTTCGATGTTAGAATCGTCTTTCCTTAAGCCACATCAAGTTTTCAGTTTTAGTTTGTGGTAAATGTTATCATATAAAATGTTTAGATCTTTCGTAATTGTAGTTAGGTCATTTCTAATGCTTAACAAACCAATCTTCTTCGTGTTCTCTCATTTCTCATCTCCTTTTTGAAGAAGTAAGTTGGCAAACTCCTCTGCACCTAGATCACCCCCATGTTGACTTGAAAGGATCGCACTTCAATCTTAGGCCACTAAAGGCTGGTTTTCACCTCTTCAGCACTTGTTCCCCAAGAAACAGCTGGAAGTGTCTGCCTGAAGTCCCTGGCCAATAAGACAGTCATCCCGCATTTAAGGAGTTTACTACTCCTGATGTCATGGATAGTGCTGACCAAGGTTTCTATACCTACCTGATTAGCCATAGTAACCTCATCCCAAACAAGAACTAACAACTCCTTAGTACATTAGCTGCATCACTCTTGTTTCGAAATGGTACACAGGCCAAGGTTTAAATTTGGATTAAGTTTAAAGGCAGGGTGTGCTGTCCTCCCACCTTCCAACAAAGTTGCTGCTATGCCAGATTATTCTACAGAAATTGCAAAGTTTCTGTTAATTTTTATGTCTGCAAGATACAAAGATTTATTAAGAAAGATGCTGGATTTATTAAGAAAGTTTTGCCAGTTCTACCAGGATAATATAAGAAGAACATTCGTTCAGAATCTGAATCAATGCTTTTGATAACTTCATTATAGACTCCATTCTGTCCAGAACCAAATTCTGTTAAGTTTAGATGAGCTGATTTAGAAAGCTAGTCATTGTCATAAGACAGTTCTTTTAGGTACTCGCAGTTGACAGCAACGGAAATTTTCTTGGTTGGATGGTAAAGGAGGACCAAACTGTTAAAGTGAATGGTTGGACATAGGAAAAAACTTCCAGCAGCACTTAGCATGTATTGTAAGTAACATTTCTTATAGCTTCAATGTTGATACCTTTACAGTCTTTTCTTATTTTTGCATCTTCTGACATGCTGTACTTATGTTTTCCCATAGTGTTAACAGACCAGCCATTTGGCAAAACACTATACTATTGTCAAACTGGGAGTGTGGCTGGACGCAAGGTAGTTTCACTCACACACACGCAGGGGATTAGGACCGACCCGACCCACAACGGACCAGCCGCACTTCTGCTATATTAGTCACTTAGTTAACCTTTCCAATCAATCAGCATTTTTTTTTTAATTTTGTCATTTTATCTCGAAATGGTTAATAAATATGAAATCTACTCACAAATACAAGAAAAATGACATCAAACAATATATTATTTACTTTAGTTTATCTTACGAAAATTGTTCACAGTGATTTATAAATCATTGAATATTTTTCAATGCTGTAAGTAATTCACTTAAGATTCACTACAGCAAATCGCAGATTGTTTTGTGTAATTTTCCTTGTAATTTTTGAGTATATTTCATATTTATTAACCATTTTGAGATAAAATTACAAAATTAAAAAAACAATGATTGATTGAAAAGGTTAACTAAGTGACTAATCGAGCCGAATTACAGCCGGTCTCAGGTGAGTCAGGTCAGTCCTAATCCCGTGCGTGTGTGAGTGAACCTACCTGGCGTCCAGCTGCACTCCTAGTTTGATAATAGTATAATATAACAGCAGTCAGATTTTTTGTGGAGAGTTAGAAATGACCCCTTCCAGAGTTCTGTTCAAGTGAGCATCATCCTCCAGAAACCCCAAAGCTTGGCAGGCAGTTTGAAAAGTTGGTTGAACCACGTCTGAAACTTTTTTTGGATCACTAAAGCTAATAGGCCCTCATACTTTGTGAAGTAGGAGTTGCAAGTAATAGCATTCAGCATTGTTAGGGTGTACCTTATATACTATAACAATCATTTTTTACCATTTTTGACTCCAGGATAACCAGAGACAGACTGTCCTTGCTCTCTTTGGTTGAACTTGTTGTATAGTAAGCCGAAACTTCACTGCACAAAAGCACTTTTGCAAAAGAATCTGTTTTACAGAGCTCAAAGAATGCCAGGGGTGTTGTTTTAGGAAGGTTTTGAGATTTCTCTGGGGCGTTATTAGTAGTTAAGTAAATTCTTTCGCCGTTCTCTAGGTGAACAGAAAGATACAGCACAGGAGGGAATTTCTCATGTATAGGGGGAGGCAGAAGATTCTCCAAGCAGCTTCTGAACACCTTCATCCCACTCGTTCTCTAATCTAAAAGCTGCTTGGTCACTGCCTTCATTTATATACTTACAAATGTACTTCATGGTACAGAGTCATACAGTTCTACATTTATGTGAGCCATAAGGGTATGGGATTGAAAGGGTTGCACCACCCACTGATTAACTTCCACTCCATTAATTTCAACAGTAAACCCACCAACAGATGGACTAACCAAGTATTCAAAGCAGGAATAATAGGAAAGAAGTTCTGCTTCAAGCACATCATTTACCATAAAATATGTGTAAAAATGATGGCTCTCTTTCATCTAAAGGTAACTCTGTGGTAAACTTGGCCTCGAACTTTGAAAGTCTGCATAGTTTCTTCATTCACTTCTTTTGCACTGAATGATGGCATCCGTTGCATTGTCTAATGTTTGTTAACAAAAATGCTAAAACTCATGATGATTGTTAATAAGAAATGAAAGGAAAAAAGCTTTATTTAGTGAGGCAAAGTTAGGACCATTAGGTCCTCTCTTACAATTAACCTCACAAGAAGGCAGTGTAAAGGACCAAATGTGCTATAAATAGCATCAATGGGCATCATGGTGTACACTTGTAACTGTTGCCAATTTTACAAATGTGGTGAATAACTCTTTCCAGAACCTGGGATGCATGCAAGGCAATATCGGTTATAAGGTAAGAAATTGAAGAATAAACCTCACACCATATCCTCAATATGCACAACATGGTGAGGTACCATGATACCATCAACTTGTATGGTTATACAAGTTGATGGCATCATGGTTTCCATACCATGATAAACAATGGAGGTTTCCATTGTTTATGGGTCTTGGAAAGAACCATATGTGTTTTTATTTTGTAACAAGAAAATAAAATCTATAAAGTGCAATACATTATGCAAACCAAACGAAAAGTGAATCTTCCTACAAGTATATTTTTAGAAAAATGTAAAATAGATTAAAGAGTAATAAATTGTTATTTTATGGTTTACCAGAACTCACTTCGTTCAGTTTACTACTTTCAGTACTTTCACTTCAAAGAACATAAACAAAATATCTCTAACAATCAACAATACCAAAACATGTGATATCAAATATAAAAGTATAACACATGTTACGTTTTTATATTTGTTTCTGTAAAGAACTTTATTGTATTGTTAGCTTTAATTAATTAGTGTTTGTAATTTGGTTTCTTAAAACATATTTCATTTTTATTCTTTTAACATTTTTCTTTTAATAACAAATAATGGCAAATAACCTAATTTTACCAACTCAGAAATGGCAGACATACATTTTATGTAAGACATGGCTCATTTTAGTGGTAATCAAGAGAGTCAACGTTTTCCAAATCGTGTGATACCTTCTCATAGAACTTTTACAAAGGTTCATCAACAACTTGCAGAGACAGGATGGTTTAATTATCAAAGAAAAGGTAACTCAGGTCAACCGGTTTCAGTAATAACTCTTGACTTGGATGAATCCTTATTGGATGTCATCAGACTATCCCAAAAAAGTACTAGAGATATATTCGACTGGCTCAGATATATATGTTTTGTTTTTATCTACAGTGTGGCAGGTTTTAAAAAAAATAATTAATTTATATGGCTTTATTAAAAAACGCATATTAATAAACAATATTCTTCAACAACAAATACATAATAATTAAAAATACAGTATCTCATAAAAAAGAAGTTAAAAATGTTCAATAAGACATTTTTTGTATCATTACTAAATACTCAAACAAGTAATATACACTTTATAATGATTGAGCATCAGCTCAATGGAGACAGTCACAGGTGAAGTAGTGTTATTAGGGGGATTGTAGAAACATACAATAAACAATGTCCAAAGTTTTAATTTCGATGGTCTTAATCTAGACTTTCTCTTAAAGATGAAAAAAGCAGGTTTTCTCGATAAACATCTAGTCAATAGTGAAGTAATTATGTACATTTCATTTTTCACAGTACAATGTGTTGTACTAGTAACAAAATAACAGTTGAATGAGGTCTTTAATTTTATACACGAATGTCACTTAATCCTTCAAGTGGCATAAGCCGTTAATGGCAACACATTAGTAGACCACCCTTTGGGTGTGTTTGAATGTTAATGTAAACCATCCTCCTCAACCCATTTCACAAATTTCTACAACCAGTGAGTAGTTTATTTGAAATGCAGTTATCTGAAGTTCCAAGTTATACAAAGTACATTACAAGGATCTTTTTTATAAACCAATTAATTACTAACCTCTTCTCATCTTATAATGAAGGATCCTAAACTCTCCTGCCCTATTGATTTATTTTTAACAAGCACATAAATTGTATCAAAACTCAGCCAGCTATTAACCTTTATTTTATTTGTTTATTTTTTTAGCAAATGAACTTGTAATTCTATTAAGACATTCAAACAACAACATTTTAAGGCAGGGTCTATTTCATTTTGTGAAAAGCTATAAAAATAATTAAGAGGAAAATTGATTTTTGTTAACATTTACATCCTATAGCCTAATTGAATGTCATATCAGACCATCCCAAATAGAGATATATTCAACTGGCTCAGATATATTTCAGATAATAATAAAGTCTGAGCTAATTCAAACTTATGCAGTAACTAAACTTTAATCTTGTCCTTCATATTATACACACTGTAAAAATAATTTTATTTGTACTATATTCTCCTGTTGTTTGATATAACTGCTTTATCCATAGTTATATTGTTGACAAAAAATTGCAGAACAATTAGAGCACTCGAAACCCAACTTATAGGCATTATTACAATGCAGTTGACACGGTATGGCTTTCAATCTGAAAGCGTTAATGGTTTAGATCCTTTTGAAACAGCAAGTTAATCTACATTTCTGATTGAAAAGAGACTTCACAAATTTATTCACTCTTCTTTAAATCCCTCTGATCTGAGGATGATAATAATTTAAGTCCAACAAAAACGATCATCATAATATTTGTGTTTTGTACCTATCAGGGTGTCCAGTAAACCTCCTTAAACAAATTCCCTGACTTTTCCCTGACTGATCCGTGATTTCATACTAAATTTCCCTGACCCCAAATCGACATAGTTACATACACGTCTATTTAACTTAATAGTAATATTATGTACTATCATGTGCATACATTATGTTATTTACAGTCAATTACAATTAGTAATTACTGAAATATCAATATTTCAAACATATATTTTTATTGATAGCCGTAATAATTAAATTCAAAACTATTACTTACAATAAATATTCTTTTTAAACTATTTTATAAAAGTAGAGGTAGAACTAACAAAATATTTATAATTAGCCTTGAGTAAAAAACAAACATAAGTTACCTTTTTTATTCTATTGTTAAATTATGACAATTTTCAATGCCTTGAAAAACAGCGCTATATTATAATTTCCCCAAAACCAGCATAAATTTTAGGGACTTATTTAATAAATACTAAATCAGACAATTATTTCAGTAAGTTTTAAACTTTTAGCTATATTAAACTACAGTAGAACGTCGATAATTCGGACGTCAAAAATCCGGACCGTCAATAATCCGGATTTGTATCTATGTATTACTGCACACCGATTGTGTTTCAAATGTAAATTAATTTTTAAATGGAAATGGATTTTGACATTTTTTACTTTACATAACTGTTATGACCGGATTTTAATCCGTTCAAACATTTAGCTTTTTAAAATTAATATTCCCTATTTTGTTCTTGTAGCAAAAAATTAAAACATCGTACCATAAAAAAATTTAAACGAATTAAGGACATAGCTGCGAAAAAACGAACCACTACTGTAGTTCAAAAACCTATTACACATCTTTTTAAAAGCTCAAATAGTGTTTGTTTTTACTGTATACCTATTGCTACAAACAAATTACAATACAGTGTTTGAACATAAAATATGTTTTGGATTAATTTCACCTCTAAACCCTTTATTGAATAAAAGAAAATATAAAATTTTAAAATGTTTGTGTACTTTAATCGTGTATACTGGCCTTTTTTAAGGTAATTTCGATAATCAGGATAATTTGATAATCCGAATGGGGTCCGGTCCCAATTAATCCGGATTATTGACGTTCTACTGTAGTTGCATGAGGTCGAACAAGCATAAGCAAAGCAATTAAGTAGCTTTTTCATAATTTATAATATTAAATGGCATGTAAACTTAACATTTAGTACTGAACAAAGTAAAGGATTTTTTTGTAGCACACCCAAGGATATAGGGACTATTACTAATCACAACTCACTGGTGTTCTTGTTAGGATTTTCCAGGTTTTGTTTCAAGTTCCCTGATTTTTCCCTGACTTTTCCAGGTTTTCCCTATTTTCCCTGTTGCTGGACACCCTGACCTATTTGATTAAACCATGTTGTGTGAAGTTTCACTTATTTCAAATATGTACTAACTTTTAATATGCTAAGCAAGTAACTAATTTTTGTAGCTGTGTTAAAAGATTAGAATTAAAAAATAACTAAACAAGAACATCAAAACTGTCTATCACTTAATAGTACGGGAGCTAGCAACGTTTGAAAAACAAGAATTTTAGAACAGTTGGTTTTTTTGATATGCTGTCTCTCTTGCTCCTTCGGTTAGAGTCCGGACTACCTGGCTTGCGGTAGTGGTTGCGTTTATTAGTGCGCATCTTACCTGCACAGGTAAAAATCCTTAACTTTAAAAGAATTTTTAAAGTGTAATTTTTAATTTTTTGCCTTCAGATAGATCCACCAGACATAATTTTTTTATTGCCAGGCATTTTTATTGTTGTTAATTATGTGCCATATGCAATTTTTTATTTTTTTAAATAAAAAATTCAAAGTATTTTTGAATGTCTGTAATTATTATATTATGTTTTTTAAACATATTATTATTTTATTATTATTTCCTTTCACTCCTGCACGGAACATAGGGCCTCTATGAAATAACGCCATCGGACTCGGTTTGCAGCCAAGGCTCTCACTTCTCTCCAGCTTTTCCCTGCGGCTTTTATTTCTTCGTCTACTGTTCTTCTCCAGGTCATTTTAGGTCTTCCTCGTCTTCTCTGCCCCTGGGGATTCCAACTCAAAGCCTGTTTCTCCACTGCATCTTGATTTTTACGTAGTGTGTAATAATATTTTACATATAATAATATAAAATTAATTAGCCAGGTGTTAATTCGATTGTTAAGTATTAAATATAAATAAAAAAGTAATGAAAAGTACTGCGGTATGATGCTTGTGGTTAGAGAGAGACAGTTTAAAGTGCAAGAGAGATAGAAAACGACGGCAGCGCATCGGCTAGTATATAACAGAAAATTTTAAGAATGAGACAGGAAATAATTGCAAAAATACATTACTTACACTTGTTCTTGTAAATACAAGTTGAAATGAAAAAATTTTAACATAAAAATGAAAATAAAATTAAAGTATGCATAAATTGAAAAGAATGGGATAAAAACTATATCAAAGAAGGTTCAAAAATTACATTTATTAAATAAAAAAGTCCTGATTATTAAACGTGAATTACAAATATATAATGCAAAGTTTCAGATTTTAGGATGTCCTGACATACACTGATTGTTTAAATTGTCAACAGCGTTTTCCTATATTATTTCTTTATTTAAACTCTGTTCAAGATTATCGGATGTTGTGTGATGAATTAAACTTGAAGCACTAACCTCACTAACTTCACTAACATTTGATGGAGTATTTGATGGCAAAGTATGTGAAGTGGATTTACTAATACTATCTATTTCAGTCGATGGATCACGGTATTTTGCCATTAAAGCTGTAAAACTGCTCTAACATTGTCTGTGATATCCATCTGTTTCATTTATTTCAGTAGGCAACTCGATGTCACTGTATTTTAATTTATATTTTAAACATATATTCAAAACTTCCTGGCATTTCTTCAGTTTATCAATCACGAAAAGTATGATTTTATCTTTACGTCCTTTACAAAAAACACATTTCATTTTATCACTGGCCATTGTAACGAAATTAATAAACAAACATCACAAATAACGTAAACACAAAAAACATGTGACGTTAGACTGACGCCATATTGTCCATTTGCCGATGCGCTACCGTCGCTTTCTATCTCTCTTGCACTTTAAACTGTCTCTCTAACCACAAGCATCATACCGCAATACTTTTCATTACTTTTTTATTTATATTTAATACTTAACAATCAAATTAACACCTGGCTAATTAATTATAGATTATTATATGTTTAAAGAACATAATATAAAAATACAAACATACAAAAATACTTTGAATTTTTTATTTTAAAAAAATAAAAAATTGCGTACGGCGCATAATTAACAAAATAAAAATGCCTGGCAATAAAAAGTTTATGTCTGGTGGATCTATCTAAAGGAAAAAAATTAAAAATTACACTTTAAAAAATTCTTTTAAAGTTAAAGATTTTTACCTGTGCAGGTAAGATGCACACTAATAAATGCAACCACTACCGCAAGCCAGGTAGTCCGGACTCTGACCGAAAGAGCAAGAGAGACAGCATATCAAAAAACCAACTGTTCTAAAGTTCTCTCACGAAAACGTTGCTAGCTCCTATACTATAAAGAGGATTTTGGTAATCACTTGGAAGTTTAAAGATTATTTATAATTTTTCTTTTACACAAATGTTTATCTTTAACCCTTTCCACGCGTATTACGGGATTTCTCGCAACGTTATATTTACGTAAAACGCGTATTACGGTATTTCTCGCATTTGAATATTTTGAGATAAATATTTAAATTTAAGTGATAAAACTATACTAACGTGTACGTAAATGGTTATTGAGGTAATTTTGAAGACAACAGAAAGGATGACAACGTTTTTTGTCATCGTGACCTTCACGCACCGTCGCCATGGCAACCGAGCGGCCATTGTGTGCTGCTGCGCCGCGCGTATTACGGGATTTCTCGGACCACCCAGATGAGTGTTTTGAGTTATTTCACACAAAAAAAAAACATTCTAGGGATACTTGTAAGTGCTTGTATGTCATCTATATTAGTAAACTTGTAAATAATTATTATGATTACATATATATTTTAGCTTAATCTAATTTAGTTTTTTTATAGATTTATGAGTAAATAAACAGAATAATTGTTCAACAATGGGAATTTTACAAATTGCTGTATATTAAATATTGATTTAAAAATACCAGTTTGGATTGTGTTTTCTTAACAGTTCTTCTTAACAGCCTTATAACAAAATTCTAAATAGAACTTTAAACATTTTTAAAATATTTTTTTTTAATTTATGACACGTTTGAAAGAAATAGCAAATTTCTTATGTAGCGTGCAAAGGGTTAAATTTGAAATATATAGCATACAAAACTTAAATAAATACAGTAAAACCTCATTATAACCTCATGGACCTCACTATTGTGGACTTTGCTTATAACAGACTGCAAATTTCATGATACACTATGACAGACACTACGTAGAAACAAATTAAAAGAGATAGTTAAAAAATGTTTATTTATTTGCACAGCTTTACCTTACTATTCCACTAAAAATAAGTTGTAATTTTGACATTTTTTACTTATCATTTTATCATATGTTATTGTCAATTGTTAAAATTGTCCAACTATACCATGTTGGGCTTGTTTTAAATGAAAATGTAATTATAGTTCAGATTAAGACTAAATTACAACATTACATTTGCCATTAATTTTAGTGAACTGTATGAATTAGGCAGGTGACATAGCCTATTTTAATGGGCCTGTCAGCAAGTGAGCGTGAGAGAAGAGTCGCTTAATCTTGGGTCCTAGACAAGGCCAACAAGGAATATCACCATCTCCCATCCAAGACTGTGATGATAGAGGGTATAGAAATTGCTAGGAGGAGGTAACATTGACCTGGCGTTGATATTTTATAGGCAGTTGAGTCATTGTCTACCACAGTACCTTCTATAATTTATGAATAGTAAATACCACATATTCATATTTAAGAAAAGGATTGTGCTTTCATTCGTGTCCATTCACCATCATAAAAAGTACTTGTTATAACACAGATTTTCTTATGGATTCTTTTTTAATCCTCTGCCCTTATTAGTCTGTTATACTGAGGTTCTCCAGTATGCTTAATTAAATATTTTGTTCTTGTATTTTTAAAGTCAAGGTTGTAAAATGAATGTTATCAGTTAAAATTAACTTTAGCCTATATACTATGTACAGCGAAGGTAGGTGAGCTAAGACAACATTCCCTTGATAGCCTCCTGCAGCTTGAGTCTGGCTGAGTTAACTCTGTCCTCTTGGCGCTTGATATCTTCATCTCCAACTGCCAGTGCCTGCAATAAAACGTACACACTGTCACACCTAAAGTAATGGATTTCTTAACCCTATCACAAGCAAGTTTCTGAATAGAAATCACAATTTGCCAGGTATCGACGTTACATTGACGTCCGCCCATTTTGAGTGCCAATACAGAGAATGACGTTACATTGACGTCGCCCAATTTTGTCACACCAATATCGCCGCTTATGTCACATCTGTATTTTAGTTGTTATTGGCGTGTCCTGCCATTTATGAGGTACAATGTGAATTATCAGTGATACTTCTTGCACTGTTTGATAGGTAGCATGAGCTGCTCCATTGTGCAGCCTGTGGTACTCGAATGAGCTATATTGGCGGGAACACCTAGGGCGGCAGACACTCTGACCTTGCGCTAACGTATGTTTTGTTTTTTTATATTTAGTATTTTTATGAGTGAGTGTTATTTAGTAACATTATGTAGTAACGGAAGTGCCACCATTATAAATGGTTGACAATCGAACCACAAAAGCTGCGAGAGACACCGTTTATGTGCAAGGACTGCGATGTAGCACTTTGCGTTCCCATGTGTTTTCAACTTTACCACACAAAGCGGAACTTTTGAACACATATAAAATAACTTGTCTTTTTTATAACTAATAAATCTTTTTTCATATGTAAAATGACGAATTATTACTAATTTAACTTAAGTTTCTTTTTTTTGAAATAGTAAATTTCAAAGCAATACATAAATTAACTTTTTTGACAAAGCATGTTTAATTTTTTTTTCCTATTCGTTTATTTTGTACTAAAAATGAACTTACTAAACAAAATAACTTCATTAGACAACTTATCAAAAATTTTCAAAACTCACTTTTTGGAGTACATTTAAGTTTAAAAAACTCACCCGTACGAGGTTCTAGATACTGGACATCTATGTAATATCAATACCTTTCAAAGGGAGACTAAGTAATTAACTACGTACAAAATAAAATGGACTAATTTGAAATACATAGAGGAAATTGATATATCCATGTTTTTTTTAATATTGGTGTTGAAATTTCTTTGGAAAGTAACTTTAAAATATCATAAATATTATAAATGTTGTTTGATTACATACAAAATAAATTTTAAAGAACAAAAAAACTTATTTTGATTCAAATGTTAGAAATACCTGTACAAGCGGCTGCTCTGGGTTTATATAGACACCTGGGTTCTTGTCTAGAGAGCCCTTAGGGCCAGTTTGCCCTGTAACTGGTTGACTGGATACGTGTAGAGCTGTAGCCACAGACTGTAGCAGAGTTTCCTCTGTTACATGGGGTCCCACAGCCCTTAGTCCTTTCGGCAACTCCATGGCCCGTAACTCGTGGCCATCAGTATCACATGCCCGCAAGCCCTCCAATCTTTTCTCCCAAAACAACTGAAACAATCATCTTTATTTATATATGTATAAATGCATGTAAATAGAGCAAACATTAATAATATGAAATAATAATAATCTAGCAGGGGCAATATTATTTCTACAGTATAGCAGAGCAAAGGTATTTAAAATACCAACAGT
This sequence comes from Stictocephala bisonia, assembly GCA_035578905.1. Classification (NCBI taxonomy): domain Eukaryota; kingdom Metazoa; phylum Arthropoda; class Insecta; order Hemiptera; family Membracidae; genus Stictocephala; species Stictocephala bisonia. The sequence goes on from JAQJVL010000286.1 coordinate 1,107,667, forward strand.
ATAGAAAATATGAGTAAATTTATCAAACGATAAAAAACAAAAAAACTCCTCCATTGGAAAAAAATTTCTCATTTAAACATTATTTTAATATTTTGTAAACATTAGTTTAATGTCCTCTGGAACTTAAGTGAAACTTAACTCACTGCTCATTCCCACCTAAAGATTCTACACCATAAGTCATACACACCACGTTTATTAGAAAAATACCCCAATACCTCTATGGGTTTGGTCAATACTACAACATTACATGTATGGGTAGATGGGGGAGGCTAATCACAGTACATGTATGGGTGGATGGGGAGGTAGATCACTGTATCTGTATGGGTGGGTGGATACCACTTTATAGTACGCACGCTGAAGGTCCGGCCTCCTGGCTGGCCTACTAGTCATATAAAAACATCGACTCTGAGCGAGGCGTTCACTGACAGATCGTAAAGGGTGATTCTCAACATATTTACGGAGTATTTGTATTTCGCTATTTCTTATAATTAGACCGGTATTTAAAATATAAACATCAATTAGGTTAAGTGTTTGAAAGTTAACAAATTAAAACGTATATCAATAACAACAATTAAATATGTCATAACAAATTATAATTCAGTTAATAGCTCTAATTGAAATTAAGTAACTAAGAAATATATACTTCTTACTGTCACTAAGAAAAATATTTCTGTGATTTCCCGTACCGTTTAAATACATATAATGTATATTTAAATTGGTTTAAAAGAAGTAATCTTTTTGTGTTTGGCATTTTTATTTAAAACAAATTTTAATAGCAAAATGTATATGACAACTATTATTAAAATCGCTGAATTATTAAGTGATGCTTATTTATTATCAACGTCGACTATAATTACTTAAATAATTTCTAATAATGATTTAACGGACACAAGCTAATTTGAATTGATTCCATATTTTTTAAATTTTATTGTGAATCTTATAAGCTTTATACTACAGACTACTTGAAATAAATATCTTTTAACTAACCTGGTTTGGCTATAATGGAGTTCCCAATGGTGAGTCACGTCCACCCTCATCGTCCGTTTCTGCATCTCCACCGCTCTCACCCTCAAGGTCACTGTCATCGGATGCGTCGCTGTCATCATTTGATTCGCCCAGTCTAATTATAAACCTCTCCGTTGTGTCGTCTATTAAATGTTCTTTTTCATAATACTCGTTTTCTATTTTAACGATTTTCTTACAAACTTTTCCCCAGTCTTCTTTGGTAATAGAGCTAATTTTCTCTTTACAAATGGCTATAGTGTTTTTAATTCTATTTACAACATTTTTTTGGGCCACGTAGTTTTTAATTATTCCCCAAATATTTTCTTTGGGGAATAAACCCCAAACCCCAAATACTGGGTTTAGGTCCGGATGGTACGAGGGGAGGCGAAGAACACTGTGTCCGTGAGTTATCAGTTCTTCATCAGAAACGCGAACCTTTTAAAATTCTCCTTATAACGTTTAATTAAATCGTACAGTTCAGGCTTGAGTGATGCTGGACTGAACTGCACTCCTTTGTCTTTTAACCACTCTATCATTTCTGATTTTTTTGAATTTGAATTCGGTGGCTTGTCGATTTGTACGTTATGATAGGTGGCATTGTCAATCACTATCAATGACTTCGATGGTAGATTAGGAATGAGCTGAGTCCTCGTCCAAGTCATGAAGTTAGTGTGATTCATCTGATCGTGGTAGTCTCCTTCACTGGTCCCTCCTTTCCAGATTATACAAGCGTCAGGAATAAATCCCATTTCACCACCTGCATGAAGTATTATTGCCCTGTCACCTTTGCTAATTTTTTTTATACCCCTCGACGCTTTCATCACTCCATCCCTTTTCAGTGACATGAGAAGATAATATATATATGATTCGTCTATATATACAATAGGGACATTCTCTGCTCTAGCTTGTTTGATACTCCTTAAATAGTTTATTCTTTTCATCCTTATGTCACTCATTTCAATCAAAATCTTTTGATTATTTTCTATTTTCTTCCACCGAAATCCTAAGGAAGCTAATATTTTCCTTAAACTTGTTAAACCTCCTTGGTAGTTAATTTTTTCACGTAGTTTGTTTTTTAACGTCTTAAGAGTTGGAAGTGACTCGTCAGTTTTATAAAACTCATGGACGGTTCTTCTAACGACACATTTATCGAAATTGTCTAGTTCTGTCGCTGTTCTTTTTCTCTTATATTTTTTGGGAGTTGTGAACGAACACTCTCCTTCCGCTGAAGTGTCCAATAAACACTTTTCACAACGAATTTCCTTTATGAGAGTTTTTGAAACGCCACATGCAACTGCAGTTCGTTCTAACGATTTTTTTACGGGGATTCGTTGTTCATCTCTTAATTTGGCCTCATTCGCCATGAACTCACTAACTCTCCAAATAATTTCCCTAGCCTGACTTCTAGTAGTTTTTCCTTGGGCTACTTTAGGAATAAAGCGAGCCATAGTTGAGGCAGGAACCACTAAAGGAATAAACTATTTAGGATCTACGTTCACTAACTTTACAACCTTAAGAGTCTGCAGAGGCTGTCGGCCATGTTGGTTTTAATCTCATTAGAACGATGTTTTTTCGAACCGGACAAATGATCACGCGTATCCAAATTTAACAGCTATTTTTAAACGGTCTTTTCCAAACAAATTATATTTGATCAAGAGTGAAATTACTCGTTGAACTGCTTTGTGGATTCATAATTAGTTTAATAGAATAAATATAAAAATTACCGTATTTAGTTTTAAGTTTTTATTTTCACCTATTTTTCAAACCTAGGCTTGTGTATTCATAATATCAAAAGCAAACCCAATGCGCAATATGATAGCATTTTAAATGACACCTTATACACAACTTTTGGTAAATAAGTAATGATAAAAATATGGATTCAAAATAACGTTGTTTTTATGATAATAAAACCAGTATGGCCGACAGACTCTGCAAACTCTTAACACACTTAAGGACACAAAAAAAACAAAAAAACACAAACTGACTTATTACACTACAGTAGTTAGATAAAAACAAACATATAACCAACTAAATAATTGTTTATCGTACACTTGAGTAAAAATTCTTAACACGCTAAACCACAAGCAAATATATCGCACGCAGTCTGGAAACGTACTGAATGTGCATCCGCGGTAACAATTAACGTAACTTATTTTAGAAGCAAGCATGGGAAAGACTCCTAGCGTGGGAAAGTGTGACAGTAGCGAATGTTTCCAGGACTGCAGGCATATTGGGCCCTCCACCCGTCTCCTGCCTATCACCGCTCGGCGGGCTCGAGGCCGGACCTTCGCCGTGCGGTCTATACATGTATGAGTGGATCGAGGGGGGCAATATCACAGTAGTATGTGTATGGGTGGGTCAACACCACTGTATCTCTATGGGTGGCCAGGTACCACTGTACTTGTATAGATGAATGAGAGAGGTAAATAACAGTATGCGTATGGATGGCCCGGTACCACTGTACATGTAGGGGTGAATGGGAGAGGTATATAACAGTACGCGTATGGGTGGCCAGGTACCACTGTACATGAATGGGTGAATGGGAGAGGTAAATAACAGTATGCGTATGGATGGCCCGGTACCACTGTACATGTATGGGTAAATGGGAGAGGTAAATAACACTACGCATATAGGTGGGTTAATACCACTGTACATGTATGGGTGAATGGGAGAGGTAAATAACAGTATGTGTATGGGTGGGTTAATATCACTGTACAAGTATGGGTGGATGAGGGAGGTAAATAACAGTACGCGTATGGGTGGCCAGGTACCACTGTACATGTATGGATGAATGGGAGAGGTAAATAACAGTACGCATATGGGTGGCCAGGTACCACTGTACATGTATGGATGAATGGGAGAGGTAAATAACAGTACGCATATGGGTGGCCAGGTACCACTGTACATGTATGGGTGAATGGGAGAGGTAAATAACAGTACGCATATGGGTGGCCAGGTACCACTGTACATGTATGGGTGAATGGGAGAGGTAAATAACAGTACGCGTATGGGTGGCCAGGTACCACTGTACATGTATGGGTAAATGGGAGAGGTAAATAACAGTACGCGTATGGGTGGCCAGGTACCACTGTACATGTATGGGTGAATGGGAGAGGTAAATAACAGTACGCATATGGGTGGCCAGGTACCACTGTACATGTATGGGTGAATGGGAGAGGTAAATAACAGTACGCATATGGGTGGCCAGGTACCACTGTACATGTATGGGTGAATGGGAGAGGTAAATAACAGTACACGTATGGGTGGCCAGGTACCACTGTACATGTATGGGTGAATGGGAGAGGTAAATAACAGTACGCGTATGGGTGGCCAGGTACCACTGTACATGTATGGGTGAATGGGAGAGGTAAATAACAGTACGCATATGGGTGGCCAGGTACCACTGTACATGTATGGGTGAATGGGAGAGGTAAATAACAGTAAGCATATGGGTGGCCCGGCAGCACTGTACATCTATGGGTGAATGGGGGGTTATATCATGCTATGTGTATAGGTGGTTCAATACTATTTTACCTGTATGATGAGTGGCTAGCTAGGTCAATACCTTTGTAAATGTAGGCTATGGGTGGATTGGGGAGGGCAAATATCATCTTAAATGTACGGGTGGGTGGGTGGATATAGTACTTTTATTGCTAAACCTAATTTTTCTGATTTTTTAACATCCTGCTTCAACAAATATATAAATACCAATATTACTTGCCAATTTATCAATTGTAAATAATTAAGGTATTGAAAGTGATAACCTTTTTTTAACCTTTTTTTGTAATCTCTTCAATTCACACGATTATAGAAGAATTTCACTCTTGAATAATCCTTTGTGAATCCTCCTGGCATAACGAGGTTTACCCAAATCAATTGGTATAATATTTTATACTTCTATCAAGATAAATTTTTGTTGTTTGATAATCACTTACTTTGTATTTTTGTAAATGCAAAACATATGCTAATTAAGAAACAATTTTTAAATATGAAGCAATCAGATATTTATGTTTCACTTCAATAATTAAAGTGTTCTTTGCATTTGAAGTATAATTAATTAGTGCATAGGAATTGTTTTCAATTCATTAGTTTATACTTTGATATGTCTCTTTCTTTATTAAAAAGTTGGGACTCCAAGATTCACCATTAAATAATTATGTATGTTATTAGTTTATACTTTGATATGTGTCTTTCTTTATTAAAAAGTTGGGACTCCAAGATTCCCCATTAAATAATTGTATATGCCATTCTTTTACTTTAGGAAACAAAATTGGTGTTCCAAAGTTTATTTTAGCTCAAACTGATATTAAGAAAGAGGCAACATTGATTAATCACTTCCATGTAGTAAATGTAAGATCCGCGATTAGATGAAACCCCTGATTCACCTTATAACCACTAAGTTTAAATCAGTCTTTTAGTAACAATACTTACAAAGGCAAATTCACATATGACAAACTTGGAAGAAATATTTATTTCTCTACAGTACATTAAAATCATGTGTTTACCTGCTTCGGTTTCTCTTGAGGGCCGTGTTTAAAATCTGTTTTAACTTTTCCTTCTTGAGTTTTGTACACTGTAACAGGCTGTTTGAAAATGGACGCTGTTTGACGGATAGGTGGCACCAGGGATGCATCAGTTCGAACTCCTCGGCTGAAATAAGTTGAACAAACATAATAAAAATAATTGCTAGTGCAGATTCCTGTAATTATTCCTTTTTAAAGTATTATTTAATTTTTATATCTTTGAGAAAAATTTAGGTATTAATTTCCTTTAGTTAATAAGCAAGACAATGGATATTTTTCAAAATGTACAATTTGTGACTGACTGTCTTGTATTTATTTATTTTCTGTGATGGATGCATTATTGGCTTTCTTTTCATCTTTCCATGATATTGATCTATAATGTAGCCAAAAATATCAGTAAAAAATTGTTGAATCATGAGAATTTATTTCAATATTATCAAATTATTTTTTATACAGAGAAGAAAAATAAGACTTATTTAACGAAGCCGTCCCACTTCTGGTGGTGCTGTTTCTGATAGTCTCACACTTCATTATTTATTAATTGTATGAATTAAAAAAAAAAAACGATCATTTTTTACTATTTATATAAAAAAAATCTATGAGATGTAATATTACAATTTTATTCACAAGGCTTAGATTTTTGACAGTTAATGTTTGTTTTGTTTCCAATTGTATTGCCATCGGTAAAGTAATTTTCAGTGGTGTCATAAATGAGGATAGTACCAATTTATATTAAAAATTGTTTCATGAAGACAGATTCAAGGTACTTTAAGATTTTTACTAATTTATTGGATTTACCTCATCTCCAATGTTGTCATTGCCTTGCAGCAAATCTTTTCCATTCATTTTTTTTTTTTTTTTTTTTTTTTTTTTTTACTGGTAACTAAAAACCCTCTATTGGCAAGCCAGTTTTTTTTACATTTTGAAAGGTTATTTTTTTAATATGTTAAAAATAGTAAATATTATCTGATTTCTCAGGATTATGCTACATTCTTTTCAAGAATGCAAGTAGGCTTCTTAATGATAAAATAGATTTCATAACTATTTGGGATTTTCCTTTTTTTTTGTATCCTTGTAAATTATAAAACTTAGTATTTGGCATATTGTGCGGAGAGTGCCATACCAAAAAAAATAAGGAAATATTAACTAAATATAAATTCCAAAGTATACAAATTGCCATACATTTTGTCTATGTATCAAAAATATATACTTAGCTGGACATTATTTGATATAATTTTTATCACCACAAACTAAAATAGCACATTTTTTTGTATATTGAAAACACTTTATAAAACCCTTAATAAACTATTTAATTTTAATGAACAGAAAACTTCAAATCTTTTATGAACCCAGTTGGGGGCAAAGTGCAGGTGCCATCATGCAGCTGCACATGTGCCGAGCCAGTACGTCCAAGTAGCACATCATCCAGGCCTTCCTCTTCTCAATCTGGAGCTTTCGTGCGCGTGCCCCTGGACACTCCCTGACCAAACTCTTCTCTTCTTTCAATCAATTCATCTGGTCAGGCTAAGCAGAACTGGCAGGCTTCTTTTTCTCTCTCTAGAAAGAATTTCATTTCATTTCCTCTACTCTCTTCCTATCGAGACAACTGTTCTCAGAGCTCTATTCACTGAACTTTTCTATTCTTTGTTTCACTTTCACTTTAGGCTAACCCTAAAGTGTCAAGCGACCCGTGCTGATGGGGTGAATGGTACCGGCCTAATGGTACATCAAACGGAGCCCTGGGATACTGGGCGACCTCCCAGAGTATATAGCCTTACCCGCTATGAGGCTCTGGCGGGCTCGACTGTTTATTTCCTCTATACTCGTGGGAATTCTATGAGTAAGAATTCAAACTTTCGTTTCAGGCGGGAAAACACCGCAACTGAGATGGCTGAACGTGCGGAGCAACACCTCCTAGACGATCAACCATATAGAGAACATCGCAGGTCGGGAGAATTTCGACAGCGAGAAGGAGAGAGAAACCGAGGTCGAGGTAGGGGGAGCAGAGCGGAGAAACCCTCCGTCACTCACCCTCCTCGAAGAGAGGATCCACCCAAAGGGGTGGAGAAGGCCGACAGAAAGGCCAGAAAGAGAGTAAGGAAGCAGATCACACTTCCACCAAATGGGCAGCCAGGCGGATGGGATGACCCACTGAGAAGAGGCCTCAGTGGGGCTGGTGTGCGCTGGTACTTGCGATATCTGGAAGAGGGAATTCCCCCAGAAGAGGCAAAGAAAAGAGCAGTGGAGCGGAAGATCCCCCAGGAGAACACTCCTCGGGACAGTGCTACGAAGAAGAGAGGGGCAAATCAGCTCACTCCTCAGAAAGGACCTGAGCTGAAGAAGAGAAAAACTCCTCAAGCAGCCACTAGCACAGCGGGTACTAGGACAAGCACTAGTTACGCTGAAGCAACATCCATGATCAGGGTGGCAATTCTGCCAAGAGCACCGGGGGCCAGTTTGAGTGCAGATGACCTCACAACCCTGGAGGAAGCAATCGTGGAAGAGATGTTGCTGGGCGCTAATTGCTCCCTGCAGTTTTCCGGCATACATTTCAGACCAGGTATGCTGATTGTTGACTGCGTTGACAAGGAGTCAGCAGAATGGTTAGTTGGAAAGGGGCCACAGCTAACCAAGTGGAATGGGATAGAGCTGAAAGCGTGCATGGGAGATGATATCCCTAAGTCACATGTTGTCACCATCTTCTTTCCCAGAAGCAACAAATTGACCGAAGAGCAGCTGTTGAACTTGGTCAAAACACAGAATAAGGGGCTGGATACCCAACTGTGGAAAGTTCTTAACAGCAAGGATGAAGCCACAGGGAAGCTGGCGACTATCTCGATAGACGAGGCGTCGCGAGAAAAGATCCTGGAAGCAGGAAGTCTGATTTTCTTCCGATTCGGGAAACTCCCGGTACATGGATTGAAGAGAAAGACAGAAGGGGGCAATGATGGAGAGGAGGCTTTGACTCCTGCCAGTCTAACAGCTCCAGAGGAGGCTTCGACTCCTGCCAGTCAAACAGCTCCAGCTCCAGCGCCAGTTGAGATGGAGCAGGATACTCCCTCAGAAATTGGTGAGACGGATGCGCCGGACATTTCCAGCCTCAGCCTTCACCAGAAAATAAGGGAAGAAGAAGAGGAGATGTTGTTGGAAGGTGCGGGGGAGATTGTCCTGCCCCAAACCCAACAGCAATAATGACATCCTCCAACAGGGGAGAAGCGCGGGTCAGGTTCGCCCAGGTGAATGCTCATCACGCTCGAGGAGCTTCGGCTGCTTTGACCGGGGTGTTTGCCAGGGCGAGTCTGGGGATTGCGCTTGTCCAGGAACCCTGGGTCTACAGGGGACAAGTCATGGGCCTATCCAGCAAGAGCAACAAGGTAATATATGACACCAGGGGGGGAACTCCCAGGGCCTGTATTGTTATCAGAAATGACATTCGTTTCGTGTGCATTTCAGAATTTTTGTCACGGGATCTGGTCCCCATCAGGACATATCTTAACACTGGTGGGGCAGACCGAGAAGTGGTGGTAGCATCGGGCTACTTTCCCGGTGAGGGAGAAATTCCTCCTTCCGAGGTGAGACGGCTGGTGGAGTACTGCAGGAGGCGTGGTACTCCCTTACTCCTGGGATGCGACGCCAACGCCCACAACGTCGTCTGGGGAAGCACTGGAGACAATGTGAGAGGTGAGCAACTGCTAGAATTTATTTTAGAATCTAACCTGAGTATTTTTAACATGGGGAATGTACCCACGTTTGTTACAAGGGTTAGGCAAGAGGTTTTGGATCTCACGATTGGGAGCCAAAGTATGGCTGATAGGATAGTTAATTGGAGAGTATCCAACGAACCTTCCCTGTCAGATCACCAGATCATTACCTTTGAAGTGAAAGGGGTTAACATTACACCCTCCTTCAGGAGGAATCCTAGAGACACAGATTGGGAGATTTATGAGACCAATCTGGAAAGTAACCTTGCCAGAATGACTAGGGGTCTCTCAAGTCATTATGGGTTAGAAAACAAAGTTGAAGATTTGACGGAGGCAATTATGGAGGCTTATGAATCCAGCTGCCCTGTCAAAGAGCAAAGAAGCAATAGGGAGGTTGTGTGGTGGAGTTCTCATCTGTCAGGTTTGCGGGCATTGGTGCGTAGGCTTTACAGCAAGGCCAAGCACAGCCAGGCGGACTGGCAGAGATACTCCGATGCACGAAGTACCTACAGTCAAGAGATCAGGAGAGCAAAAAGACGGAGCTTCAGGGAATTCTGTGAAAACATAGAGACGATCCCTGCTGCGTCACGGCTCCATAAAGCTATGGCTAGAAGCAAATTCCAGGGGCCTATGGCTCTTAGGAAGCAAGATGGAAGTTACACAGAAGGTGAGGAGCAGAGGGCTCTTCTACTTCTGGAAACACACTTCCCAGGGAGCAGGCAAGTTGAATTGGAGGATTGTACTCCGATCTGCGCAAGTGCTAATAGGGAAGATTGGGAGGAGGCAAGGGAGATAGTTACTCCTCAACGGCTGAGCTGGGCAATTGACTCGTTCCAACCGTATAGGGCACCGGGAGTTGACGGGGTTTTCCCAGTTTTGCTCCAGAAAGGCAAGGAGAGATTGATGCCTCACCTGTTAGAGATTGCTAGATGCAGCATTGCCTTGGGCTGGATACCAAGAACATGGCAGAGAGCAAGAGTCTCATTCATCCCAAAAAGTGGGAGAAGGGATGCGACTTTGCCTAAATCTTTTAGGCCGATTAGTCTCCTCTCGTTTACTTTGAAAACGGTGGAGAAGATGGTGGACAATCACTTAAGGATGAAGGTTCTGGAGAGGGTGCCTTTGCATCCCCGTCAGCATGCGTACAGAGCGGGCAGGTCCACGGAGACCGCTCTGGTTGAGCTGACAGATCTAATTCAGAAATCTTTAGGAGAGAGAGAAATTGCAGCATGTGCCTTCATAGATATTGAAGGGGCTTTTGATAACACCTCACATGAAGCAATAAGGAGAGCCCTGGAGCATAGGGGAGTTGGAAGGGCAACTTCTAGATGGTTGATGAACCTCCTGGCCTCAAGAAGGGCTGAGACTGTGGTCGGGAAGAGCATAATTCAGGTGAATACAACAAGAGGATGTCCACAGGGCGGAGTACTGTCTCCCTTGTTGTGGAGCCTGGTCATAGACGAGCTTCTCAGGATAATCACTGGGAATGGTCTCATATGCTTCGGCTATGCAGACGACATCGTCATAATGGCCCGAGGAAAATTTGAAGAAATTCTCTGTGATTTGATCCAGAGAGGTCTAGAGGCTGTGCAGAGATGGTGCCAGGGAGTAGGGCTTAGGGTTAATCCTGCCAAGACTAATCTGGTACCATTCACCAGGAAAAGGAATCTACCACGTCTGAGAGCGATCAGATTTGATGGAGTAGAGATTGAGTGGAAGGCAGAAGTGAAATATTTAGGAATCACACTAGATAAAAAACTTCTGTGGAGGAGACATATAGAGGAGACCATGAGTAAAGCAAAGCAAGCACTGATGGTGTGCAGAAGGATTGCGGGAAATTCTTGGGACTGTCAACCAAGGATACTGCACTGGATGTACACGATGATAGTGAGACCCTCCATCACTTATGGTGCTATTGTATGGTCGGGGAGAACGGGTTTGGACACCGTTAAAAAAGCACTCGGCAGTGTACAGAGGCTCGCATGCATTTGCATTACGGGAGGGATGAGGTCTTGTCCCACAGCAGCTATGGAAATGATTCTCCACCTCGCGCCCTTGCATCTTCACGTTGAGGAGGTGGCGAGGGTGTCTGAGGTGAGAATAAACAGGATCATTACCAGGCAAAATATGAACTTCGGAACTCCTCGGGATTTCTGGGATTTTCCGAGGGACTCTATAGTCAGGAAGTTTGATTTTGAACGATCGTTTCAAAGGGAACTGAGCACAAAAAGGGACTGGAGTGGAGAAAGCATCCGCACAATGTCCAGCAGCCACATTATGTGGTTTACAGATGGTTCTAAGACTGAGGAGGGGACCGGTTCCGGTGTGTTTGGGCCAGGTACCAAACTCTCGGAGGCGATGGGGGAGTTCCCTAGTGTATTTCAGGCGGAAATTCACGCCATTGATACATGCATTAGAATCAATCTGGAAAGGGAATATAGGGGCAAGATGATTGCTATAATGTCGGACAGTCAGGCAGCCATCCAAGCACTGAGTTCTCCTATTATCAGGTCGGGGATGGTTTGGGAGTGCCGGCAGAGACTTAACTTGCTAGGGAGAAGCAACAAGGTGACACTTCAATGGGTGCCGGGACACATTGGTGTTGAAGGGAATGAGAAGGCAGATGAGCTTGCAAGGAAGGGGGCATCGACCCCGCTTGTGGGACCAGAGCCTTTTTGTTGCCTTGGAGATGCCTTCTTCAAGGAAGAAATTAAAAGGACAATGGTGGCCAAAAGAGACAGACTCTGGAGGGCCACAGCAGGGCTGAGACAAGCTAAGAAGCTGTTGGGAGGCAGGAACTTCAACAGATTCAAAGTATGCATAGGCCTAAGCAAAACCAGACTGAAGAGGGTAACAGGCTTCCTTACTGGGCATTGCCTACTGAGGAGGCATGCTAGGAATCTGGGTCTGGTAGAAGATGCATCATGTAGATTCTGTGGAATGGGAGAGGAAGACCCTCTTCATTTACTGGAAGAGTGTGATGCTATAGCGACAAAGAGAGCCAGGCATCTGGGTCGGTACCAGATTAGACTGGAAGAAATACCACATCTAGAGATCATCCAGATCCTCCGATTCCTAGAGGATCTGGGAATTGATGAATTGTGACCGAGCAGTCTCGGGCAGAGCATGGGGGGCAAAATAGATCTTGATAGGTGCAGTTGCTTAAATTTCACCCCAAATCACAATACAATACAATACAATACAATGAACCCAGTTTCAAGATCTGATTTTATAAATGAAATTTTTTTTTACCTTAGTACTGCCTGAAGATCTTGAATATGTTTCTTTACTCCAATGTACATTTCGCCGCTAGGTGATGTATTTTTTATTTTTTTATTTTTAAAAAATAAAAAAAATTTCATTTAGAAAACTTCAGTTTCCTTACAAGATATTAAATATTTAAAATGCATGCGTATTTTCTTCGTTGCACTATTACAACTTGTAAATGCATTACAATACCTAAGACAAATGTGCTGTAAGTATTGCCTATACGAATGAGGTGTTTGCATTGTTTAATGGCCGTCATTATGAATTGTTCAAAAATCCAAAAATGGGAAATGTACAACATAACCACGAATCAAATTTGGCGAGTACGTCAAACCTATCCTGGTATGCTTCAAGATGCACAGCTATTAAATACTTGTTACTTATGAAAGCCGCATTTGGTGTAGTTACAAAAGGAAAGGGCCAAAACAATATTTTTTAAGGACGAGATATAAAAATAAGATAATGAAGATATTTTTAAATCTTTGAGCCTACAAAGGAAATGTTCACAATATTCAACAGCGGATTACTAAGGTATAAAAAAATAGCACAGTCATGCCAGCCAAGCTTTTGTCATGCAGCTACAGCTACACACTACCGTTACACAAAGCATACTTACTTTTTTATATTTTATTTGAAAGGGAAAATGGCATAATCTAAATGATATTTTATAACAGCATAATTTACGATAAGAAATAAATTAAATTAAATCATATCCAAATTTAATAATACAAGTTTACAAAATAAGCCAGAAAAAATATTATTATAAACTTACAGGGAGGTTTAAAGAAAATTATTTCTGTTTAAATAAAATTTGGATTGATTCATGTCTTAAAACAGAATTTTTTCTGACCCCAAAAAATATTCTCTATTGCAATTATAACCTATCTGGGAAGAAAATCCCAAATCAAACTAAGAGACTCTGTGTCAGCAAAACTTATAGGAGTCAAAGTAATAAACCAGCAAGGAGGTTGTTCTGTAATATTTATTACTTAGAAATTATGGGTTACAGACCTGAAATCAATATCCCAATAATTAATTCTAACAATTGTTTTGAATCACTCAGGTAAGAAGACTTTATTAATATAGCGTGGATTTACATATGATATTTCTGACCAGTAAATACCATCAATGTGGGGCCTCCACTGTCAACTGTAGTTTAAGAGGATCAGCGTACTCCATGTCTTGTTCACCCGTAAAATATTAAGATATTACACCAACACCCTACATATAATGGTTAGTGAATATAAATTTGAATGTTGTTATAAAATGTTTTAAAGAACTATTCAATAATAATATAAAATAAATATACAACAAAAAAACACACAAGGCTGATTAGATTTCATCAAAAAAAGGTTACAGTGGTTACAGGTAAATTTGGTAAACTACTCTTACTGCATTTTACTATTTATCTTGACGCTGTATCAGCTTACAGATATTACTACTTAAACTATCCTGTGACTAATCTTTATTATTTCCAGGTTAAACATAGTATCAAATTTTATTGTAAACATTATAACATTAAAAAATTTGAGGCGATCAATGTAAAAATTATGTTCATAAATTAGTTTTAAGTTGCAAATTCATTATTTTAAGTTGCACAGCAAATTAGATTATTAATTTATGATTAGTCCTACATATGATTGAGCAGAATATCAATTTATTCTAAGAATTGTTCTAGGAAGTCACAATATTTCTATTTGTTAAAAGGTGAATATATATACTTGAATACTGAGCAAAAATTATGCATTTTGTAAATTTTACATGACTGAGATCTGATTACCTGTACTCTACTTGTGTTGACCTTTGTTTCTTCTGCTTACGTAACAAAAGGCTATTGACTTTGCCAGTGCGGAAATCAAAAGATCCATAGTCAATGACATCTCCCAAGCAACGGGCAAGTTGCGGCTTGCTCCGCACTTTTCTTCCGTCAGGGCTGTGAACATAACCACAACCCCTTTATGTCCCCCAAATAGTTAACCGGTATACATATTAGAACAGTGATAAGTTAGAATTAGGTACAGCTTATTTGTACAGAAATTTTAAGACTAATTACTTTCAAATACTAAAGTCTTTAAAGGTTTTTAATGGTTTTATCTACTTCATTTTTGTTTCTAAAATCAAAATACGAGATTGATTTTACTCGTATGTGTACACAAACAATTATAACTTTTACTAATATCAAATACACTTTATTATTAATTTTAAAATATCTATATATAAAACAGTATGTAATCTATATTTATAAAATAAGAAGTGAAACATTCAAAATCAATGCAGAGCCTTAACCACAATAGGTAGGATTTTGAAATTTTGACAGTACCTTCATTTTAGGGTCTAGATGTATGCTAAGAAAGGATTTTGTGAAATTTTAATGTTGAAGTGCAAAAATCATGATCTTATTGTACAAAGTTCACACCTCTCCATAAGAAATACGTAGAGGCCATTTTTGCCATAATAATAACATTGGCATTAATTTAATTTAATAATTTATTTTAAACAGCTGATGCACAAAAACATAAACATAACACAAATTTGTTACATATGTGATTAATTATTGTATTATTTTTTATTTGTTGACAAATTATTTTAATTTAAATAGTTTATAGCTGTATGTAAATAATTCTTTCTGAAGTCTGTATAATTGAAGTTAACATGTACATATTAACATGTACATAACTCCCTGGAAGAGTGTTGTCATCATTTTCATTTTTTATATGACTCTGATACTTTTTTTCTTGCCTTTTTCCCAAGACATAGCTGAAGCTGTGAATATAGTCGTGGATGGCGAGGATATTCCTTACTGTGTGATTGAGGTTTGTGGGGATGGTGCATGCCTATTTTACTCCCTGTCTTATATTGTACACAGTTTATCGTCTCGAGCATCTGAGGTACGGGTAACTATCGTAAATCACGTGTCTAACAGACTAGCAGAGGTTCAAACCATTCACTATGAACCGGGCAAGCCAACAATACTCCAATAAGCTACAATAGATATCCAAAAAGTCCAAATGTGAGACTTACGGTACTTCTTGTGAGCTCAAGGTAGTGGGAGATATTTCCCCCTTCGAGTTTAAAATATATCACGATGGCAAACTTCTGGCCAAGTATGGAGAGAATGAAAGGGATAAACGACGTGTCCGGTTCAGAGGAAACAATTTGAAGGTTATTTCGACGTCTAACTTACTGTGACATCAACATCTCCTTCACCTATGAGAACATCTCATGGAGAACATCCCATAAGCTTCTGATCCTATGGACTGTGAACCATCCTGTTCATTCTACACCCATCCTACAATTCCTCAAACTTCTCTGTCAAGCTCTATCACTATGACTGATTTTGATGTGTCTGTTACAATAAAATTCTCTCTTACAAAAAATATGAGAGTTCATCTTGGAGGTGATGAAACTGCTGGAAACTTAACTGATCAATTTTTGAGAATAGGTGATGGTAAATATGTTTGCCTTCGGAACTAGGAAATGTGGTAATTACTCTAAAGGAATTAATGAACAGAGAATATACTAAATTAAGCATAAATTAACTGAGTGGCTTTGTAAAAAGCAATATTAACTCCAAAAAATGAGACAGCTGTAAAAATTAATAATATTTTACTAAAATATTTTTGAGAAACAAAAGTTGTATATATATATATCGATAGATTCAATTGTACAAGTAGATGATGCTATACAATTTCCAACTGAATCTCTGCATACTATCAGTCCACCTGGGTTTCCACCACATAGACTCACTTTAAAAATTGGAACACCAGTCGCTTCTCAGAAACCTTTTTCTACCAAAATTATGCAATGGTACACGTTTACTTCTCCAGAAAATTTTTACTGAAGCAACTATTATTACCAGCAGTACTAGAGGAGAATGTTTTTTTTTTTTTTTTTTTTTAGGAGAGGCCGATCTCCTTAACCTTACTCTACCCATTCCTCATAGACTATTTATCTGTGCGAGGAACTTCCTCGGGCGAACCAGTATAGTACAAGGTGAACATTACTGATAAATACTTCCAGTCCAATCCAGATTCAAACCAGCGTTATCTATAACCCAAGCCCAAATTGGATTTATTCCTAGAATCTAATTAATTCCTACAGACTATCCATTCTAGGTCAAGAGAGTACAGTTCCCTATTAATTTGTGTTTTGCAATGACTGTTAATAAGTCTTAAGGACAGTCCTAAAAATTTGCAGGCATAAATTTGAGAGAAGTGTGCTATTCCACAGACAATTTTAAATAGCCTGTTCTAGAGTAAGCAGTCCATCAAGTTTAGTTACTTTTTAACACCAAAATGAAAGACAAATAACGTAGTTTATAAAGAAGTTTTTCATTAAGTTATGTTTAAAATTCTTAAATAAGCATTTATAATGATAGTAAATTTTTGTATTGCAATTTTATAACTTGAAATAAAAAGTAATAATATTAGTTTTTTAATATATCATTAATTTTAAAATATTTCAAGTTTATTAAGGCTCTGATGATGGCATAAAAACAGAAACACGTAATCTAAGAGGATTTACAGGATCACTGGCAGATTGAAGGTAATTAACCTATAATACATCAATGAGAAAAACATATTATCACATACTCTTTACAATTACAGTAAAACCTCGATAATCCGGCCTAAACGGGCGGAGGGTAGGCCGGATTTATGAAAAAGCTGGATTATCGAGAGACCATTTAAAATGTAATACATTTCAGACCTCTTTAGCTTCTTTAAGAAGTTAACAACAAGCACAGCTTTTCTTAGTACTAGGTTTGCAGGCACATCCCAAAACTAACTGCTTCAATTAACAAAAACCAAAATACTGTATGTATAATAATTTCGTTGCAGAGTAAAAAGTTTACTGTACATAAATTTACAGTAAATTCTTAGAGTTGGAGTTTTGTAATAATTACGCATTTTGTTTAATACATTGTGTAGATCTTTATTTGAAAATTAAATTGAATCCAATACAACAAAATACAAATCACTACTCAAGTTTTCAATATTTCTGTAAAAAACAAAAAGGTAAGACTAAACAGTAAAAGACGAACAGTAAAGTTGTTTATAAAAGCCTACTCACTTGATTACGTTTTGAAAAAAGAAGTTATCTTTTTTTGCTTAATTTTGTCACATCGTTTCCTAGAAATTACATCTCTCCATCTTCTGAAAAGTAGAATGTCAGCTTGCGTAGCTTCTTCTTGATGTTCTACATAGTGAATGAGCGAATCGATGGCCTTGAAAGCATCTCCATGAGTGATAGTTGACTCACTCTCATGCCCTCCTTCACTGTGGTAGTCTGGGTCTTCGTTCTCTTCACTGTTTGTAACCATTTCAATAATGTCACTGTCAGTAAGCTCTTCGGTTTCATCGCTGTTTGTTTACCCATTCATTTTCTTCCTCGGGGCTGATGTCTTCACAACCAGAGACACCATGCAGAAGTTGAACAAGTTCGTTGTTGTCACTGTCTTCACTTGGATTGTCATCCTCAATAGGTGGGTCGTAATTATCGGCTTTGTGGTCTAGAAGCTTTCTCCAGGATCTTACTAAAGTCACAGGTTCAACTTCTTCCCAAGACTGACTTATCCAGTTAACCACATCTAAAATGTCTATCTTTTTGAGGCTGTCCTTCATGTTGTTTCCTTCGTCAATGTTTGAAATCAGCACCGACATTAATTTGCGCCGATAATTTTTTTTAAGAGCTTCTAAGACACCCTGGTCCATTGGCTGGCAGATAGAGGTTACATTTGGTGGTAAAAACATACATTTTATGTCACCACTGGTCAAGTCTTCAACGGATGGATGCGTTGGAGCATTGTCTAAAATGAGTAAGGCTTTCCTTGGCAAATTGTTTTCCTTAAGATGTCTTTCAACAGAAGGAACAAACTTTCCAAAAAACCAGTCTTTAAAGATTGTTGAATTCATCCACGCGCTGCTTTGGTTCGTATAATTTACTGGCAACAAAGCCTTTTCTTTAATCTTTTTGAAAGCACGTGGATTTTTGCTTTTCCCTATCATTAACAATTTTAATTTATGCTGTCCTGTGGCATTACTACAAGCTAATATAGTGACTCTTTCTTTTTTCTTCTTATGGCCTGGAGCCGCATCTTCTTGTCTACTAGCTAAAGTTTTCGTTGGCAGCATTTTAAAGTTTAGTCCAGTCTCGTCACAGTTGTATAGCTGTTCCCCACTTAACCCTTCCTTGTCTATCACATTTTGAAAATCTGATTTAAAATCAGTGACACTTGCTTCATCGGCAGACAGCCTTTCACCACTAACCTGCAGTTGCCGAACTCCATGACGTAGCTTCCATTTTTCAAGCCATCCCTCACTTGCACAGAACTCTTTGTCTTCATTTCCTAAATCCTTATAAAACTGAAGAGCTTTTTCTTTCAGCAACGGACCAGAAATAGGAACACCTTTTTCTCGATTTTGAACAAACCACAAAAACAAAGCTTCACTTAATTCTTCAAAACCTCCTTTTTTCATAGTTTTTCTTTTCCTAATTCCGCTCGTTGAAGCTTGGGTTGTACACCACTGTTCAATTTCTTTACGATTTTTTTTCCAGTCCCCAACCGTACTCTTGCCCACATTAAAATCTTGCGCTATTTTCTTTGCCGACTGTCCTGCATCCAGTCTTTTTAAAGCAATAAGCTTTTGTTCCATTGTCACAAAAACATGTTTCTTTGGTTTTTTTCCACTCATTTTCAAGCTTAATCTAACAAACAACAGCTCGGTATAATCAGTTCAACACGATGGCTCTACCAACAGTACAATCGTCGAATCACTACACTACAATAGTAAACATACGGAACAAGCACATGTCATCTGTCTGAGCGACGCGCAACGACTGATGTGGTGTGTGTGAGTGAGACAGAAATAACCTATATTCCCCCTCCAGTCTAGGAGCGTTGACCTTGCCATTGTTCTGTTGATCGCATGTGCACGTGCGCGTATGTGAGCTGCAGGTTTTATCCCTGGGCCCTACGATTCCAATACAATTGTGAATTGTCTAAAATACTATTACTGTACAGTATTACTATTTATTATCAGCTATTCTCTTAAAATTACAACTTTTAGAATCGGGCCAGATTACTGGAGGGTCCGAATTTTCGAGGGCCGAATTATCGAGGTTTTACTGTATTATAATTTACACATTTAGTAAGATGATAAAAAAAAGGCAAAATAAATAGGCATATCTTCTGCTTCTTACACAACTTTTTAGCCTAACTTCATAAAAACTAAAATATTTTTATGTTTACAAATACTTACAATTTGAATTAAGAAAATTATAAATTTCGGGT
Organism: Stictocephala bisonia; assembly: GCA_035578905.1. Taxonomy (NCBI): domain Eukaryota; kingdom Metazoa; phylum Arthropoda; class Insecta; order Hemiptera; family Membracidae; genus Stictocephala; species Stictocephala bisonia. The sequence continues at coordinate 1,127,454 of JAQJVL010000286.1, forward strand.
CTGTTTCAGAAGAGGACCCCCACGCTTGGTTAGGTTAGGTTAGGTTAGGTTAGGTTAGGTTAGGTTAGGTTAGGTTAGGTTAGGTTAGGTTAGGTTAGGTTAGGTTAGGTTAGGTTAGGTTAGGTTAGGTTATAGTAAATTTTTCAAGCGTGGGGGTCCTCTTCTGAAACAGACCCTAAATTTCAAACATTTTGTATACAATTTAAAAGTTTGCGGGTGAAGCCGCAACGGGGCTGCTAGTATATATATATATATATATTTAAATTGTTATATTTAAATGACAGCTTACATATAAACGTAATTTAGAATAAGTTTATTTTTATAGGTTAATCTTCATAAAAGCTCACAACTGCTAATTCAATCCCAAATACTGTACATACAGACTTGCCTCATACTGGGCAGTTTACAACAATAAATCAACTACAAAGTTTTTTTTTAATTATTATAAGTTTAAAGATAGTTAAAAATAGAACTTCTATAAATACACGGTTCAAATAATTTCTAATACAATAACTATTCTATAAAAGATTTTAATAACTATTCATTTTTCAAATATCTAATTCTTTCATTTGATACAAATAATATTTAAATATTATTTGACTGTTTATTGACTCTCTTAACTAAACCAAATACAGAAATATATCCATATGGTTGTTTTATTTTATACCGGTAACACAATTCTTATTTTATATATACTTTCACTTTTTTCTGAAGTTTTGTTGGACTCGATTAAAATTCTTTTTTGAAGTATTTCTGGGAGCAACTAAACCACAGTTAACATCTTAGTATATCATATATTATAATAAATTCCAAATGTTAAAGATTTATACATCCAATAAGATGAAGTTTTAGTTACTAACTATTTTAAGTTACCAACAAATTATGAAATATTGTTGTGTAGTAATCTTTTGGCGTCATTCTATTTGTATGCCTCACAACATTCTATTTTTTTAACTTCACTCGTGAGTCCACATGGGCTTTCAAGCCTGTGCTTGAACTTTATTCACACGTGAAGTACTGACCTTTGGCTCAGTGGGGATTCGAACCTTGGACCTAGCCCTCCACAGTCCGAAGCCTTTTCCACTGAGCCACCACGCCGGCAGTGTTAATCTCTTTATTAATTGTTAATCTCTTCAGGATATGACACTCCACAACTAGACTCATAGCCATAATCATAGAGAGACATAAGAGACATAGAGAGACTCATGCACGTCTTCCCCCTCCACTGTCGTCACCGTCCACGGCATAAGCAGCTCATGAGCCCTAACTTGTATTCTAGTTTCCTTGGATAGACACTTCAATTTCATTAGATCTTTACGTTATCAAAATAGAAAAATAAACTTTGTTAAAAATGTAGTTTAACAACAAACTGTATTAACATTGAATATATTATAAATGATAAAAAAAAATGGTCTGGTTCAATTTGTAACAACTAGGGGACACCCGATTTATTGTGGACTCGATCTGCAGTCTCGTGAGAAGATCTACTACTGCCCCATTTGGGGATCGCAACCTGTAACTTAATGAAGAAGCCCAGCCTAAGTACCTTACCATAGCAATTAATGAATCAACCAGAAATCTTTATTTTATAATTTTTTTTACAATAAAATGCTTAAATGTAAAACTTTTCATATCGCCTGGAGTAAAGAGTTTGACAACTCCGTAGTAAGAGTAAAAACCAGGAGACTCTGCTAAAGCCCCATTAGCGGATCCAGTCCTTTGACCTCACCAGGAGACTTCTACAACCCCATTGTTGGATTTCGGCCTGCCAGGTCTTGAGTGCCAAACATTATTCAGGACATAGCTGTACACACCCCTCCCCCTCCACCTGAGTGCCTACAATGGTCTAGCCAGCTCAATAAAACAGAGTTACTCCTTTCCATCAACCGCTTGAGAATGTGCAGTTTGATAGTGATTAAATAACAAAATGTAAGAGCTGGACACCAACTTTGAAAATGAAAACTGTTAAACATATTATAGTTAATATACCCATGACCTCAGGCAACAATTGGACCAACCAAAAAACGAACGATTATAAAATACTTAAATTAATTCACAAAATTAGTTTTATATTAAACCCAAAAACAGCCTTTATTTTTTAAGTTTAAATTTTTCAGGCTAGATAATTTTATATTCTGAGGGCTTAGTTTTACAAAGCATAAATTTTCCACAATTTTAAAATTCAAAGTGGGTTTCTGTCTATTGTTTTTTAATAGAGGCTGTTTTTGTGTTTAAAATTAAACTAATTGTGTGAATTAATTTAATTATTTTATAATTGTACATTTTTTGTTGGTCCATTTTTTGTCTGAGGTCATAGGTATATTAAATATAAAATGTTGCACAGTTTTCATTTTTAAAGTTGGTGTCCTGCTCTTACCGTTTGTTATGTAAGCACTAACAAACTACACATTCTCAAGCAGTTGATGGAAGGAAGTAACTCTGCTTTAATGAGCTGGCTAGACCATTGTAGGTACACAGGTGGAGGGGGGAGGGTACAGCTGTCCTCTAGAATGTATAGCACTCAAGACCTGGCAGTTTCCTGGCAGGCCGAAATCCAACAATGGGGCTGTAGAAGATTCGGTTGATTCGGTGAGGCCGAAGGACTGGATCTGCTAATGGGGCTTTAGCAGAGTCTCCTGGTCTCTACTCTTAATACGGAATGGTCAAAAACTCTTTACTCCAGGCAGCGATATGCAAAGTTTTACTTTTAAGCCCTCTATTGTAAAATTAATAAAATTTGAAAAATTTTTCTGGTTGATTCATTAATTGCAATGGTAAGCTAAAAGACTTTTTATCGTGGTCAAACTTACCTAACCAAAATATGACAAATTTCATCACTGATCAAAAATGTAATGCCGCTGTATTTAAATAATGCATTGAAATGTAAAACTTTACTTTTAAGCTCTACAATAAAAATAATACAATTTAAACAAGCATTTTGGTTGATTCATTAATTGCTATGGTTAATTATGAAACTTTTTTAGGCTGATCAAATTTACCTAACCATAAGAAATGTCCTCACTGCTCAAAAAAGTAATATAAAGGTTTTTATAGTAAATTGAAACAAGGTTTTTACACAAACACTTGGTGCTTTATCCTTATTTCTACATGTAAAAAACTATATGAAATAAGTGAACCTTAAAATTAGTTTTGTTGCTTCAGCAACTACTGCAATGTTGATTGACCAGTATGTATTCAACCTTTGATATGTAAGTTATATGGTCATTCACGCATTGTAACTGAGCTGTAAAAGTACAACCCAATTGCTCCTAATCAATCTACAGGAAAAAAAGCAACCAAATCAAACCATGCAATCTAAATAAAAAACGATTATATTACTCTACCATACAAATCAATGAAGATTAGTCTTCTAAATCCAAAATTGTATTGTATAATATTTATTGGATTTTGTGTAAGCTCAGAACTTAAATGTACTATACTAACTACGTTACCTGATTCCATTAAATACAACAGTAAAAACATAATAAAAAAGAATTGAACAAAATTATTACTGGTACAAAGTGATTTTAATATTGTAAAAAGCTCCCACCTTCTCTCCATCTACAGCCAATTTGCTAAAATTTCATATGGGCCATTTTAATACATTTTTTAATTCTTCAACCAGGACTTGGCTGATTTTCAGCTCATTAGTGTGCTGCCACAATGGAACTTGGCTGACACTCGGCCGGTCTGCTTAATCACTTTTTAGCGATAGAGATCTGCTTATTTACTTTTTAGCGATATAGATCTGCTTATTTACTTTTTAGCGATAGAGATCTGCTTATTTACTTTTTAGCGATAGAGATCTGCTTATTTACTTTTTAGCGATAAAGATCTGCTTATTTACTTTTTAGCGATAGAGATATTATTCAAACGCCTTCGAAATTGGAAGGAGTTGCTGATTGCAGATATTTGTTATGTTAAGTTTCTGAGATGAAAGGAAGGTGGAAAAGAATAATAAGAAAATCGAGTAATCGCGTTCGCACAGTCGCTATACCGCTTAATGTCAGTTGTGTTTGTTTAAGAATTTTTGAAAAATGTATGCAAATGTACGAAAAGTTACCAGTTGGTATAGAAAATATTAATGGCCAGTTCAAGGGTTAAGCTTAAGATATACCCTCCATATGGCAACACTTAAACCACTTTGACTGTTGTACACACTCAGTTTCAAAGACAAGCTCCTTATCTCTTTATTGATAAACAAGCCACTCAAACCCATGGTCCATGGTTCCCCTAACAAATGTAAAATCCACTACATTTTAAACAATATGAATTTGGAAAAAAAGGTTTTTCATTAGTGTATTATAAAACCACCAATCCTCCCACTAGTCAGTGTTCCAACACAGTCTTAAGGCAACACTCAATAAATAGGGTTAAAATAACTGAGTCTTAGTAGAAACAAGAATTATATGCTTCTTATCCTAATCCTAAAACACCTGCCAATACTGTTTTCGAAAAAAAAAGTAGGTTGTAAACCTTTTTGCAATGCTATTACCCCCATTTTCCTACTAAATCACATTCCGTAATAAAGGCAAACAAATTGATCTCTTGAGCAAAAAGGATATTCTGGAACTCCTAGACCAGTAGTGTCCATTGAAACTGCGTGGTCATAAAGCACTTAAAATAAAAAATAACTAGCTGGTGACAATGTGAAGTACTGGAAGTTCTACACATTAGACACACTTCTACTTCATTTAGCTCTAGAAACTTGAATGAGAGAAATTTTATAGATGGACTCGACTATTGCATCTGTGTAAACCCAGTCTTTATTCTAAATATCAGTTGCATACTCACTGTGGTATTAAACTAATGACCTGTACAGTGTAAAGCAAGTGTGCTTGTCATAAAAACACCTGGCAATCCATGTATTATTAGTCTGACCTGATTTTTAAGGTTGTAATTTAATCTTTATAGATATATTTATTTTTATTGTACTTTAAAATTTTGATACTTACAAATTTTTTTGTTAAATTTTTGGTTTCATAAAAAATGAATATTTATTTTACCACTTTTTACTGTGCCGTATTCAATTTGTTTTTAGTGTTATAAATAAAATTAAGGAAAAACTGTTAACATGTGTAAAATAATGTTAACACAATTGTTAATCTTTTAATAAAATACCCAAAAGCCTAATTGCACTGGAAACTGGAAATAAAACAATAAGTGCACTTATGTACATACATATTAGTCGACTAATACATATTAGTTGAAGGACCAAAGATTTTGTGGTTAAGCACTTTCTAGACATCTCTGAAACTATGAATTTAAAAAAAATAAATGGTAAAAAATTAGATAAGATTTGGGGAGAGGGTAATTATAGACATGTTTTGTATACGACAAAAAATATTTTTTAACAAATAAGCCTATTAAATTTAGAAAACAAATCTTAATTTGTTATTTTCTAACAATGTTTTATCGTTTAACATGTTTTTTTTTAAGTTCGACAGGAATGTATCATTGATTTATGATTAAAATCGGCCCAAGAAACAAAAATTTAACGTACATAACTCAAAATAACTCTTTACCTATACAAGTACAGTGTTTTTAATCCACCTGCCAACCGATACACGTGTGGTAAAGCTGACCCACCTATACATGTACAATGATGTATAATTTAAAACACCTATATCTTGACAATCTGCATCTTAGACCATACGGTACCATAAAAGCATTTGTTACAAAGTGGACTTGCAGATAAGGTGATTATATTGAAATAGCTTTTCAAGCCTTTCATAGCATATATGTAACGAGCACAATCTTATATATTAGGTTATAGTATATGTGAAGCTAATGTTTGATAACACATATCCTCCTTTATTTCTTGACAAATTTTAACCTCTCTGACTGCCGCACTACTATTCCACCCCCACCCCAATGCCAGGCCATTTCGGTGTCTTCTATAGCCTTCAAGAAAAACATTTTTTTAAATAAGTTATAACAGATATATATATATAGAAGTATATATTTATTAAGTAAAATAGCTTGATATGATAAACTTAAGTTTTGAATCACCTACATTCAATCTGAAATTTTAAATATAGGGAGGTTATCGAATTTTCAAAACTGTACCGGTACTTGTAATTTTCAAAATCTTTTTTGTAATCTCAAATGTTCTTCTATTAATTTACAAAATACTCAATATGGCTATTTTGTAGACAATATATCACTGAACAAAAGAATACATGCTTCTATCATTAAAATTATGTTTATAAATACATCACCTCAAAGATGCAAATTTGGGCTTTCTCGGTACATACAGAATTAATAAACTATTTTCCCGATTATTCCCAAATTTAAAAAACAGACCCTCACAGGACTGGTACACTAATTATACTATTTTGTTCTTTTCAAAATAAAAAACTTCACAAGAAAATTCACATGGGCCTGCATGCCTCTGTGTGCACTTTATTCAACGAGTTAAGTAGCAATTATTATTAGCTCAGTTAGGAATCAAATCTTGGACATACCCTTCCCCACAGTCTGAAGGCTTAACTTCTGAGCCGCAGTATCGGCGATAATATCTTTGGATTTTACAAATGACTAGCTTTCTGTACCAATATACTTTGTGTAATCAGCTGTGACTTAAATTGTACTTAGTTATAACCAGCTGCTGTTTTAGCTAATAATTTATCTAGAATATGATCATCAGATTGTTTACATTTTATTTCACTGAGATCTCTGACAAATATAAATTTCTAATAACTAGGATCTAAATAGAGGCTCATAGTTATTAGTAACCATACATATAACATATCACAACAAAAGCAGCTAAGACACAGACGCATCTGCTGTCACTTCAAAATGAGAACAAATAAGACAGCTGTTGTTCTGCCAATTGAAAGATTCTATACTATAACCATGAAGTTCTAGAAGCGAGCAGTATTGATTCATTGTAATATGTAATATCGGATGTAAAAACCAATAAAATCAAGGAAAACGACACCATTGCAAGGTTGTAAGAATTCTTACTTCTATGTAAGAAGAATCTTACTTCTAGATAAGAAGAATCAAACTTCTAGGTAAGAACTAAACTTCTAGGTAAGAAAGGATCGTAAGCACTCATAGGGTTAATAATTCAGGTGTCAAAAATGTTTCCCTTATTCGTAGTTGTGCATAGAGGTATTTGTTTTTCAATACAGAACTAAGAATTAGATACAAAACTAAGAATTAGATAAGTATGACCATTTATTTAAGCGGAAAAGTTGAAAAAATTACGAAAAAGAGAAAAAAGGAAAATATTTGTTTTCGTAAATATAACGATGTCGGTACTAAAATTGTTCAGAATTGTTGCCTGATCACGAATATGGCAAAGCTTTTACATTTGAACCACTATTAAGCATGTTAGCGCTGGAAATGTGCCGATTTCAGTAAGGTTACATTCTGGAAGGATAGGGCTGTTGGGTGTTGGTAAGTTAGGTTATTTTAGGTTTGGTCACGTTATATTTGGACCAAACCCAACATAACTAAACCAAATTTAACATAATCTAACCAAACCCAACATTTTTAACCTAAACTATCAATATCCAACATAACCCTATTCCTTACTGAAATCGGTACATTGCTGGCGCTAATGTGCTTAATTTACATTTGCAAAGACCTTGTCATATTCGTAATCAGAACAAAATTCTGCTCAGTTTGAGTTCCCAAATCGCTATATTCAAGGACAAAAATATTTTTCTACTGAAAAATCGATCAATTACTTGTTTCTTAGCTAGGCTCTATATTTTGACTAGGCCTACCATGGAAAGAATTGTCAGTAAGAAAAAATTGACAAAGTCCCTGTTCTATATAATTACCCTGTTTATATCATTTATGGATTACTCACCATACTTTCAATTATCAGTAAACTGTTCAGAGTAATGTATTTTCCCCAAAGAAGGTTTTAAGCACTAAATCAGCTAAGTAATAACATCGTTAATTAATGCAAATAGATTTGTAGCAATGCAAGTGTAGTGAGTGAGCTACTGTAAATGAATTTACATATTATGTTACTACAGAAGTTTACATGTAGTCAAGAGTCACAAAGGATGAAGGCTGTGGTGTCATGTGCTCAGCGAATGATAGGATTGGCACACAGTTGGCAGTATAGGGGTTTGTCCTAGATATTTTAGAAGTTGATATTCAGATAAAGCAGCAGGGTAGTAGTCTAGTTTTAGCAACATAGTTGAGTCTGATCCCATTTATATCTAGTGAGTGCTGATGTCTGAAGCCACTGCAGTGCTGTCAGTGCTATAGACAAAGTTCAGGCGTCCATCGCTCTGATGAAAACATTAGGCCTACCAGAATTAAATAGTTCCTAGAGGAGTACCAGACTACTTAACGAAAATATTACAGTTTCATTATATATTATTAATTTCTTTAGGCCTACAATTACTCATTTGCATCATCACTCAAACCATGCACACTCAAATTTGACATATGATGTCAGTTGTAGAAACTTGCCTGTAGTAATACACATCAACTTTTCCTGCTGAAAGACCAGTTTTCCTCATAACTTCTTCTCTTTGCCAGCCTTTAGGTAAAGCAGAGCATTCAAACCTCTTCTTTTCAACCGACATTGTACATGTAGAAGAATTCAACGATAAAAATAAATCAATGTATTCTTTACAGTTCCTTAAATCATGCTAACTGAACAATGAACTGAACTCAATCTAAACTTCAAATTGGACCTGACTCAAATTATCGACTAAAAGAAACTGTCAAAATGATCGTTCACCAAGCATGCCAGTAATTACACGAAACCAAATCTAAGTTATTGTCGTTTATTTACACCAAGACTCTTCCCTCCCACTCACAAAAATACAATATAACATTCAATAATACTAACCAAAATATAATCTTTGGTTATAAAATTAACTTAAGAGTTACAGAAATTAAGTTCCGTTATCTTTGCTCTATACCAATTCTGACATTGGTCATGGTCAAAACATAAACAGATCCCAGTCCCAAAAAAAGTAACCGTAACCAAACACCCACAATTCCAGCTGTAGCTGATTTCTAGTTTCTAATGCATAGGCCTTTAAACAACCAATCACATTGAAGTTTTACATTTTTTTGAATAGCCTATTTCTGGACTATCATAGACCTTCTATTATGATAAGGTCTATGGTACTATACTCTATTTCACGTTGAGAATGCAGTATGGCTCTTATGGACAAACACAGCGCTACTAGCCGGTGCAAAAATATAGAGCACTGTCTGTCTGTCCACTGCCATATAGCTTCCTCACGGTTTTGCTCGGATATTATATCATAGACCTTCTATTATACCAGACAGTCCCATCATACGGGCGAGCTGGTCGTAGTTCTGGTTCAACGTGTTGGCTAGTTGTAAATCCCCACGCCAGACTGCGCTGGCGTTGGCTCTCTCCCCCCTCAACCCATTACCCAGCCTCCTAAGGAAAGACGTTAGTAAAGATGGAAATTGTCGTTGTTTCTCGGCAACGTGTTATAACGTTTTTCAGCCAGCCGACAACAGGTTGCGGCAACCTGTTATTTTGGCAACTGTTGTCGACTGCCCGTTTTCAATCATTGCGGCTGGCGAGGTGTTATTCAAACTTTCACTTTCACTATTGGTTGCCTGTTGTTTTTAAATTGAGTTAGTGTTGACTATTAACTGACTTTTGTTTAACGGATAATGTCATTGGATTGAAATTAAATTAAAAGTCAGTTCATAAACAATTATTCAATTAATGAAATTACGTTATTATATAATACTCATAACATTAATTGTTATTTGTTAATATTGCTTGTAATTAATAAATAGTTATTAAATTAACATGGTTATGTAAATGTAATTCATCGTTAAATATAATTCTTTTCGACTACAAAAATAATTAATTAGATATAATTTAAATACTACAATCATATTCCAGCAACGCCAAAGACCGGATAGATATTTTATTCATTTTGTTTTATTATTGGTCATCAGTTGGTGTCTATCGCCGGCCGGCAAATGTACTGTGTTAATATGTTTGAGTGTTTATAGTTTGTATTTTAAATGTTTTTAATGTTTAGTATGTAAATAGTGACGTTTTTGGAAAGCCTGATGATGAAGCTCTACGCTTTGAAATGTACATAGCACATTATGAAAGAAGAACTGTTGACGGGAAAAAAGGTAACTTAACCAATATTATTTCTACCGGATAGATATACTAAACAGACGAATAACGTTGTACGTTGCAAGGCTATTTGATAACAGTCAAAATAACTGGGAGTTTCCAGCAACGCATTGCGGGGATAACTAGTTATGTTGTTGCCACTATAGATAGATTGCCGGCAACGCCAACGTGTAATACCGTTGTACGTTGCAAGGCTGTTGTCAAAATAACAGGGAGTTTCCAGCAACGCGTTGCGGGGATAACTGTTGTCACGTGACAACACTATTATTTACCCTGTTATGTTATATAACGTCCATCTCTAGACGTTAGGCACTACGTCACGTACTACGTCACGTTACGTCAGCTCTTGTTGGCGTAATCATGAGAGACTGGCCATGTCCCGCTGCCCGCCCAAAAGCTTTATGCATTTTTAATAGTTTTCTGCCATCGCTATTTATTGGTACCAAACACTGAGGCAATAATTCTAATACCTAAATTCAATCACACTCCTAGTTTGCGAATTAAATAAAACTGTTTTAATATGAGATATTATCAGATCAATCCAAGACAATTAAGTCTTATTTTTAGATAGGTACCTATCATGCATATTGTAAATAATAAATATATAAAAACCAATTTTAAGACATTTGAAATTTAGGTGTATTTATATGTAACCTTTGGTATTAATTATAAGTATGTAATGATTAACAACTAGGCATATATTTAGCATTAAAAAAATAATGTTATAACTGTTTAGTATATATAAGCATAGACCTTCTATTATACCAGACAGTCCCATCCCAACCAGAAAATTGAAGACTGTAAAAATCGGAGCGGAGGCAGAGCAAACTAGTAGGAACCATTCTAAACAATCTTATACTTAATGCTCCTTACTGGCCAGCTCGGAAATTAGACCTGTGACGTAACTTGATAACGTCTCTTCCTCCTCACATCCCCGCTCCACGCGTGGGAACGGCGGGAATTAGAGCCCAGTACAGAGACTGTCTCCATTTCTGTTTACATTGGATTTGCACAAAATTAACATGTTTATTTATTCACAAAACAGCTGTTATTAATTTACTAAAATCAACCCAATGTTATCCTTATGGAACAGTATTTTAGGAGTGGTTTCTAACCCTTAGGAGTACTTTATCAAGATGAAAATACTTTAGTCCTATTTAATACCTAAAGAAACAGTTTAAAACATTTCAGATTAAATAAATTAATCATATGTTATCTTCATCTGTTTTATTTTTATAATTGTTCATTTCTTATAGGTTATATTATTTACACTCTGAGGATGGCCCAAGGGCCGAAACCGGTCTGTATTATTATAAAAAATGAATAAAGAGTACTTAATTATAGTTATTATTCAATTTAATAACTCAGTCTTAAATTATTACAGTTATCATGTTATTTTTAAATAAAAAAAGAGTTCTTTTGTCTGAAAATGTTCTATTTTTATTTCTTTTGGCAAAATCTCCATAATAATAATAATAATAATAATACAGTAGTATTATTATAAGTATATGTATTGTCTTAGTAATAGTTACTAAACGATTTTCGATTTATTTTCGTATCGTACCGGACACCCGATCGGGATAGATAGTGGAGAGGGTCTGAGCATAAAAGTTTACAGTGACATGTCATGTACTGAATTGTTGAAGCCATTAAAAACAATGGTTCTTTACTAAAAAAAGTAATCTCTACAGAAAAATATGACTGGTTTCAGCATTCAGCCATTGCAACTATATGTATGGCAACCCTACATAGCTCACACGATTGTTACTCTGTTTTTCGGTGCTCGCTAATTAGTTAATAATACAATATTAATTAAGACTGTGTTATTAAAACTGCCTACATATAAACGTGTTCTTAATTTATAATGCTGTTTTTCCAGATTAAGTGGAAGTTCGAATGAAATTCGTACATAGCGTAGAACTAAAAATGCTATATCCAATGTATTTTAATATTTTATTTAGTTTTAAAAAGAGCGGCGATTGTGTGCAGTTTGCGTGAAGGATTGTCATTTTTCTGAACTTTAACAGAAGGAATGTAACTACGTTTTTTTTATTATTGTTATGTAATTTTATAAATTTGTGTTCGGGTGGGGGGGACTATATAACTTCCAAAAGTTTCATAACGATAGGATGAATGAAACTCTATGTAGTAATGCATAGAGGAAAAGAGACATACACGTACACTCGTTTTTATACACACAGATCAAACTAAACTTCTTCTGAACACAAACTTAATTCTAACATTATGAAATATCTATAATCTCATGAATTTTATGAACATCGCCTCAGCCTTAGTTAAATTATTATAAATATATTATTTACGTTTGAACATCTGTTACTTTTAGATTAATTTAGAAATCTCTTCTTGCTGCTCAGCTCTACTATGTAATAATGAACATATTTGAATTAACAGTCTCTACGTTTAATCATAATGATATAATCTATAGTAGTACGAACGCTATAATTATTTATATTAGACTCGTATCATTTACTAGCTGTTTACCCGTGTCTTGCTACGGGATTAACATATAAACAGTAATTTTTTAGTTTATTAATGGTAGCTTCGAGTGCCAACCTGTCCCTCCCTTTTATAAGATAAAAGTAACTGATAAATTATTAAAATGTAGTAAAAAGAGATTCAAGTTATTATAACTTTTGATAACAATAATACCTAATTACTTATAGAAAAGGTAAATTAATGCAAGAGTACTATTTTGAAATTTGGACGGAAGGTACAATCATGTCGTCCCCAGAAAAATTCTAAGATTTTATATTTCCAATAAATAGGGTTTAATTTTAGCGATTGAGAATATAAATTTTGCCATAATAAAAACATAGGCGACTCGGCCGTACAAAACATGATTTCGTTCTTACATTCTTACTTAATAATGAGATACCGACACAACGTTGTGCGTATTTTAAGGCAAATATGAATGATGATATGTGAGTAGGATGAGTGTAGTCTGGTTACTAACAGAGTTCAACTATTCCTCAGAATGACAATATATTAATAGTCCAACAGACAGGGCAACTAAGGGACCTACAGCTTTATGTAGACTCCGAACCACGTAGTGTTGGTCTGATTTACAGGTAACTGATAAGTCTAACACTCATTTCTCTCCCCTACACAAAATTCGAACTCTAACTACCATCCAACATGAACATCACAGACTTCTCTTGTAATGTCCACGTCGATGGCAACCGTTAAGCGGAAGCCGTGTCGGTATTAAGAGGACCGAGCATGGAACCTATCGCCTACAATCTCCTAAACACTTTTTCTCCAAGTAGCAGGGTTACAGATCTTCTGCCACCAGATTCCAACGCTCGTTGAAGCAAGAAAACTAAATTTAAGGTACACATGTGGCATATATTTTTTTACAGAAGAAACAAGTATTATAATGGTAAATGTTTATTATAACATGGTTGTGACAGATAATTTATATAAGCGTTAAAATGAAAACCTCATTTTAATTCATTAAAAACCCGCGACATGAAATTTTCAAGAAGCGAGGAATTTTTTTATTTCTTGGTCAGGTAAGTTTGACCAGCGTAAAAAGGTTTTGTAAATAACCAAAGTAATTAATAAATCTACCAAAAAAGTTTTAAGAATTAAAGTTTTTTTACAATGGGGCTTAAAAGTGAAAAATTAGCATTTCAGTGTCCAGAATAAACACTTATTTTTAATTATCAGGCTGGACGAAATAGTATTCTGAAAGAATAGTTTTATAGAGCATACAATTCTCTACAACTTTTAAATTTAAAGTTGGTTTCTATATATATTATAGTTCTTGTTTAATGGCTGGTTTTGTATTTTTAAAAAGTAATTAATTTTGTGAAATAATTTAATAATTAAGTCATGAAACATGGTGGTCGTCACTGTTATCCATAAAAATATAAAAAGGATGTCAAAATTCTCTGAGGTACTGAACTGAGTGCCCCAGTGTATATTGCAAGATTAAAACCTTCAACGCTAACTGAAATGGAGACACAGTTTAAGAATCTGTTTGAATATTTGGGCTTCGCTCGCTTTATTTCCGTTCCCACGCCACGCAGGTAATTGCCTCCTGGAGACAGTGGCGGATATAGGGGGGGGGGTCACAGGGGTCATGACCCCCCCAAATTTCCTTAAAACTTTTTTTCAAAATATATGATATTGTTACAATATTTTATAATTGCAATTCTACTCAATAGTAGATTTAAAATTAATATATCCACAATATCACCTCCTTGTAATCAAGGTCAAGATTGTGTTAGTGGTTCAGTATTCAGTAATCATTCGCGTGCAACTAAACTGTTGCTCTAGCTTGTTGGCTGTCTAGAGTAGTTTATAACGACTAGTGAGGGTGGCATCACAGTGGCGACTGGTGACTCATCACACAGATACAGGTGGCTGTCTGCCTCAAGGTCACACAGTAGTCAGTAGCGAGCCGGCGAGAAGGGAAGTTGACAGCCCGGTATATTTTGTGATTCCCTTTTGTTTTGCTCTGACACTCACTATCAATTTTGTATTTTTGTTTGCTATCAGTTTGTGTTTCCTTTAATTAAAGTGTGAGTGTTTTGCCAAATTTAGTATGTAGGCCACGTCTGTTGACAGTTTGACTGCGTTTTTCAAAAGGATTTACGAATATGGTAAGCAGTTTTAAGTTTTGTTATTCGATAAGAGTTAGTGAAGCCCTACGTTTTGAGATGAACAATTTTGGTCCGTGTGTGTGTGCATGGGTTTGTATGTTTGTTTACGTTATAACTCAAAAGTAATAATTGACGAATTCTGTTAAGACTTTACATTTCTTTCAATAAACCCTAGATTAACTTCTTGTCAAAATACGACTAAATTATGAAAATTTTCAGTTTTCTTTTCATAAACGCTCTTCCTGAGAGTGCGCATTGCAGGACGTGACCTTGAATTACGTCCTATAAGACCAATGTAAAGCAAAACAAGTACCTCCATTATTTCTCATAAAAAGTACGAAGTACTGCATTAATTGAAAGACTTATTGTATTGTGCAAAGCACCTTTTAATATTTTTTTGTAAACAATATTTAATAATATTCCAGAAAATGTTTGTTTGAATTTTTGTGGAGGCTTCAGAATTATTAAATTGTGTTTTATTAATAAATAATAAACATGTTATTAATAAATTAATACGTTGATATTGTTGACTGGAGACTTAGTTTTAAAAGGCCATATTTACCCAATTATGTCCTTGACAATTATTTGTTTGCATAAATATACAAATAACGATATATTGTTTATTTATTGACAATAAAGCGTAAGCAAATTTGATCAAAGAGGGCTGCATTGCTAATCAAATGCATTGATATCACTTGTGTTGTTTTCAAATGTTTTTAAAACTATTATAATTTTGTTGTAGGCGTTTTTCTTTTGAAAAATATATATTATATAGCCTACTTAATTTGGGATTAAAAGGGTCTTTTCAGTAGTATATTGAAATAAATTAAACATAAATCACCCTAGGAGTTTACCAAATAAAATTTGTTAGATAGTTTTTTTTTTATAAACCTCTACCTATTTTTCCAAGGGTCTTTTATTATTATTTTATTTTAATATTAAATACATAGATTGTTTAGAATAACAGGAAAATAAAAAAGAAATGAAAAGAGTGGTTTTGTACAATATTTAGTTTATACAACATTTAAAAGTAACAAAATAAACCAAAATATCATGTACAAACGCCCTCTTTTTATTTTCTTCCTTTTTATTTTTATATATATATATGTCAAATACCTCTTCCTACTATTATACAGCCCAGATTATTTTTGGCTTAGTGAGAGACTTGAAATTTGGTTCTTTATAGGGGGAAGGCACCGAATAAGATGGGATTTTTCAAAAATCCAGATTTTTGAGGGGGGTCGATTTGTACTTTTATAATGAGGAAAGGGTCATTGGATCTCTGACTGTATTGTAGGGCCGTAGGGGATATTAAACAGTAAACTGCAGAATAAAATAATTTTCTATCCCCCTCCTGTCTTGCCTTTCAAATGTTAATTTTCAATTTGTTGACATGTTTCATAATGGTGCTAAAAATGATAAGATATTACGTTTTCGGCAACTCTGTTGGGTTTTGTAGGGTGATCCAGTCCCGCAACCCAGCGCATCACAGAAACGCAGTTTTCCAGCGTGCAGGAAGATTTCTTCATTTTTCTCAAAAAGACCTAAGCCTTCAATTGATGCTAACTTGGAAGACACAACCATTGATGATGGAAACACTTCGATAGAAACACGTACCGGTATTTCGGGAAGTGCCAGTAGCTCTATGGGCCCTACTGTTCTACTGGCTGCAAATGCACACGAAACAGTGGACACCTCAAACACTCAGGCCGAATATTCCAGCGACATTGGTTTTTATGTTGGTGTAACTGTAAACAGTTTGGACGATCACTCGAAGGCTGCATTGTTAGAGAAACCATGGACTCCTCCTCCAAACTACCAGTTTCCTTACAATGAAGTTACAAAAAAGGGAAAGCCTACAAAAAAATATGCCCAGAGATCCCACTTTGAAACATTTCATTGGCTAGTCCTATCACATAAAGACAGAGGGCTATACTGCAAATATTGCGTACTTTTTTCTACCGGCCTAGGAAACATCAATCACAATGTTACTCCTCTAAGAAGGCTAGTCAAAGAGCCTCTCAGAAAGTTTGACAATCTCTTGGGAGAAAAAGGTGACCTGAACGTCCATCAAAAAAATCAACACCACAAAAGTGCAGTTGAAAATGGAAAACGATTTCTGTTGTCCTATAGACAACCATCGCTAGAGGTGACCAATCAAATAAATACCCAGAGAGCCGCACAAATCGAAGAAAACAGGCAACGTTTATTGCCTATTGTAAAAACAATAATATTATGTGGACGACAAAATATACCTTTAAGAGGGCACAGAGACGATGGCAGTTTAGATGTTTCCGACAAAAATGGTCCAGTGCACAATGATGGGAATTTCAGGGAGCTTCTACGCTTCAGAGTTGACGCTGGAGATGACCATTTAAGAAAACATTTGGAAAGCGGTAAAAACAAAGCAACTTATATTAGTAAATACGCTCAAAATGAAATCATTGACTGCTGCAAGTCAGAAATTCAAAGCACGATAATGAAAAGAGTTAAAGAAGCTGAGGTGTTTTCAATAATATTTGATGAGACTACTGATATTTCAAATATATGTCAATTAAGCCTAGTATTTCGTTACGTACACAAGATTGAAAATAAGTCGACAATAAGAGAAGACTTTGTCACTTTCGCTAACGCCTATGATCTCATTAGGCCAGAAGATGTTGACAAAAGACAGTCTAACGGATCTCGGTTGACAGGAATCACCTTGGGTCATGTAGTTGAAGACCTTGCCAAAAAGTTCGACCTAGATCTTCAATGTTGTGTGGGATTTGGTACAGACAGTTGTTCTGTGATGGTTTCGGAAACAAAGGGTGCTGTCCAAGAGCTTCAGAAAAAAGCACGCCATGCACAACGCTGTCCTTGCCATAATCACATTCTAAATAATGGGTTGGCAAGTTCGTCTAAAGTTGTGGCTTGCCGGAATTCAAGTAGTACAATGAAAAAGATAGTTTCTTTCTTAAATTCGTCACCTAAGAGACATCGTTTGGTCGTAGAAAAAATGAATGCTGCCCTTCAAAGTATCTGCGACACTCGCTGGGTTGAGAGGCATGATGGCTACCTCCAATTTCAAGGTGAGTCTATCCTTGGAATACACGAGGTTCTTGAAGAAATGACCAGTTGGGAAGATAGTAAAACATCGGCGGATGCCTTCAGCCTTCTCCAATCAATACGAAGCCCTGAGTTTTTAATCTCAGTAACAAGCCTCAGTGACGTTCTAGGAGTTACTGTCTCTTTAAGTCGTTTACTTCAAACACCTAGCCTAGACTTGCAAACGGCAACTAATGCATTCCAAGACACTCTAAGTGTCCTCCAGGATAAGAGAAATCAAGTAGATGAAGTATTTCACAATATTTTCCTGGATGTTAAGGAGATTGCTGACAAACTTGATGTTGACTTGAAGATGCCTAGGGTTGTTGGTCGCCAAACACAGGGCCAAAACTTACCAGCTCAGACTCCAGAAGAATATTATAAACTATCCATCTATATTTCTCTTCTAGACTATGTCTTGACAGACTTAAAGGATCGGCTGTCGCAAGATGTCTTGAATTTATTCAGCTTGAGAGTTGTTTTGCCCAAAGCTAGCCAAGCCAGCGAAGATGTAAGCGGTCTTGAAAAAGTGGTTAAATTTTACTTTGACTTGTTGGACAATCCAAATATCAGCGCTGTTAAGCAGGAGACATTGCTGTGGACACAACGATGGAAAAGATGGGAGGAAGAAGGAGGAAAACTACCTAGAACATTGATGGAAGCATTGGATAGCTGTGATCGAGATATGTATCCAACAACTGAAAAGTTGATAAGAATACTCGCTACTCTTCCCGTCAGTGCAGCTACCGCCGAGCGAAGTTTCTCTACTCTAAGACGTCTAAAGACTTGGCTTCGAGCAAATATGGGTGAAGAAAGACTGACTGGACTGGCTCTCCTAAACGTTCACAGAGACCTTTCAATTGACCCAGAGTCCATAATACTAAGATTTTCCAAAAAGAAGAGGAGGCAAGAGTTTGTTTTGTAACCCAGCAACCTAGCTCTATAAACTAATAGTAAGCCTTATAAATAAAGTCGTCATTGTTTTGTAAAATTTGTATTTTTACTCTTTTTGTTTGGTACGCCTAATTTAATAAGACAGCTGGAAATGACTTTTTATTTTAAATCTCAATTAATAGTAAGTAATTCTAAATGTATGTAAAATATTGATTAGTAGCCAAAGTAGCTGTCGTTATAATACTGCGTTCCACAACTTTTGACTTGTAAGACACAAATTTTCCGTTTTTAATTTCAGTTTAATTCTTATTAATATTATCTTTAAATTTTACCAGTGTTAGATTTTTAATTGGTATTATTTCAAAAAATAATTCTAAACGTTCTCAGAGGCCTATAAAATTGACCCATAGTCCATAATGCAATAATTATCCAAAAAGAAGAGGAGGCAAGAAGTTTTTGTAACCTAGCTGTATAAATCTAATAGTAAGTAAGCTTTGTAAATAAAGTTGTCATGGTTTTGTAAAATGTGTATTTTTACTCCTCTTTGGTACTTTACTAAGAAAACTAAAAATGATTAATTAGAATTTTCTGAAAATTTTACTTTTTTAAAATTTTTATCTTGAAAACTAAATATCTTGAAAATTTTTATGTGTTAAAATATGGATTTATATCACTAAAATAGGTTAATTTTATGATCCTGAATTGCGTTAAAACAGTAATTTTCAAGGGTCAATTTTCAAATTTTTCCGGGGGAGGACCCCCGGACCCCCCTCTTATGCTGGGGGGTTTACCCCCCAGACCCCCCCACATACATCTGGCCGATGACCCCTCCCCAAATCAGGCCCTAAATCCGCCCCTGCCTGGAGACATGAGGAGGGGGGGAATGACATCATCAAATTACGTCACAAGTCTTATTTCCGAGATTGCCAGTAGAGTCGCATGAATCAGGGGGTATAAAATTGTTTGTAGTGGTTCCTACTAGGTTGCTCTGCCTCCGCTCCGATTTTTACTGTCTTCAATTTTCTGGCTGGGATGGGACTGTCTGGTATAATAGAAGGTCTATGATTATATTACAGTATTTTTGTTTAAACAAACATGTCTAAAATGTCTCATATAATTAATTAGGTATTAAATAGTGTATAAATCAATCATCATTAGTTAAAAATTTATTTAAAGAACAAACAAATTATTAACTATAAAAGTCTGTAGATATTTTCGTATATGTTAATTCATTTATAAGAAAAATATTACTGATAAAAAGACAAATACAGTAAAATAGAAAATACATTATCAAATATAATGCTGTAAATTAATGTCTACTTGAAGGAATCAAGTTTTAATTAGCCTATCCCAAGACAAAAAATGAACGTTTAATTATTGGTACAACCCATGTTTTGTACATAAATTACATTTAGGTTGAAATTATTAATTTATTTAATACAATTATGTTTGTGTATAATAATTTATGTTAGGTTATTAGACATATTTTATAACAATATTCAAGAAATGTATGAATTGTGTTACAATATAATAATTAATTAGTTTTAGTAAAAATAAGCTTTCAAACAAATAAAAACCAGCTCAATGTGTGTCCTATGTTATCTCTTAACCCATCAATACCTCAACTGAGGACAAGGCGGGCGAGAGACTCGTTTGGGCCTTTCGCTCCTTTCATCTGACAACTAATCAAGATGGCGGACATTCAACATACATTGTGAAAGTGCTCCCCATATCAGTGCAGTTTATATTGGGTAAACCAACAAAATCCCTATTTAACTATGCACCAATCAAAACTGTAAGTTATATAGTAATACTGAAGTAAAACTTGACTACAAAATACTTTATAACTGAAGAGTATCAACTAAAAAACACCAAGCATAATTGATTTTATATCTCTTAAGAAATTGAGACCCAAGACATATAAACTATGAAGATTTAAATAAAAAAACTTACATAATTATTGTAGAATCAAATTCATCAATATTCTTAAGAAATGTATGCAATATTTAATATTTAAAACAAAGCCAGTGGTGTCATCACAACTGTTCAACAACTCACAATTGGCCATTATCTACGTCACTGTTATTACATCAGTAGTTGACTGACATTCATTACAACCAAGACACTCACACAGGTGCCACACCATACGAGAAGAGAGCTGACCTGACCTATACTAGTGTCAGCATTGTGGGCTCAGCACAAAACTGTCAACAAACTGCAATGCAATATCAACACACTATAAAATCTAGTTTGACAAGGATTGATCTTCATTACATCCGTTTTATTAATAGTCAATAAACTGGACATAGTTATATAACCACTTTAATATATAATACATTTAATTTTCCCACATTTTAATTAGTAACTACTGGAATCAGACAAACCAGGATATAAAAAACTGAACCTCATATTTTTAAATTATCTTGACAATTTTAATAAAAACTACTGGAAACAGCCAAACCAGGATACAAAAAAACTGAACCTCATATTTTTAAATTATTCTGACAATTTTTAATAAAAACTACTGGAAACAGCCAAACCAGGATATAAAATACTGAACCTCATATTTTTAAATTATTTTGACAGTTTTCATAAAAATTACTGGAAACAGACAAACTAGGATAGAAAAAAAAACTGTACCTCATAACTTTAAATTATTCGACAATCTCAATCTCATCCAATTATTTAATTATTACTGACTTAAATTCTATCTGGTCAACTTAGATGTCTATAAAGCCATGACATCAACATCGGAACCATGCTACTCACCTGGTGATATATAGTCTTTGCCAAAATTAAAGGATACCCTTATTGGCCCGCCATTATAAATAACAATGACAACTCTGGTAAAAATACAAAGTATGGTGTATACTTTGTATTTTTATATATGTAATTACTCTGAAAACCTTCAAGCTTATGGACAACAGAAAACTGACAACTTCAAGAACAAAAAATTCAACCAAGCCCTCATTGAAGCAGAAAATAACCTACCTGCTAATGATCAAAGCAAGACTACGGCCACATCTTCAGAGCCGCAGCTGGATGAAATAAAAACCAGAATAGCAAACTTTGAAAATGAGGAAGAACCCGACCTGGAAACCTCCTTAATTTAGCAGCAGAGGTCGGAAATGCACTCTTGCTGGAAAACAACAAATTAAGAGAAGAAGTACTCAAATTGGCCCTCCAAAATTCAAAATTAGCCCAGAAAATAACAGACATACAAACCACTGACATCATGAACTATCATGCCCAAATTGAATTACTAGAAAAGGAAAATAACACACATCTCATGAAACACAACACCCTAATGGAAAAAATAACTGAATTATAAAATCAAGTGGAAAGGGAAGTTTAGTTGAAAAACAAACTCACAAAAACCTTTGAAGAATTTGACGAAGAAAGAGAAATTGATATAAAAAAATTTGTAACTAAAATCAGTGTTCTTAACGAGGAAACAAAAAAGATAAGGAAAACCAACACATGTAACAGGACATACGTTTCAGAAGAAACTATAAGAACACATACAGGAAGAACCTGAATGGAAGCAAGTACACAAACAATAAGCACTTCTACTGAAACTTGTGGGCCACCTGCTTCCTTTGTTTTAACTGAACTGACACAGTTAAAAATTAAGCAAAATCAAATGGAAGTTGCTCTTGACTTACTAATAAAACAAAATCAAATGGACTCGCACCCCACAAAACAGCGAAACTCAGTGTCTCCTAAAAAAGGTACAATAAAACCACCTATCTCATATTTAAACGGACCTAAGGTCTCTGTAAGAACAAAACCTGACCATGTCTTGACTAAAAACAAACGCTTAGGAAAACTAAAACCAAAAAACAAATACAGCATTTCCCTGCAAGTATTTAAATAGACAAACAACATTTAGAGTAAAACTGTCAAGACAAAATAACAGCCAAAACCAAACAACCATTCCAGACGATAAGAATACAGAAAAAATCTTCCAATCTAACTCAATCCCCACATCCAAGACCAAGCAGAACCATGATACACCCACAGAAGCCAGCCAAATGTGTATAAAAAAAACTAAATCCTCCGACCCGTCTAACTAGATTAAACAGATCACCTCCCATGAATGCTAAAATAATGAAGCAAAATGAAACTGTGCATGATTTTTTCCAAAACAATCTTGAATTCTACAGGGAACATATGGGGAAATACTACAGACAGCAACAACAACCCCATTATTTAGAACAACGCCTGGCAGAACACCCGTACAAAGACAAACCACAGCCAAGAGAAATCATGTAACAATCCTCCACCAAAACATCAGAGAGCTGACTAACAAAGTTGAAAGGCTAAGTCATGTACTCGAGGATACAAACCCAAGTATGCTCATCCTAACAGAGCATGGTCTCTGCCAAAATGACCTCGAGGCCACCAAAATAGGTGGTTACTCGTTAATAACTGATTTCAGTAGACAAGTGCACAAACTTGGGGGAGTAGCAATTTACTCAAGAGAAGAATTTGTCAACTCAATTCAACCAATTAACATCTCAAACTACAGCCAGGAGTCAGTATGTGAAGCAACAATGGTAAAAGTTAAGACTACAAAACTAGAACTTCAAATTCTGGGAATATACCGCCCTCCATGCGAAAATGTGAAACTGGCTATTGAAATCATCTCCGACATCCTTGAGCTACAAGAAGCTCACAAAAGACCAACCTTAATTGTTGGGGACATAAATATTGACAGATTGGAAGCAAGTCAAAAAAACAAAGCACTAGAGCAAGAATTGGCTACACAAAATATCACACGATATCCATTACCAGCTACACGAATAACAAAAAATACTGCCACATCAATCGACTGTGTGTGCTTCAATGTACCACAACAGGATATAACAACACATGTAATACATACATGCCTCTCTGATCACACAGCACAGCTTTGTAAACTACGCACAACCTACAAAAAAGCCATCTACCAAACACCACAAGAAGAATTATAAAGAACCGGAATTTACAAAACCTAAAATCCTTCCTCTCAGGACAAAATTGGGAAAGAATACATGAAGCCCACGACACCGATACTGCATTCAATAGCTTTAAGCATATTCTGCAGCTGGCCCTAAATACTACATGCCCTTTAAGGAAAACCATAAAAAAAAACACAAAATCTGAAGTTTTATGACGAAGAGTCTAGAGAACTAAAACGTTTATATCTCAAAGACCTCCACAAATATGAGACAACAGGCTACATCAGAGATAAAAAATACATGATCAACAAGAAAAGAAGCTATGACTTAAAGCTAAGAAGCCTTAAGCAGAAATCAACATCAGAATTCATTGAACAGTCAAGCAGTAAATCTAAAGCTCTATGGCATGTCATCAACACTGGAAGAAAAGCAAAACCGGAAAATACTCCCGAAATGAAAATAAAGATTCAAGACTCAATCATCAGTGACCCAACCTTAATAGCTGAACACTTAAACATATTCTTTTCCGAAATAGCTGACAAAAACCTACAAAATAAAGATCACATAGCTAACAATGAAAATATAAATAACTCACAAGCAATAGTATGCCCAGCATATCTAACACTAATTCCAACAAACTACAGACCGATATCGCTAGTTTCCAGAATTATAGAAAAAGTTGTTCTTGCCAGATTGATGAAACATCTAACCCAGTATGACTTACTAACTGATAAACAACATGGCTTTCAAAAAACAAATCGACAACCACAGCCCTGATTAACCTGATTGAATTTACTCTCGAACAAATTGACAATAAACAGTTCACTTCAGCTGTATTTTTGGGCTATAGCAAAGCATTCGACTGCCTGGGACACGAATTACTGTGCAACAAGCTAGAGCTCTTAGGAGTGAAAGGCTTGGCAAAAATGGTTCAAAAGTTATCTAGTAGGCCGCTCACAAATTGTTGAAATACAGCATTCATTTAAAGGCCAGGTGTCCAACTACCATTCCCCAACCTATGAAAAGAGGAGTCCCTCAAGGCTCTGTCTTAGGCCCGATACTTTTTATCCTCTTGACAAACGACTTCCCCAAAGAAATGCTCAGCCAGAACACAAGAACAGTAATGTATGCGGATGACAGTACTCTCTTAATCAGTAACAAAACAGCATCTGAGCAATCTCTCAATATAAATTTGGCCATGAATTCAGCAATAGAATATTGTAAAAAGAATGACCTGACAATAAACCCCACTAAGACAAGCAAATGCATTTCTCAACCAAAAAAGCTGAAGTACACAACGCAGCAGGTATCGCAGAAGCAAGCCAAGCAAAATTCCTTGGTATAATTCTAGACAGTAAGTTTACCTGGACCAAACATATAAACCCAACTAAGCAAAAAAATCAGCACATCCGTCTATGTTGTCCAAAGAGTGAAATGGATTGCAGGGCTTGCAGCACCTAAAACCGCATATTTTTCACTAGTAGAATCTCACATCCGTTATGGCCTGCTCGTATGGGAAGGATCGGGGACACACAATATCAACCGGATTCTTCTCCTCCAGAAGAAAGCTGTCAGAGCCCTTGCAAATCTTGAGCCACATCAACCCTGCAGGCAGGCGTTCCAGGATCTAGGGTTAATGACAGTCGTATCTCTGTACATACAGGAATGTATCCTATACGTGGACAAACTTCAACCACCTAGAAATGGAGATTTTCATTCATATAACACCTGTCATGGCTCACGGCTCAACTTGCCAGTTCATCGCACCACCCTATCAGAGAAAAAACCATCTTATGTAGGCTGCAAGTTTCGAAACCATCTACATGCATCCATGAAAGAATTCACTGGGAATAAACTTAAAATGGAGCTAAAGATATGGCTAATTAGAAGACCTTTCTACACTCTGAATGAATTCCTTGATAACAACAGAGAAGACCAAACCTAATATTTTATGTAATTTGATGTTATTGTAATTCTTGATGAATGTATAATAAAGATAATATCAAGAATCAAGAATCATTTATTCCATTGACAAACATAAGTTTGAATAGGACATGTCAAATCTACAAGTACAACTCTAATCTAAAACAAGGCAGTTAGGCAGTTGCATTCTGTCAAAATTTGCTTATCAATAAATCATTACATATTAAAACTACAATAAATCACTATATATTAAAATTTAACAATAAATAATTACATAATAAAATTCAACAATACAATTACCATGTATTAAAGTTCAACAATAAATTACTATATATTAAAATTTTACAATAAATTACTCTTCAACATACACATATTTAAATTAATCTATACTTAAAACAGAAAACAGAAAAGACTATTACAGTTACATATTTCAAAAAGTTATGTTCAAGTCAGACTCTAGAAACTCGGAAATAGAATAAAATGGATTATTGAGAAGCCAGTTATAAATGACAGTTTTAAATTTATTACGTGGTATGGTCCAAGCAATCTCGGGGAGCTTATTAAAAAATGTAACACAATTAATTTTATAGGACTTGCCTGTAAGGGTAAGCCTATGATGAGGAATATCCAGATTGATTCTATTTCTAGTCTTATGATTGTGTATGTTTTGTCTTTTTTGAAATAAATTTAAATTATCTTTGGCATACATTAAGACCTGAAAAATATATAGGTTAATAATTGTACAGATTTTAAGGTAAACAAAAAGCGGTTTGCAGTGGTCCAGGGCCCCTGCCCCTGCCATATTGCGAACAATTTTCTTTTGTATTAGTAAAATCTCATGCACACAATGAGAATGTCCCCACAGTATCAACCCATAGGTGATATGCGATTGAAACAAGCCAAAGTAAGCAATTCTTAAGTATTCTAAATTTACAAGTGGCTTTAGCTTCCAAAATAAAAATACTGTTCTGGATATTTTTTTACAGCTATTATTGATTTGGTCTTTCCAACACAATTTACTATCAATGTTTATGCCCAACAGTTTTACTGAATTGTATGGAATTTCATTTTTGAGACTAAGTATCAAATTCTGAGTTTTATCTTTATTATAATGTAGTTTATTACTTTGAAACCAATTCAGTACATCCCTTGTTGAGCCCTCAATTACATCATTTAAATAATTTAGGTCTTGATGACTTTTCATAATGGTGGTGTCGTCCGCATATACTATTGTATTTACACTAGTATTGTTATATGGCAATTCATTTATGGCTACTATGAACAGAAAAGACCCTAGGACAGAGCCCTGGGGCACCCCAGTTGAGACACTTGCAACCGCAGAATTCCTGCTGTTGAGTGCAACATATTGAGTTCTATTGCTGAGATATGATTTTATCAAGTTAAGTGAATGGGTGTCAATTCCATAATATTTAAGTTTATAAAGTAAAATATCAAACGGTACACAATCAAAAGCTTTAGTGAGATCAAAAAGGGTGAGAGCAACAGTTTCCTTATTTTCAAACACTTCTAGACTATTCCCAACAATTTGCTGTACTGCAGTTACGGTAGACATACCTTTCCTGAATCCAAATTGAGAAACTGAAATTAAATTGTTTCTTTCAAAATATTCACTTAATTGACTATATATAATTGATTCAAATAATTTTGAAAAAATGAAAATTTAATTTGAATCTTATCTTGAAAATTTATTGCTGTTATTAATTGTTGTTTGAATGCTATATAATAATTTAATTTAATCGTTCTAAGCTTGATTCGTTGGTGTTAATCAAATCAGCCAATGGTCACTGCTACTAATGAGTAATGGGCGGGGCTTACTATTGCGCCGCCAGCAAGCAACCTTCCGGCATTGTGGTTTCTATAACACACTGCTTCAATGAGGTTAAGTAGCAGAGAGGCCTTTGCAGCCCTAACTTCGCCTCATGAAGTAACAATAAAGTCTTTTTCATTTCAATGTAATTCACACAGTGGGGGAAGAGTACTTCTATGTCTCACTTGCACCTTACAGTGCATCTCACTCGCACCAGTGTATGAAAAAGGTTGTTTTCCACGCGGACTGTGTACAACAGTTTAATCACTTCATTGGAAATAAATGAAGACAGTTAAGATATTTTTTCTGAACCTGGATTACCAAAGGAAATTCGTTAAATTTAGCATTCATGTAAAATTGTGTTGATACTGAAATGTTTCATAAAAACCTCAAAACTGAAGTCATCGGCTGGCCAGCTAATTTAGTGCAACAAACACTCTTTTTTTTGCAACAAACACAAAATTTTTTGCAATAATTCCTTTTTGCAAGTTAAAAAAAGCCAGTTCAAAATTAATGTGTTTTTTGAACTCTCATAGTTAAGAAAAATCGCTCCAATATTTTTGCCGCTCATACACCTACCTACACTAGCTTATTTGGAACATATCTACCTGAGACACGAATAATCTGCAAGGCAAAATACTAAGGATATCATTTATATATATATATATATATCGTATGGTTTGTTGTAGCTACCATTTGTTAATTATAAAACTGCCATTTATATTTAGATAAATATCTAAAAGTCATGATTATATATTCATTGATTATAAAATGTAAAAAGTGATCTCCTGTCATAAAGCTAAATCCAATCCATCGAGCCATCTAACACCTTCCTCACTGATTTTGTGTATGCTGACCAATCCCTCCATAAAAGAGCACAGGGGCACTCTGTAACTATGTGATCCATTGTTTAGATAGACTCCGCAATCACATGCCTGATCTACTATCAATCCCCATTTATACTTTCAGTAATTGCATCTGCCAAAGCCAGTTCGGAACCGATTTAACAGTGTCCACTCCCTAAGAGGGAGGTTCAGTTTTTGATAGACTAAGTAATTTCTCCACATATTTTCCCATTCAATGATTTTTTTCTTCTTTTTCTACCAACGCCATTGGCATTTTTTACTGATAATTCTAACATTGTTATGGTCAACGGTTCAAACCCATCAAGCCAAACATAGTTACGAGTGATTTGAAATCAGGAGTAGGCTTACTGACCGTTAAGCCGGCCACATACTATAGATCCGAGCACTGATTGACAGCTCATCTACTCTGTTCGGAGTTACAGGACAATTTTTTCACAACTTAAGCATCGCCTAGAAACATTTTAGCCGACCCATAACTCTGGGAAAATACGTCGACTGCAGATCAAGTGCTGCTGATAATTTTCAAGTGCTGTGTTGTAGTGTTGTGTCCTGGGGCCCCAATAATCAAAATTTTGTTGTTCTAAGCTGAAGTTCAGATATAACATGCGCTTACCTATCAAGTTTAGAACATTTTACTCAAGCACCTTTTGAGCTAAAAAAAAACTACTTTTTTGCATTATTTATGAGTGAAAAAAGTCAACTTTTGCGAATATTCCTGGAAGTTTTAAACCGAGATCTTCAATTTAAGTATACACATGATGGAAGTAGGATGCTGGGAAGTGCCTCAACATTTAGTATCAGTGAGTGAATGAGTGACTAAGTCACTACATCGAGCTTTATAAAAAAGAACACTACTGAAGGTAAAGATTAAAGCAAAATGATATCACCAGTCACTAACATCTGCTACTATTGCCAGTATTCCCAACACCAACAAGACAACTTTTGTCCATAATGATGAAATTTACAACCTAAACTATATTCAATAAAATAGTATAAGCCTAAAAACTTGTAAACTGGAAATCTGTTAAGTTATTGATTAGTTTATACGTAATTAAATGTACAATGCTAAAACGCAAAGTGAGTGTCCGTTATAGGTATTTTTACTTATACAGGCTGTATTTACTTACAAAATACAAGGCTTATTTTGCTGACATAAGAGAGAATTCTTTAAACGAAAGCTATTATAATAGCTTTGCACTGCCATATTTGTTACAACAGAGAGCCACTTGAACAAAGTTACTAAACCTTTTCTACTATAGCGAGGTAGTTGTTCAACGAATTTTACAACTCGTCATTTGCTACAAGTACATGAACTTGTAAAAGCCCACCCATACACGTACAGTGGTATTGACCCACCCTCCCGCCCATACACGTACAGTGGTATTGAACCACCCCTCCCGCCCATAACACGTACAGTGGAATTGACCACCCCGCCCGCCCATACACATACAGTGGTACTGACCCACCCGTACACCTACAGTGGTACTGGTACCACTGTACGTGTATGGGAGGGTGGTGGGTTAATACCACTGTACGTGTATGGGTGGGCGGGTAGGTTATCACCACTGTATACGTATGGGTGGGTAGATCATCAGTACTGTAATTTTATAGGTGGGTCGGGAGTTTATCACCACTGTACATGTATGGTTAGGCGGCAGGGCCGCCCAGAGAGGGGGGCAAAAGGGGCAAATTGCCCCGGGGCCACACAGACTTAGTTCACAGGGGGGGAGGCCACATTTCATGCAACAAAAAAGAAAATACTTAAAATAATCTACTAGATAAAAACGATTCAGGCCTGTATCAAAATATCAAAAGTGATATTAGGCCAGATAAGTCTTCCAGTTTTAGTTTTAAAAACTTTTAACTAAACCATTGTTTTATAGCAACCAGGGAGCCTTTGAAGCAAGTTGTACACTGGTCTTTGAAGTTTGTCAGCGGTCGACATAGTGGTGTGACAGCTACGCTCTAGTTAGTGTGTGAACAGTTGTCTTGTTTTCGAACAAGTGTAAAGTCATGCAGCTTGTGAACACACCAAAATATAAATTCCAGTTTGCGAACATATAAATATACCTTGAGTGGTGTGGACAGTGGCCACCTCAATGAGATGTCCTGTTTCGTACACTATTATATAAAACATTGCCAAAAGACCCACTAACTTTACATTTGAATTACTCAAAACTCCGTTTTTGGACGTGTTTAATACAAGGTGGACAAGAACGGTTTCTGTATGTTTTATTTTTTAACTTTAATTTCAAAAGTATATACTACTTCAAACAAATTGTTATACTTGTCCTAATTCAACTCTACTTGGGCTTTTAGTGGTAGGACAATCAATCGCTTGGTCACGTTATTATCCGTACAAAACCATTAGTTGTGATATATTACTATTATAAACTTAAAATAATACAGCAATTGCGAATTGATTTTGTATTTGTAGTGGTTTGTTGATTAAGCTTTTATCCTTATTTTGTTATATTTTTTCACAAATTCTGTTTATGTAGAATAAATAATCTTGATTTAAGCGTTTCGCAAATCCCTTTGACTCATCGTAGCAAAATAATAGATCTATTTAATGTGTTTAATTAATATGTCGAAAAGTCTTTATGAGAAAAAGGTTCTTACAAACTTGGTTCAAAGCTGGTAGTAGGCTGCGGCACTCCGTTCGAAAAACGTGGGTAACGTTGCACCTCTTTGCAGTAATTTAGTGCAATTTTTCAATATATGCACTAAATTTAAGAAATAGTAGTCGTATTTCAGTAGTAACTGTGTTTTGCACCCCCAAAAAAAAAACCGCAGGCAAAATATAACAATGTTGTAACAACGTGGCTGGAGAAGTTCAATTAATTGTCATGAAGGGTAGATCGGGGGACATCGTTAATCATTAGTCTGTTTGTTTACTGTCGTCCAGTAAAGAAATATTTTGTTAGTGTTGTATTTTATAGAGTGATAGTTTCTGTAATTTAATGCGTTCTTTTGGATTCCTAGTAAACTACTATGATTGTCAATTAATTTAATGTTACTATGATTCATATTCCATTTCCAGATTTTGAGGAGGAACAAAAAGCTAAAGTTTAGGCCCAGTAATTTATGGTAACAGTTTTAATGAAATCAATAAAAATAGACTATAAATGTTTCAATATAGTATTGTAATTATACAGCAAAGTAACTTATATATTTTTACAGTATAAAAAAGAATAAATTATCGATGAAACCACTAAATTACAGTAGATTTCTAGGTACTTAAATCTGGTAAATAAGCATACAACAACATCACCGCTCGCTTACCGGATGTGCAACAATATGTGTGTATGATGCATTACATTCAACTTGCCCTACGCTATCGCGGGAGGAAGTGCGGTGGGCACAATCTTGTCTAAAAATTATAATTTTGTTACGTTCTGTACTATGCGGATTCACCTTCCATCGTATTTAACCGGTTAACCAGAGTTTACTGTACAGGCAATTTTTTTACTTTCTCTCTACTGTAATTTTCCTTTGACATTTTAAAATTACTAGTTATTATGACATGGAAGTTCGTAAAGACATTTTACCAAAATATTATGACATAGGTCTTAATGAAAAAAGGAGCTCTTAAGTACACCGTTAATAGATAAAACATCTTAATCATTGTAAAGATTTGTACAAATTCTTTTAAATATTATTTATTTTGTGACATTTAACTTGTTGTAACTCTTTTATTGTCTGATTTAATTTACCCTGAAACTGTAACAGGAACAGGGGTGTATTCTCAACATACTCAGTAGAGTAGCTCTTGATTAAAAAACCATTTATGCCCACGTACGGATTGTTCCCAAAACAAATAGCATAATTGATTAATGGTTGTCATTCATTAACATAACAAAATCTATCTACGACCAATCAAAAAGTTTTCATAATTTTTACTGTCACTGACGAACGAGGTAAGCCAATTTATATTTTTGACATCATTAATACAGTATTTTATTTATTGTTTTTGCTGTGTAAAAATTAACTAAATTGAACCTTTTACATTATTTTTGAGCGGGAGGGTCAAACCAGTTTGAATGGGTTTGTTCATACCCCTTCACTGTAAGGCGTGTACACGTGATAAACATAAATGATAAAATTCCAATTTTACGCATAAATTTACTGTGTTTTTGCGAAAAAAATTTAGTTGGACAAAAAGCCATTTGACTAGCCTGTGAAAAAAAAAAATTTAATGTTTTAAAAATTTAGCACAAAGACAAACTAAAATCCGAAAATAAAAAAGTTTTAATGTCCAACATCAAAAAGCTACGTACCCCTGGTCTCAACCTGTTTTGAAAACAAAACAAAACCTCAAATCTCAGTGAGTTTTTTAAAAGCAAGAGTTCGTTGCTCGCCCCAAAATTTTTTTACTTCCCAAACATTTAGCCCCTCATTTTAAACTTTTCTCTTTAGCTAGGGAAGCCAAGTAACCCTTTCAAATTTATTGGGGCCCCCCCCCCCCCCCACATAATACATTGGCAGGTGGCCCTCAATGGCAATCGAAGAGTGCTGCGCCCAAAAAACCCAACTGACTTTTTGGCTTTCTTGGTTCGTTATTATTTATTTTAAAATTTAAAAAAAGGTTTTGTTATAAGAATTATTTTTGTACGGTAATACTTTGGGAAAAGTTAAAAAAGTATATGATAAAATTTGAGAAACACTTACCCTTCGACTACCCTGAGAAAACGTCCCAAAAAAAATCTTAATTTCAATATAATTAAAGAAAGAGATGGGAAGAATAGTTTTAAAAGTGCTAAAAATAAAATATCAATTATAGTATATTTTTCAATCAAGTAAATTAAAAATTTTTTTGAAGGGAAGGAAGGGGGGACATTAAATTTGCCCCGGGGGCCCCCCAAAAAATCCCTGGGCGGCCCCGTTAGGGGGGATACGTCATCACCACGTATATAAAAGGGTTGGGGTGTACGTTTACCTATGGGAATGTTTCACATATTTAAAAATAGGGGTGAACCTGGTTTCCCATTCGGATTGTTTTATTTAAATTTAAATGTTTAAACTGATGACAATCACTAATATTATTCTCATCTCAACAGCGTCTTAAGTCAAATCTGTTGTACTTCAAATAACTGACTCATAGACACGAGTCGGCTATCACTGTTTATAAGAACTCTCTCCACTAAGCTGAATAGTAGGGAACATACACAAATATTCAAGCAATGCTTCTTTACGTGCTATCCGATTCTAGTGATGGGATCTCATATGGACACAAGTGTAAATGAATGAGTAGCATTGAACATTTTCAGCAGCACTTCAACTGTGGTCAGTGAAATTAGTTCATGATGCCCCGTGCCTGTCAGCCCATAGTGCCCCACACAGGACATGCCTAGTGGGAAATCTGTCCCTGCACACAGTATCAGTCCCCTTACTTTCCAGATAACCATATATGTCTGAGGATTCAACAAATAACACTAAACATTTTAAATTAAATATTTTTTTAACTATAGAAAATCTTTAAAAAATGATCAGTCTTATTTCCAGCTAACATCAGTCATTTGGAATATTTGTTTATCAGATCAAGGACTTCAGCGACATCTTCCTTTGAACCAAGGAAAATTGGGCATCGTTGGTGGATGGAAGAGGGCATTACATCAAGAACTGACTTGACGCCATCTGAGGCCAAGCCACCAGCCTCTTCAATCAGGTATGCCATAGGAACTCCTTCATATAGAAGTCTCAACTAGAAAAAAAATCAATACTTAATGGTAGTAAATATACTAAAATTAACTTTAACCCCTTGAAAATTTATTTATGATGACTACTTGTTAAAATATCTATAAATTTGACGTAAAAAGTTAATTTTTAAATATAAATCATCAATTTTGATATGTACAGTGTCTATTATACAAATGAACATAAATGTCTTTTTTTAATTATTTAAATCAGAGATAGTTATTAGTTTTTCACTTATTATGTTTCTGTATGAGGCTTGTAAATGATACTATCTAACTAAAAAATAACACTGACAATACTATATTATTATTTCTCATAAATTATCATAGAATAATTTTGTTATCTCTGGAGATTTTCTAGTTTTAAAAGTAAAAATATAAAATAATAGAAGGAAGAGATTGACTACGTAATTCACGTTAGAGCTAAGTATCATTGAAACACCTTTTGAAGTTAGCAGAACAAAGTTGATGGTACCACCAAAGCAATAACCAATAAGGAAATGACCATCAATCTTAGACATTGTTTCTATTGAGAGATTGCTTATTATAATTTATACAAATATGACACAGAGTTACACAGTTTTTGTTGTAGTTTTTCAAGAAATATATCAAGAGTATTTTCATAAAACATGTATGGAATCCTTGCAAAATCTGAGGTTTTATTGACTTCAGCCTTTGATAAGACATTTTCCAAACACCTCAATTGTTAAACGATTTCAGTTGCTTAGCATGTTTTTTTCATTAGAGAGTCTCAACATAAAAAGAAACTCCAATATGTATTAGTTTATTCATAGCATTTGTCAGATCATTCCACCTCCATAAAATATTGATAATAAACAACAAAGAACAGCTGAATGTAAGTAAAGAGTCAAAATGTACAACTTGCTTGGTTTACCGAGGGACTTAATCTGCACGTGAGCAAGATAATACTAGGAGTGGAGGGGAGGGCAGTCTCACCACTTTTGTACCCCTCCTCATGCAACTGATCTTATAGTTCCCCTGTTGCCCATTGAGCTGCGCTTGCATTGTCTCTTTGTGTAGAAAAGTATTTCTTTTTGTCTCCTATGTTGTTTTACATTTATTATTACGGCTAATTAGAAAGGACGTTTTCATTTTTTATTTGAATTAAAACCTCTTATTGCTAAAATAAACAACTAAGTATGCTGTCTTTATAAACTCTGCTCTGAAAATTGCTACTTTAATTTGCTAAATTTACTTGTAAATCAAATTATAATATAATCAATAAATATATTAACAAATAAATCAAAAATAACTTTGAACATGTCATTTATTAATTGGTAGTAATTGTAACAATACTCAATAAAAGCTCAAATTAAAAAAATGAGTCAACAATTATATAAAATAGAACAACTTTTTAAATTGCATCAGAAGAGAAAAGAAAAATAATAACAAGTTAAAGTCAGGTTATAAACGACTACTTAAATATCAGATGATTTTATTTTCTATTTGTATTTACCACATGGCTAACATTGGCTTGGCGGCTCCCCCTTCCAGTTAGTTTACTGTGCATCGCCTAGCCAAGTGCCACAGTAAGCCTCACAAATTATATAGTTTATGGCATTGAGGACATCCAGCTAAGTACAGGTCAAAATATCAACAACAAATAAGGAGTTACTTCTGGTTGATATGTATGTTTCAATTATCAATGTGTAAAAACAAAAGTAATTACATATATGTGTGTATAAACAATGAAAAGCAAATAAAAATTAAAAAATATTTTAAAACAAGCCTTATATGAACGCAGATAAAATGAGTTTGAAATAGTAACATAAAATCAATCAATCTTTATCCCTTTCCCTCCTACCGTCCACATTTGAGGACATTTAATTTTATTTAATTTAAAATATAAAACAGTTTTGTATCAGTTCAAAACTAATGTCCACACATGAGGCAGATTCCAGGGAATTTCAGAGAGTAGTTGTTGGCAACCCTGCTACAATTCTAGCCACTTGGTGTATCGTGCAGTCTGAACATCGGTCTGACATAACCTCTTTACGTGGTTTTGGAAGGTAAGTTAGTATTTTTATTTGAAATAGAAACTGTAATACTTTTTTGCTGGAAATCACTGGAAAGCTAAAGCCGTGTACTTTCAGTTGATAACAATATTGCAAAATTAATTACCTATAAATTGTTAAGACGTTGAAATTTTGACGTCCATCCTTGTGGACATCAGGTTTAATGTAGGCTGGAGGCCCAAATTTTAACCTTGTCCAGCCTGTGACATCGGTTATTGTAGGGAAACGTGCTTTTTTTCAAAAGTCCTCAATTGAGGTCATCAGGAGCTAATTTAGTTATTAATATAAAATGCTTTTAGTTTTTTTTTTAAAATCATTTGGGTTGTTATTTCAGATGGATGATGCTGAAATTTTTTGATCATTTTGGGAACTGCTCAGAATTTGAAGATGATTCTGATGAAGACCCAACTTGGACCCCTTACGAGTGTGATAATATATGCTTTAAACTTCCGCCGCCACGGTTTACATCAGCACTTTTGGATGACGATGAAGACAATGATAGCATTTTTAATGAAAATAAAAATGCAGACATACCACTTCAAGGCACTTCAAGTTCACTTTTAATGAAAAAGAGAAAAGCAAGAAATCAAGTAAATCGAAACAAAGAAAATAACCAGTAGATCCGGAAACAAAGTTTACGAAACGTAAATTTTTACAATGCCACACCTACTAATAATGACTATCAGGTAAATTGATGTTATTGATATTAGCCTATTGATATAAACAATAAACAAATAACAAATCAATATAAACTTTTGAATACTTACTGAAACATACTTTACTTTGTTTTTAAGGATATTTTTATTTTTTAGGTTGAAGCTCACAGTGGTGGTTCACATCGCAGAGATGATGCAGACACTGTACCACATCAGCAACTAGAAGAATCACCTGATCATCAGCCAACTTCCCCAAAGTTTACCAAGTGATACTTCGCAGATTATTTTGACACAGAATTCTTTGAAAGGGAAAGCCAATGTACTAATTGTTATTTTATGGCCAACACTGGAAGAGAACTGAAAAAACTCCACAGGACCCTTAGACTTTCATTGGGATAAATTAAACTAATGGGGTGCATAAAGTATCCTAGACTTAATTTGTATTGGCATACAAAACTATCTTTTCAAGCCATTTCAAACTGCATGTCTAGAGATAGATTTTATTCACTTCGAAATAACATGCCCCGTTGTGATGCAAACACTGTAAAAAATGATACTAAATCCAACAACAAACTGTGGAAAGTGCAGCCCATGATAGACAGTCAGAAATAGATGTTTAACTCTTCCCAAGAAAATTCAAATAAATATTCGATTGATGAGCAAATTATCCATTTAGCGGACATATCCGGTAAAGCGTAGTTAAACAACCACGGCCAGTGGGACTTAAAAATTTTGGGTTTAACAACATCAAGGGTCTATCCTTGATTTTGAGATTTATAAAGGGCAAGTCTACAAGGCTCAGCGAAATTTAACTTAGGACTAGGCCATCAGTCTTTTGAGATTTTCAGAAATTCTTCCACCAGGATCCCCACATGTTTTTATTGAACGTTATTTTTCAAGCGTACCCCTTGTCCCCGCTTAC
This sequence comes from Stictocephala bisonia, assembly GCA_035578905.1. Lineage (NCBI taxonomy): Eukaryota > Metazoa > Arthropoda > Insecta > Hemiptera > Membracidae > Stictocephala > Stictocephala bisonia. Next base: position 1,165,053 of record JAQJVL010000286.1, read on the forward strand.
TAGAGAAGAATCTTTACGGTACTAACGATCATGAAAAATCGACTAAACAAAGAAACTAGTGATTTAGTGATTCAAAAAACTTAAGGGGCCAATTTCAAGAGTTCACAAGAAATGATGACAAAATGTGTGTAACAGCGTGGATGGTTTGGGTCCCAGTGATAATGGCCTCAAACTCTTGGGAGCTCAGCCAATTCTGAAGTCTCACGATGGACGTCAAGAAAAAACAACCTATCAAAATCACATGCCCCGCAGTTGTACGTGAGTAAAACAAGAGTATGGGTGGGGTTGATATTTGTGACCAATTACTTGAATATTATCGGACTTTTTTTAAAACAAAAAATGGACAGTAAGGTCATAACCCATCTATTTGACTTGGCCATTGTAAATTCGTGGCTTATGTACAGAGGAGACTGTAAGGCCAATAAAAGAAAACGTTCGGAAACTATAAACTACCTTCTTGAATTCCGTCTGGCCCTACAGAATTTCTAATGGGTACCCAACCAAAGCGAAGCACCCAGCGCTTTTCTGAAGAAGATAAAGCTAGAAGAAGGTGAATTACAAGAAAGAAGAAGTGTAATCAACACCTGTGACTGACAAGAGACTTGATGGGTTTGATCCCCTTCCAGCCGCACACAAGACCCCCAATGCAATGAGAGTCGCCTAAAAGGGATGCAAGGGAAATCACGAATCTTCTTTTGAAAAATGAAAGGGTTTATCTTTGCCTCACAGCTGACAAACAATGCTAAAAACTCTTTCACACAAAAAAGTAATTAGTATTAGTTTTTAGGCCCAAAATAAATGTCAAAACATTTGTTCAAATCAACTCGTAATGAAATTTTTTTGTATTTACTATTCTAATTCTCTTAGCAGTAATTGCCTCCTCATGTCCCCAAATGTGGACATCTTTATATATATAAAATATATTATATATATATATATATAAATATATATATATATAATATAAATATATATATATATATATATATATAATAATAATAATAATTTTGTAATTTTTATACATAGTACTGTTATTAAAGACCCATAGAACAAGAAAAATGAGTTGAATTTATTTTTCCTCTGCAATTACCATTTCAGGAGGGAAAGGGCTATAATTTGACGTAAGACTTTACAAGCATTGACATTGTCACAATTTTTACAGATAGTTTAAACAAGATCAGCTATACTATAAATGAAAACAATAATACAAAAAAAAAAAAAAAAACAAGTATTTTTTAATTGAATAGACTCTATGAAATGAAAGTGTAAAAATAAAAAAAATGTTACAAACTAAGAAAAAACTACAGTAGAATATTGTCAAGTTGATAAAATTAATTTAGAGAATAAAAAGGGCTTTTCATCAACCAGTCAAATAATTTATTAAAAAATATTTCTTTATGATATGTTTCAATAGATTTATTTAACTTGTTATAAACTTTTAAAGAAACTATTAAGTGGCTATTAAGTGTTTTTGAGAGCCTGTGAAAATATATTGCAATATTTTTTTCTATTTCTAGTATTATACAAATGAGTGTTCGACACAGCATTTAAATCACCAGGATTTTGTAAAATTTAGCATAATAAATAAAAAATGTATAAATCAATTACAGTATGAATTTTCATTTCAAATGAAAATTGGTTTGCAGTGCACTAAAGGCGGTGATTTAGTTATAGCCCTTGAGGCCTTTTTTTGCAATATGAGAATTTCATTTATTCTACTACAGTTTCCCTAGAATATTAACCCATATCTGTACACTGCCTGGAAAAATGCAAAGTATGCAGTTCTAGCATACTCCTTATTTATACAACTCAATAATCGGCTTAAAAGAAAAATTACTCTGGACAATGTTGATATGTATTCAATATGAGAATTCCATGAAAGATTATTATCAATGAAAATTCCTAGAAATTTAACACTTGTAAAGTAATTTTGATGTGAAAAAATTTAATTTTATCTTTTTTGTAAGATCTTAAGGTGAATAAAATATTCTGTGTTTTTTTCTGGGTTGAGGAGGAATCCATTACTGTTGAACCAAAGTTTAAGCGTCATAAAATGTATTTTTAATAAAATTTCAAGTTAATTTTTATGTTAGTGCTAAGATTAAAAAAAGTGGTATCGTCAGCAAATAAAAATGTTGATGACTGAATTGAATTTTGGAAGATCGTATATTATAATAAGAAAAGGGAGTGGACCAAGGACAGACCCCTGAGGTATACCCCATCAACAGTCACCTCCTCAGACCATTCTCCATTGATAAAAACCCGCTGTTTACGTTTAAAAAGGTTGGATTCCAAAAAATTTAACATAGGCCCTGAAATTTGATAAAATTTTAGTTTAAATACAAGATGTGAGTGATTAACGCAATCGGATGATTTACTGACATCGCACAGAATAACTTGAGCAAATTCTTTATTTTCAAAAGATTTTATAATTTTATTAATTAGACCATCAACTTCCATTATGGCAGATTTACCCTTCCTAAACCCAAACTGTGAGACAGTAAAATAATTGTTATTTTCAAAGAATGTGCTTAGTTTTTCACAGACTAAAAGCTCAAATATTTTTGAAAGTACGGGTATAATCAATACTGGTCGATAACTTCCAGGTTCATTTTTTGGTCCTTTTTTAAAAATTGGGGTGAACTCTAGATATTTTAACTGTTCCGGGAAAACCCCTTGCTGGACACAAAGATTAACAAACTGAGAGAGAGGTTGAGCTAAACAGAGTACCAAAGCTTTTAAAAGATATTTGACTTTCCATAAACATCAAGACTGTCTGAGTTCTTTAATCTTTTGGTGACATTGGTGACTTCCTTAGCAGATACTGGTTCCCAGATAAAACAACTTTGGTTTTCGACCTGAATGATACTGTTATTTTCTAATAATTCATTTGATGTAATCATTGTTTCATCTCTTATCTGTTTAATTGAGACAACTGATTCATTAAAAAAAATATTAAATATATTAGGTGATATGCCATGGAAGTCCTATACAGCAGGTCCAAAAACAGAGTTTTCTTTTATAATTTCCCATGCTTTTTACATTTATTTAACTTTGCTCTAAATTTGAGCATTAAATTTAAATGTTGCTTCATGAATACATTTTTTATACTGCTTTTTAAGTTCTTGGTATTTACCTTCAATTCAAAAGTTTCATTTGCACCAGTTGATTTAATCAAAGAGTTTAAAAATAATAATTTGTTTTTCATATCTGTAGAGTACTAACTATCATTGTTTATTTTATTTTTGTATTTTTTATCCCTACTTTTAGTCAAGGCGTAATTTATATCATTAAATAGTATAATGAGGATAGACTCAAAGGCTTGCTTGGCATTTTTACTTGTAAACAATACTTCCCACTGATAACAACTTAATCTCTCCGCAATAGGTTTAAAAGAAGTTTTTGGCAGAAAATTATTTAATGAATGTTTAGTATGTTTGTTAGATGCAGTTTTTAATGTCACTAGATCTAGTTTTAGTTAGTTGAAAGGGTAAAGAGATGAAGAAACCATCATGATCTGAAAAATGAAATTCAAAAACTTTTTTCACTGTTGATAAAAACATTGTCCAAAAGATTTTTTCCTTGTGGGTTGAAAATTCAAAATAAAAAAATTTCGTAATTGTTTTACTGTTACTTGTTAAATTAATTGTTACTCTGTCGTAACATCAAATTTTGAATTTACATCACCTCCTAATATAATACTATAGCTAGTCCATTGATTTAAATGTAGAAATAAGTGTTCACGACACTCAAGAAAAATATTAGAATCTCCTGCACTAGAGTGATATACTGAAACAACAATTAATTTTAACGAATCAGTAAAGGTGTCTACAACCTCAAAATGAAATTCACGACAGAATTGGTTAACTTTATAGATTCTTGCCTGTAAGCTGTTGTGAATAAAGATTGCTGACCCCCTAATATGGTCAGTTCGATCAGCAGCACTAATACAGTAAAAATCTTTAGGAGACACCAATTGAATTTCACAAGTTTTAAGCCAGTGTTCAGTAACTGAATATTTTAAAATAGAAATTTTAAATTAGTAGCTGGCTGTACACCAGTGGTAATTATTAGACAAAAAATTATTATTATTAGAATCAAAACAATCGGTGGTCATTTTGATGTTACTGTTTATTTGAAACCAATTACAAACAAGCAACTTGAGACATAACATAATACAAGAACAAACTAGTGTAAACATATTGACTGTTTTTATCACTACAATTACCATCTTCTTGCACTTAAGTGATTCACACACTAAAATGACTGATAATTTATACTATTTCTCAGTCATCCCTTTGATCTGAAGACGATGTTTATAACACTCAGTCACCATAGTATAGGCTCTAAGTATTATATTGTATTAAACTCATTTCTCTGATGTTTCATTTCTTTGTAATTTCTACCAACTCAAAATATATTAATTATTTGAAACTAATTGAATAGTATCAATAACATAAAGACAGGCTTTTATACCTTTCTTTATGTTATTGATACTATTCAATAACATAAAGACAGGCTTTTATACCTTTCTTTATGTTATTGATACTATTCAATTAATTTCAAATAATTAATATATTCTGAGTTGGCAGAAAATACAAACAAATTAAACATCTATGAGTATTAACATAATCAAATTCAAATTTCTTTATTGTCACGCCACAATTATGTTTTGCATGTAAAATAGCAATGCAGTGAAAACAGGTGACATTGTCAGAATAAATTTAACTAACTTAAAGACTAATTATATAATATTACTACAAGGTACATGCAAATAAATAAATACATATAATTATATTTGTCTAATACATTAAAACTAAAATAGCCTACTTATTCAAAAACTCAATTAATGTGTAGTAAGCTTTGTAGTTTTTTAATTAGCATAATACGTGTTGGCACATATACAGTACAAGTAAACGTCACACAACACAAATTTATTACAATATAAGCACAAAATGCACAAATATACTAAAAATACAAGCACAAAATGCACAAATATTTTGGTGATCGATTTCGGTGAACCACGCTCACCCTCCTCAGACCAGAGGGATTCACAAAAGAATCATTTTGTGAATCTTTTCTGTAGCACTGTACGTTTAGGGGAGGGCGGGTGAGTTACTAGCACTGTACGTGAAGGAGTTAATACAATAACCACTGTAAATTTATGGGTTTTTTCTCTTATGTTTTTTTTTTCTCTTATGTTAAATATTTACGATCAGTCTGAGCTCTGGCCATAATTGAAAATATTTTTGTTGTTTCAGCTATTGCATTATATAATAAGCATAAAAATTCGGCTTGATGAGTTTACTCATCCTATGCTTAGGTTAGTAAACTCACCTATGAAGATTTTGTGAAAAGGGAATGATTCTTTTGTGAATCCCTCTGGTCTGAGGAGGGTGAGCGTGGTTCACCGAAATCGATCACCATAATATTTGTGCATTTTGTGCTTGTATTGTAGTATATTTGTGCATTTTGTGCTTATATTGTAATAAATTTGTGTTGTGTGACGTTTACTTGTACTGTGTAAGCTTTGTGACACAAAAAGGTTTTTAATTTAACTTTTTAATTATAAGGTTTTTAATTTTAATAAGTTTAAAAATAAGCATCTTAAATTAGCTTGTTTACCAATTGTCATTTATCTATATTTTAAAATCACCCATAATGTAAATGTAAATTTTTTCTTTTTCTTCTTTTTGTAACAAAAAAAATTACACTTTCTAGTTTATTAAAAAAAGTGTTAATTTTTTCAGGATCGAGGTTTCTATACATAGATACAATAACTGCATTCACATCAAAACCCGCTCTATAAAGAACCCTCAAAAACTGTTTTTTGTTTGAAAACACCAAGATCACTTCTTAAAACATAAATTTAAATTTTAACCTTAGAAGGATACATGAACCCCCACAAAACATATTTTTCCCTGTAAAAAGCATTGCCTAGAACAAATTCTGGAAACCTTTTCAATAATAAATCATATCCCTCATTTTCAACCAATGCTCTTTAATGCTAAAATTTTTTTTATATTTATAAAGAATCGTTTGTAGAAAGTAATTTAATTCTTCATTTTATAAATACTTTCATAAATGATTTTCATTCAATTTTCATCTTTGTCACATAAAACAACCTCATATTATGTTTTAGAAACAAGTTTTCTATAACTTTGATTATACTGACTTAAATATTTATTCAAAATACAAACCTTTTATTTAGTTCAATATTTACTATTCTGCTTTATGACATAAAAATACTGGTTTTAATATTCTCCCTAATTACAAGTATAGCTACTAAAAAAAAAGCTTAAAAACAAATAAAAAACTTTTTTCTAACTGATGCCTTACTTTCTCACTCCCTCTAAAAAAGAAACTAACTAAAAATTAACCAAATTTACTTTGATTTATAATAAATTAATTCCAACTTGATAACCTATCTAACAAACCAAACAAGTTCTGAACATTTTACTACTATTTTGGCGAGCCGGTGGCCAAGCAGTCTGAAGCGTCAGGACTTTGAGCTTGGGGTTTGAGATAGCGTTGGTTTTGAATCCGGCCTAAACTGGAAATATTTATCAGTAATAGTCACCTTCAACTGTACTGGTTCACCCCCTTATTCTGTCTGAAAAAGATCCTCGCACATAAATAGTCTATGAGCAATGGCAATTAAGGTTAAGAAAGAGGTCAGCCTCTCTCCTTTAAACAAAAAAAATCTAAAGTATCTAACCACACCAATCTAATATTATACTTGTAATATTACCTTCCTGTGGGAGAGTCCTTGGTTGCGGGGTACATAAAGATCCCTCCATACTTAAGGGTCCGATGAACATCAGCCCCATAGATCCAACATACCGAGCTCCATAAGGTTTTCCAAACTAAAACAATTTAATGTGAATTGAATAACATCTTTCCTGGACAGTGATAATTTTTATTTTGATTTGTTATTTTTAATTATGTCCACTATGGAATTCTCTACTCTAGAACAGTCACTCTGTAGCTGTAATTCTCACCATAATGTAATTGAGATTAGTCAATATTCCAATACATTGTTCCAACACTCTTGTTTAAAATTTCCAATTTTTTAAAAATAGTATGGAAATTAGGGATTTCTGCCTATTCAGATAATTAGGTTATAATGATGTTGTTATTGATAAGGATTAATAGATAGGCCATTTACAAAGCGACCTACTGAATGCACCTGTGCAAGAGAGATGGATAAAGTGGTGGAAGCGAGAGAGAGAACTACTCTCCCCCACTATGTTATCCATTTAATGTTGTCATGGCAACTAGGCCACAGTACCACAGTAACAAGCCCCGCCCACTTAGAACGATCAAATTAAATTATTATATAGTATTCAAATAACATTTAATAACAACAATAACACAATTAATTAATAATAACATAAACAATAAATAACAACTGAGCAATCTTGTACAGTTCATTACAATTAATTATTTTTTTTTACTAAACACTGCTGAAGAAGTTGAACACTTGAAGACTGACGTTAGTCACGTGTTGCTGCCATGAGGTAAGGCTGCACAGTGGTAGAATAATTTCTTTCTGCTGCCAAAACCCCTACAAGTGTTAAATATAAGATGAAGGTCGCGTACTTTTTGGCCAAGTTATACTATTGTTATATCTGCATTAACTATAAAACAACAAAGCAATTTCTTTTTGCCTTAATGCACTCTTTTTTCCTAATTTTCTTATAATGTTTAAAAAATGAAATGAATATTCAAAGTAGTGTAATTATAAATTTATGCTAACCTAATAATCTTTTTTGCTAGAAAATATTTGTTATGATATCCTTCCTTGTATTTCTATTTACATAAAGTTAGCAGAGCTTTATGATCATATCATCCTGTAAGTTTTGCTGCTTTACATCATCATTTTTTATTTTTTTATAATTTGTATTGTTTGTATTTGTGTTGTTTCAAATTATAATATCAATAGAAGGTGTAGTTGTTTTAATAATCATTACTTCAGTGCACATTATTTTATTTGTAACAAAATGAACAAATTAAATTAAAATTTAAGTGTTTATATCATATGCTATCTTCTTAAAAATAGTTATTAAAAAGTGCAGATATCAAAATATTAGTTGTGAAAATATTTAGCTAAGTTAATAATATTTAAAATATTCTGATTATATAAATAAAACTGTTGTACAAAAATTAAGACACACATATTTTGGTACTCATACTTTTGGGTCCTTTTTCCTGTCCACTTACTCCTTAAATAGCAGGTCCCACAAGTAGGCGTAACCCTCATTTATGTTTATAAATCTTGCCTTTGGTTGGTATTTTGATTTTAAAGTTCAGTTAAAATAAACTCCCCAAAATGCCTGAAAAATGTAACTTTTAAAAAATAAAAACTTTAAATGTCATTATTATTATTATTCATTCGTAAGACGCCCATCGTCAAGATATGGGCGAATATGAGGGGCGAATGAGTATTTCAGCTGTTATACAGTTTTATGTACTTACAAGAAATAATTGCTTGTTTTATCTACTGATTGTATAGGGAAATATTTTTTTAGTTTCATGCAATGACAAACACTCTTATCATATAATAAAACACTAGATTTTTCATATTTTTTTCATATTTTGGAGTAGAACAATTTTTAATGTGTTATTAATATTTTAAGTTACATTTGCATGTTTTGTAAAAAATACATTATTGTATGCCATATGTCAGTTATTTATATGTCCTATTAAATTATTTAAATTTTAAATTAAAGCTGTATTCAACTAAAATAATATCGGTTCAAAGAGTTTAAAGAACCACAACCTCAATTACTGTTAACCGGGTGAATTTTGTCTTATGTCTATTTACATTTTGCTTACCGGTCCCAACATGAAACCGTTCACCCCTGACCCCGTCCCAGACTAGCACCATCATGGTGGCACTGCCATACAAAAGCATAGCCAGCAGCCACAGCTGGTTCCCCAGGCTGAAGTGCATCCTTCTCTGTTACAGGTCCTGATCCTTCTGGTTGTCTACAACATGACAAAATACAGCATGACTTTAAAAAAGTGATAGGATTAAGAAATTAATAAATCACTTCTGAATTTCCTCATTAGAGATAAGTTTTTAATCAACGGAATTTAACTCATTTGTTCAACTAAATTTAAGAACAGTTTTTACTTAGCACTTTTAAAAGTAACCATTTGAACAAAAACATTGCCTCTTAGAGAGTAAGTTAAGCAAAAAAAGTTGTATCAGTATTAAGAACTGTTTTTTAGGGCAGTTATGCAATTGATATACAATGACAAATGATCTTCATTGCCAAAGAGAACATTGAGTACAATCATGGCCAGATGGGTTTAAGAGAGGGGGGGTTTGGGGGTTCTAAAACCCCCCATTCTATCTAAGTTATATATAGAAAAAAATTTAAGTTTTTATAAGCTATTTAGTACTTAAAACATTTTAGTGAAACTGTAATGACAAAATGGGCTCTAGACAAACCCAAGAGCAACATCAAGACAAAATACACCCCAAAAAAACTTTTGAGTTTCAAACTTCTTAAACCATTTCATTAACAAACTGCAAATGCTTTTTATATCATAGGGAGATCCTCAGCAGCTTCATGTGTTTGATCCCTCGATCACAAAAGCTGAAGTAGAGAAAAAAAAAATCAATTAAAAATTATACATTTTATGCTAAAGATTAACATCAGTGATGTGGCTGCAGTCGGAGACTCCATATGAGGTATGACAGGGTAAAAGAGCTAAACATATCCTCTAAAAGGCCATAACTACTATGAGGCGCAGTTTTTCCAACAATTTTTACCCTGTTAAAAATTCTAGTTACTCTGCCTGTATCAACAAGCACGAGCGAAAGGTCATTTTCAACACTAAGGAGGGTGAAAACCTACCTAAGTAACGCAACTGGGCAACAACGTTTAAATGGATTAGCCGTGCTTAGTATCCATAGAGAGATTGATATAAATGCCATTGAAGTACTGAATGAGTCAGCCAAAACACCGTGCCGTTTTCAGAGTGAAAAAATGTTGTACTGTAGTTTAGTGTATTTTGATTACTAAATATTCCTTTCTTTTAATACATAAACAGAGCCCTGTTTATTACAATCCCTTATTAATCTTATTTTTATTTTGTTTACAATCAAAAATGTAAATAGCTCATGTTAAATAATAATTAGACCCTTATTATTATTTAACATGAGTTATTTTAATTTTGTGAGTGTAAACAAAATAAAAAATACTTTTTTTGTAAGATACTTTACTTGCACTTAATATATATTTAAGAACAAAGCAGAATTTGAACAATTTATATTCTTATTTTTACAAACAAGAACTAATTATCAGATAGTTAAAAGAAAACTAGAATTTTATTTAAAAGGGTCTAAACATCAATCATTATAAACACAGATGTAGCTGTGTTTGTGATGGAACGCTGTTTCTGTGACTGTTTTGGAAACATTAAAACAATATTTGCTGTTAGGATATTGTAGTAGACACTATTTGGAGGTGCAGCTCTTTGCTTTTAAGACACAGGACTGTAACATTCCCATCCTAGGAAACGCTGGTGGTAACAACTAAGTAGAACGGCGACTGCCCTTCCCCTTCACTTTTAATTTTTTTTGGGGGAAGAAATGTTTTTAGGGGGTCGAACTACAAGAAGCGAAACAGAGAAACACTAAAATGTGA